>VZRH01000334.1:0-26671 GCA_013397555.1 Urocynchramus pylzowi | reverse complement strand
TTTTTTTTTTTTCCCACAATAAAGTGATTCTGCTGTGGAGATAGCACCAGGTGCATGGGGGTGACCTCACACACACACCAAATCGGGAGCTGACATCCATCACACTTTGAAATTTTGGATTTCATCATTTCCTGATCTTTCTAAAGGGATCACAGCACCTGGCCCTCACAGCTGTAGTTCATTTAGAAAGCAATTTAAAAACCGAGAAAAAAGCAAATGACATCTTGCTGCCTCAGCCTTGTCATTAAGTATAGCAGAATGGCCTTCATTTATGAGACACATGGCTAAGAATTAATATCTTTCAGTGCTTTCTCAAGTTGAGATTACAAAAGGTTTGAAAGACCACTAAATAATTAGTACTATGACTGAGGCAAGGAAAAAAAAAAATAAAAACCAACCAAAAAACAACAAACCCAAAAACCCCCTCTCTTCTTCATTATGGATATTGACAATCACACTGACTTCAACATGTTCCAAACGCAGTGGCCTTTGAGCATTTTGTCCTCACTATACAGTAAACCTTCAGCTTTTATTTCCTCCCCTTTTCATCCTCTTTATTACTGGAAGATTTGTGCATATATGGATACCTTCTCTGTACGGTTAAATGCCTTTTTGCACACAAACTGTTTCTCTGCATCTGCAAGGGCTGGACTACAGCACTGAAGTTAAAGTATTTTAAAGTTTTGCACAATACAATCCCTTTTCCTTCACTGCTGCGTTACATTGTGGTTTCTTTCTTACTATTTTTTTTTCTTTTTTAAAATTTAATTTATCATTTTATGGCTGACTTTAGTGCTTGTGGAATGAATGGCTAATGACAGCGGCTAGAGCCAGCCAGCATGCGGGCAGGTGCTGTGCGAGCTCTCCCCACGCAGCTCTGCCAAAGCATCGCAGAGCCGCAGCATCCTGCCATGCCGCCCGCCTCCCTCCTGCCCCCGCCGCTCCCGCCGGCACAGCCCTGCCCACGCCACCCTGCCGAACTGCAGGCACGCTTTTGGAAGGAGAGCTCAGAAGGTTTTATTCTTCTTAAGAAGAATTCAGTCTTGGGAGTTTTAAGAAAAGCCCCTGGTCTTGGATGCGTGCCCGTCCTGTCTGCGCAGCGGGAACCTGGGGAAATCATACCTGTTTGTCATTCTGCCATGAGTCTTCATGTGGAGCTCAAATCTGCACCGCCCAAAGTTCCCTCCCATCCCTTCCTTTGGGTTAAACTCACTATTTTCTGAAAGTTTTTATTAAAACAGAGCTTGCATACTGGGTAAGTAGAGGTGTTTAACCCTTTCAGGCAGTGTAGCTGGAGTTACAAGTGTCATCTTATAAGGGATCCAGTTGTTAATATTTATGTCATACAAATAATGAGGTAACACAATTCTCATTTGTCCTGTTGATTCAGCATCCTTGGATAAATTTGAAAGGATTCTACATGCAAATGCAATTTAAATAATGAATAATAACATTTTTTTTTCCTTTTGTATTAACTTAGTGCACTACTTGCTGCTGTATTTAGAGGGCTCCTATTTCAGTTCAGAGAAGTGCAAACAGGCATTTTGGTCTTCCAAAGTTACCTCTGAATCTTTCCCTCAGAGAATGCTTTCAAGCTTTGCACTAAAGAGGTTGTCAGGACCCAAAGGTTTTGGGTCCATCTCACTGGACTGAGTCAGACACCATGCTTGCTGATAGGGGTTGGATGCTGGGACTGTGTGAGAACGTGTATGTGGGCTTAATGGCTCAGTGCTGAATCTCAGCCTCGTAGCAATGATACCCAAATGGATTCTTACTTGGTACTTTGCTGAAATCTTCTTCTTACTTGGTACTTTGCTGAAATCTTCTAGGGTTGAATCCACTTACTGTCAATTAATATCAAACTAAACAATTATAGCTGTAGATTTTAAATAATTTTCACTGCAAGGTAAACATTTCAGACCTAGGAGAAACCCCAATAAAATCAACTAACCTTCTCTGGATGTAAAAAGGATTTGCACTATTCCCTTTCCACTACCATTGTTCTCTCTGTTCCACCACCTCCAAGAAAATCCTCTTCCTGAAAGGTTATGTTGTGTTTTAGTTAAACTACTCGTTGTCTTAGGACTCTGCTGATCAGAAAGTCATGTTCCTCTGGGCCTTTTTGGGCTACCCTGCCTTCGCATGTGGCTTCAGACAACTGCAGGACACATCTTCTCTCTTGCCAAACAGTATTTCTGTCTTCTGTACTAGATCATCCCCCAAAATGCCACACCCAGCTCTTCCCTCTGAGAGTCATATCCAACTGACTCTGTGCATGCAGAGCTTTCACTAGTAAATAATCTCAGGGAGCCAAATGATGTGTTCTGGAGGGGGTAGTGCTCTTAGAGGCTATTGGCAGTCGTTCAGATGACAACCAGCTGCAAAGAGCTTTAAGAACAGTGTTATACACATACACACACACAAAGAAGAGAAAAAAGGGAAAATTGTTGACTGAAGCCATATTGCCCTTGATTGAATAGTGAGGAACCTGCTGTCAAGGAAATAGATATTTGGGAATCCAAAAGAAAAAACCAAAAAAACAAACAGAAAAACAAACAAACAAACAAACAAAAAAATCCAAACCAAACCAAACCAAAAACCCCCACAAAAAAACCCCAAAAATACAAAACCAAAAAACAAAACAAGCAACAACAACAACAAAAAAACCCACACAAAAGAAACAAAAAAATTTGGCCTTTAGATCAACCTTCAATTCAGCCTTCAGTTGCTGAGGACAGACAGTGGTGATTTCTGCTTGATTAGCCCCTGAGTTCACGTTTGTTTTTCCTATTGCCTGTTGATTTTACTGCAAGGGCATTTTTGCCTGGAGTTTTGTGAGTAGGAAGCTCTGTAGGAGCAGAGTAACTCATGAGCACTCTAATTGGCACAGCTCCCTCTAAAAGGTATTGACAGAAATAGTAGCAGAAAGCCAGCATGTTCTGACTATATCCACTACCTAGACTGTGGCCTTCCAGTCTTTCACAGAACACACTTTGACAAAGGTATATAGGGTGCTAATAATTGCTGTTTAAGTTGCATTACACATAACTGGTTCCTGAGTCCCTAGGAGAGTAGACCCTAAAGTGTTTCTCTTTCCCCTTGAAAGGGGTGAAGTTGAAGTAGAAATACACCTGTATAAGCTCTGTGGGGGAAAGTTGGTTCCTGCTATGGGGAAAAGCCCAAATATTCATCAGCGTTTCCAGAAAACATGACACAATTATTTTTGCAAAGAGAAGAGTTTAAAATGTAGAGAAACAGACAAAAAAAAAAAAAAAAAAAAAAAAAAAAAAAAAAAAAAAAAAAAAAACCCACAAAAAAAAAATAAAAAAAAAACAAAGGAAAAAAAANAAAAAAAAAAAAAAAAAAAAAAAAAAAAAAAAAAAAAAAAAAAAAAAAAAAGAAAAGAAAGAAAAAACCCTCAACAAATTAATATTAAATTTGTGTAACTGAGAAACTAAGATTTTTTTGTTCTGTCAGGTACATTTCTATAATTATGAAAACACCTCTGTCATTTTCTTAGACATACTACCTTTCTTTTCCATGTTCTAGTCCCCCATAACAAGAAATAGTTTGTCTCTACTGGATATTCAGCTTATTTGCCTGGGTTCTTGATGTGAACTCATTTTCTCAGCAATTATTTGTGCATCCTATGAGCTCTATAGGGGAATGGCACTTAATGTGGGAATTTCAAAGGTAGACAACAGGCTTAATTTCAACATGAAGTCACATCAGACCCGTGAAAGATCAGAATTGTCTATTGGAATGTTACCTCTGTGCCCTGACTGTAGACAAAGACTGGAAAACTCACGCAGATGACTACAGTCGCCCTCCTGACTCTGACATACAACCAAGTTACCATAGCCCAAGCAAACAAAAGCCAAGCTGCTGCACTTGTACAGGTTTTCAGAATCTGCAAGTGCAGTGGAATTGCAGTTTCTTTATCCTGCAGTCAGTGAGAGCTGCTTTAAAACAATGTTGCACTTGCCATGGACAGCAAACAAAGCACACAGTGACGCCTGTGGCTGTTCAACTTCATGGGTGCACAAACACAGCCCCAGGCTGATTTGTGTCCACAGGCACTGATGTAATGCAGCCAGTGATGATGTCAGCAGTGTGTTGCTGCACACATGGGCACACATGGGCTCTCAGTACTGTGGGCTAAAGAGGAAAAGGGTAGAAAGGTCATTCTTCATCAAAAGAATTTTGGGAATGTCAGCAGATGAAAACAGAGACATTTACCCAAATTTTTATGAATCTGTACAATATCAGACGTCTGGGGAATATCAAGCTGTCATTTCCAAAAAAAAAATATATATAGTTAATTATTATTTAGAGGCCTTTAATAATATTATCTACACTCAGAATATTTTAAATTCTGAGTACATTGATCAGTCTCCCAGCACAAAGAACTAACCTATTTCAGTGCCTTGAATTACAAAACTCAATCCTGAAAGTATTTTTCTGCAAACCAGAAACTTCTTAAATTCCTACCAGAGAAAAGAGTTTATGAAACTCATATACATATATATATATTTCTAAATGTATATATGCAGACTGAGAACATACATTGATGTTTTTTCTGACTGTTGTGTTTTGCACAGTCCTGCTTTTAAAAGCTGGCAAGGTTTTGTGCTTTCATCTCTGTACGTTTTCCATTAGAGTATCCCAGATTTACTCTGTTCCGAGAGTTAAACTGTACAATAGTTAGAAGTTAATTTGCTTTCCTGCCCCCAAAAAACAAACAAGAGAAGAAGGAATTTAACCTCATATCCTCATTCTGAAATTAGCTCTATTGTCAAAAGATGACAGCTGTATCCTGATTTCAAGAATTTCATGTTGGAATTAAGCAGCATTTTTGAAACCATTGTGTTACTTCAAACAGATCCATAATGGTCCCTCAGCAAACCATTTTCAGAAGACTTGTGTAAGTAAGATAAAAAGACACCATTTCTGAAGAGATGCTTTTATGGGCTAGGTCAGAGTGCTCTTTCCATGTTGTTCATTCCCAGTCGAATTTCCTAATAGCCTATCTCCTCAGCTAACAGATGCCCAGCCTCATGTCGGAACCAGATCGAGCCACCACTGAGATGATATCCAGCTCCTTTCTTATTGAGCCGTTTCCCTAGCAGATGGTGCAATGCTGCAGGCACACTCCTTCCTGTTAATTACCAGCCTTCGCTACAGATGGAAATGTCAGTCAGCCTCACAGGTCCTGGTTCCTGCCATTGCCTCAGTCCATAGCCCTCTACCTAGGCAAGATGCTGCCAACACACACCATGTGTTTTGTGACTGCTGACTAGGCAGGCAACAAAAAACAACTTAGTTCATGAATATTCATGGAGGAATGTTTAGAGTTCTGTTCATCTGCAATGCTTATAGATCTGCTTAAAGGAGATTGCACTTTCTGAGGAGCCCTGTGCCCCTTGTTTTACTGTGGTGTGGGCAGATGAGTTATCAAAGTGTGTTGCTATAGTAACATATAAAGGGCTATTAAATGCCTGTCGTTTGGAGACTCCTATAGGCACATCAGTTTCTGGCTGCCATTTTTTTTCCATACCTTAAGTGCCCCTTAATTATTCTTGTCCTGCAATAACAGACCAATAGTCACCAGGCTGAACTGATTATCTAATAACTGTTGCTTTTCATTAAAGCCTGATTACCTCATTATACATAACCAATATGAATTCCTTGATCTTTCCTGGTATCCAAGCACTGTAAATTCAGACAAATGAAATTTTGTGTAACCTTTACAAATTCATTAGACACATTTATTTTAATGGTCATAGAAAGACTACTGGTAATCAAAAATACATTTTCAGAAAGATTTTTATGAAGTTTGAGTTAGAAGATTAGGAAAACATCTACCAAGGGTTTTTTTTTCCTTTTTCTTTCTGTCCTCTTTTTCTTTTTCTTTTCCTTTTTTTATTTTTTTGTCTGAAGGTAATTCATTCTCTTGTGAGAATCTGTGCAAGTGTAATGTTTAGTTATTAAAATAGCAATATGACTCAGAATGTGCCAATAATATTCTTCAGTTTTTGACTCATGACTGTTCATGAAGCGAGAGTTTAGATGTTCCAAATCAGAAAAGCAGGCATCTATTTTATGTTAAGAACACACTTTTCAAGAAAAGGAGAGTTGTATTCCAATTCCAGCATGTGGAATGAGCTATATGTACAGGAGTAGGGGATGTTTAAACAGCAGCATTTTGAATCCACTCTGGGCTTATTGTTGTCAGTCTGCTAATGCAACAGAGCAGAGCACCCAGAAATACCTGAGAAAGACATGTGCTGTTTCTTTGAAAGAACTGAAAGCCCTGACCAAAAAAGATTCTAACAAATCAATCAAGTATACTTTTCAAGCATTGCTACTTTCCTGCACATTTATCTCCATGCAAGGGGTGACAGTGACTGCTGAATTTTCTCTTTCTTGCTTTGTTTATATTGTTCTAATGGCATGGACTGCATTCACATAATTGTTAACTGCTAAGGGATCATGGTTTTCAAGAATCTGAGGTCCTTTCTACAACACAAAAGCTGTCAAGTTTCTTGGGGATTTTTATCACAGAAATAGATTCTGATTTTATCTTCACTACAGTGAATCTGAAAAAGCAATGTAAAGTATTTCCAAGGTTTATTTAAATTTCTATGTCCTACAACATTGTACTACTCCAATAGTAAATAATTAAATGTAATGCTATAGCCTACTAATGTTTCAAGTATATTCAAGTTTATCCTTCCAAGATGAAACAACAGAATCTATATTATTACCAGATTTCTGTTAAATGCACAGGGAAGATGAAATTGCAAAACTTCTAGCATTCAAAAAAGATAAAAAAAGGCTGCAAAAGTTTGGTGATTTTCTTATGTCTTGTAAACCTGAATCTTGACTTTGTAAAGCACTGTTTGAATCAATATGTAAGTTACACACACATTTGACTCTCTACACTGTAAAGCATTTATTGTTCTTCAAAAACAACCATGATGTGAGAGAACATGATGTTCCGGCTGCCAAAGCTCAGGTCTTATGAGCTTTGTATATATATATGTATATATATTTATAACTATATATCTATTAAAGCTTATGCACTCATTCAAAATATATAATCATAGTAGATAGTCTTATATTCTACACATACTTGATAATATTGTTACAAAGGGCAGCTTACAGTCCCTGCCCAACACCTGGCTGGCTCTTCATACAGCTGCTGTGCAGCCAAATTTATTCTCGGTGGAAAGTGATTTCATTCCAAATTACTTTTCTCAGCCTTTCTCATCTTGCAGTTTAGAAGTATTTATTTCTGATTACAGTTTAGCCTTTTTGTTTTCTTAAAAGTTCCGGGTATGACTTGCTGAGGGTTCAACAGCTGAAACACTGAGTTATGTGAAGCAACTCTACCCCAAACCAGCAGCAGCTCTGGCTGTAGGTAGCTGCAAGGCTGGTGTGCTCCAGTATGACTGTCTGGGAGCACCCCAGCTCCCTCCTAGTGTCCGTGCTCTCTTCACAGGGATCAGGGCACAGGGAGTAGGGTGGATATTTTACTAAAGCCTGCTGCATGGATAATATTTTAGTAATGAGTTTTGAAGCAGTATGCTAAAATAATTGAGGTTACAGTCTCAGAGAACTGTGGGGCTGTGGCAGCTCTGCTGCTGGTTTGTGGGTGGGATCTCATCAGTCAAGCACAGTAACCTCCTGATCTGGTGCATCCTCATCTTTCTGCCAGCACATGCACTGCTCAGCAAGGAGAAAAAGGTTTTCCCAATTGAGATAAAGCTGTAGAGAAAACAGACTCCATAGTCACCAAGAAAAGCATTGTACCTGCCACGAGCACTGGAAGAGCTCTGCCAGTTTAACTGATCAAGTCAGCAACTTTCATAGCAATCCAGGGGACCCCTTGCTGACTGTTTGGTCAGATTAACACAAAAGAGGTCTAAAAGCCAAATTATTACATTGATTCTAAAACAATACTGGTCTTATTTTTATTCTTTTAATCACTGCAACAATTTAATTGATATAAGTGGCTATCCAGAGAAATGAGTGCTCAGATACTGTACCACATTATACATTGTTATTTCTTTGCTGCATCAGAACCCGGGTTATATTTTTCATAGCGTCTTTGGACCTGCATGTTCTATTGCTCCTTTCATCATTAAATGAAGATGGCAGTTGAGGAGGATGACAAAGTTCCTCTAGGGTAAAAAAGAAAGATTAAAAAAGGTAGATGGACAAATTTAGACGTGTGGGTGGGAATAACATCAAAACTTTTTTTTTTTTTTTAATTAACAATGACACATTTCAAATGTCATCTCATTTTTTAAGCCCTAAATAATTCACATTGTAACCACTGTTCAGTCACCTGCAATAGTGATATGCATTTTAGCTAAGGGTGAACACACATGGAAGTACTTAGGGACTGTATGATTTAACCTCTCTCAACATGACCAAAAGGAAAATGAATCTTGACTATTTCATTTCTGATTATATGAAAGAACACACAAGTGACATGTTGCAACACATAAATGGCCATTTCCATTCCACGACTACAACACTTGCCCATCCTATATAGCACACTAAACTTGTAACATACTGAAGAAGATAATGCAGATTTCTTAGAAAATAATGGAAGAGGAAACAAGTAATTACAACAATTCATACAATAAATTATTATACTTCCTTATTGAATCTACCTTACCAACCACACTTTGGATCCTTCACTGCTCATATGTCAAATAGCTGGGCTGTATCAAACTGTCACAAACATTTTCTTCAATTCTTTAAACTTTCTACAGCCCTCAGTGATTCCACCCTCACACAACCCTTTTGGTGGGATTTGTGCTGCATGGTTTGGCTGCATGTATTCATTGCAAGTCTGTAGAACTTTTTATTTCCTGTTTTAATGTGCTGTATATCATAATTTAAATGAAGTGGCTCGAGAGCAAATACATGCAACAGGAAGTGCAGAATTAAAAATGGAAACGATGAATATTCTGTGTGCTGCCAGGATTTTGCCTGTAAGGACCCTGCTCTTTTCATCAAAGCAGACCTGGAACAATTTTGTGATGAATTCTCAGGGAAACCAAAGGGAAAAATATTAAGTCTCTGAACTCTTGTTACACAGTAATACTTGTTACTCAAGGATGTCTGCTCTGTAGGAATTTAGTGAGCTTATATCACTCAAGGAGGATCATGGAGGAAACACAGCTTGCATTATATGCCAAGTAATAAGTGGAGAATTGGCATGTGAACTGAAACAGAGCATCCTCTGTGGACTGGACACATGAGATCTTGTCAAATGCCCATGACCTCCTAAGTCAGCAACCTACCACCACAGCTCCCATGCTGACACTTGGGGTAAAACACTTTCATAGCCAGGGCTCCTACACATCAGGGCTCAGGTGGAGGGTTTAACCCCACCCACATAACCACAGATAAACAGAATCCCACTTCTTTATAACTTGTTATTTTTGGATATCTTTGCCACCTTTTCTACTTATCCCATTCTCAGAGTAACTGCTGCCATAGCAGCATACAACCTTGCTTGTTCCCAGCTGGAATGGCTAAAATGTAGATTCTTCTGAAGTCAGAAAGGACTTGTTCATTAGGTCAGCTGGTGGAAGGTGGTGGGCTAAGTAAAAAGTGAACAGATTTAGCATGTACCCAAGAGTGCTAATGTTGATACAGTTTCCTTTTATTCTTCTGCACTGTGGTTAAGAACCCTTAAGTACTGTAATTACAGGTGTAGCATAGAGTTCATGAGGTCTTTAGCCTTTTTATTTTACTTATCTTCTTCAAGAATCATTGCAGGGAAGCAAGTCAAGCAAGACATTTCATACTGAATGGAAAACACAGCTTCCTTTTCCCCCGTATTGTAAATTTATATGAGCATAAACATGTGCATGTACATGTCTGCAATTACAATTAAAAAAAAAACCACACAACAAAAACAACAGTAAAGGAAAGCTACTTGCATTGGATTGGATTGTTAAATTAATTAAATGTTAGGAAATGCCAAACATAAGGGTATTTAACACTAATTCTGCTTCTGACATGTCTTTAAAGTATTGGGCAAGGTAATATTTTCATGGGAACTTTCAATGCATTTACAAATAGGGGCAAATTAATGTTATCTTGAGATCACCTAATTCACTGGACTTGGACTTTACAGCCTAAACAATGTCTTTGAGAATACTTTTGCATATGTTTTAGTAGAGGAAAGGTAGAACTCAACACTGTCACATGCCAGAAAATCCTGATCAGCCACTGTGTCACAGCATAGGCTATCACTGTCTAATTTCTGTCCAGGAGATCAGCTTTCTGTCCCTCAGTAACAGGACTTCACAGAAATCTGAACAAACAAGAAGTGGTCAACTTGCAGCTATATGGTGGTTGCAAGACATGAAGATAAGTTTGGGTCAGTCTCTGTCATGAATGATAAGCAGACATCCCATCCAGATTTCCTAGAACAGCACTGTTGGCTTCAGTTCCCAGGCCGCTTTTTGGTCCTGTCTTGCAAGAGGTTCTCTGGAGGGTTCTAGGATTGCAGCAATTGATAACATTCTCCTGGAACAGCTCAGGACACAGCCATGCTCAACTCTATTCAGCTCAGCCAATCTGAGTGAAACATCACCACAGAAAGGAAATGTACTAAGAGGTTTCTCATGCCCAATTACAAAGCCTTAGAGTGGAGATATCAGAATTTCTGCAAGCAAAGACCACAAGGAATCCTTTACATGATTTAAAAAGTGAGATTTCCTGCCACCTACTTTCTTAATGATTAGTGAAAACTTCCTGTCTCCTGTCATCTCAAGCAAGCACAGCATGTAAACTCTTCCAGAAGCTGTTCAAAGTATATAACAATTTTGTGGAAATAGCTGGAGCTGTGGTTTAGAAAATTACAATTTTTGGATAAAGAATGTACTAATTTGACTCAAAGATTGTTAAAAGGTATGCTGATACCTAGAAAAATAATGATGGAGATCAGTACATCTCTGGAGAGGGACAGTGGGATCAAAGGATGAAAGGTCTAACACTGGAATTGCCTGACATGCTCCAAGTGATTGTGATGGGAAAAAGACTGTGTAGCTCTTCAGTCTGTTCAGCATCTCCTTATAATAATGTCTATCTGGTTCTTATCATAAAATGGAAATATCAAACATGCTCACTTCTTTTGGCATATGTCTGAAAGGCTATGATTTTTTCTTTGTTCTTGGAGTCACCTTTTATTTTGTGAATAACCTTCACAATCTCAGCTTCTTAAATGGATTTCCATAATTTCTTTTGCTGTTTCAGCACTTTTCCCCAGGGATCTTCTTTTTTTCTCCAAACTACTGCAGAGCTGAGACTGCAATATCTGGTTTTTGTGATTTTATATTTAGTTTTCTCACTACTAGTTGCTGTGAAACCATTTTCTTATGTTTTCCACTTTTAGCTTAAGGGTTTTTTCCTAGTGTGTCCCAAGAAAATAAATCCTTCCTGCTCAACATAGGTATTGAGTGAATGAGAGAACAAGAAGGTTTTGCTGTTTTAACCTTTTCTATCAGTTCTGGAGTGTATTGGCTGTTTTGGTTAATGCAGTAGCCCACCAGGACATGTAAAGTACTTTCTAAATTGTTGCAAATTAATTGAGAAATCAGGATTTATAGGAACTCTTAAAAATACAATCAAAACAGTTCTACAGGATCTTAGAATGTGAAAGCAGAGGGGGGAAAGGCAAAATTAGAACTATAGTGTTCCTGAAGCAAGACACCAGCAGTTTGGTATTTACTTCTCAGTCCATCACAGACTTTCAGTGTAGGAGATTAATTTTCCATGTTTCATCTTCTCACTGCAAAATAGGAGTAAGATTTCTTTTTGCAAATACTTTCTCTTGTGTATGTTGAGTATAAATTATTTGGGGACAGGATTGTGGGGTTGTGATTCACACCACTTAACTTCAGTCATCTGCAGTGCTGATGTGTACACAGAAGGCAAGTTTTGTCAATGGAGAGGGAGAGAACTTTGGGAAGTTACTGGTTCATTATTATAGAAACCTCTGTTAGTAATGAGCATTCAATAAATACATATTGACTATCCATATTATTGACCACTTTAAATATCTATTTTCAGGTGGAGCTAATTCCCAAACAGGTGTCTGTGTAAAATACAATGGAGCATAAAATCCACACAATGGACTTTACTTAATTCCTTTTCTGAACAGATGTGTGACTTATTATATTTAAATCTTCTTCAAGCAGTAAGGTTTCCTCAAGAGGATGATTCATGGAAACATCTTGTCACAAAGGTTTTGATCTCTTTTTTTTCTTTTTTTTTACTTGGTATTTTTTTTTAATCTTTTTTAAACTGCAGGAGAAAATGACTGATTATGGCTGTTAAAGTGCTTTGTCTGCTTGTGGTTAATTAGCAGGTGTCATTTCCCTGAAGTAGTGTGAATTATTCTAATGTAGGGGCAAAGCTTGAAAATAATGAAGTTATTCAACTTGTTTACACACAGCAGCAGACAAACTAACTTTGCCTAATTATGATTCTACTTTTACAGAGTTGGGTTGAGAGTTCAGTCCTAATGTTTACTGGATTGTTTTCTGCTTTGAAGAAAATGTGGAGAATGAGCGCATACCTTTTTTAAACTAAAAGAAAAAATTTCCAAAACAGACAAACAGAGAAAGATTACAATAATTAACCAGGCAGGAGAGGAAAATAATTCTATTGATACAACTCTACTAATAAAATTGTACTTACAGAATAATCATTTGCCATGTTCTGAATGTAGTTCTTTTAAATTAATAAAACTTTTATCTTCTAAATGTATTTGCAATTATCTTTTTGAACACTGCATAATATAAAAACATTTATCTTACAATAACTATGCATTTCTTCTAGCTGAACTATCGTCTACAATATATGAAAATAGCTTTTATTTAAATGTCAAGAAGGTAGTTCAGAAATTTTCCAATCCCCTTCCCTTTCCTCAAAGTCAGAAACTCTTAAGCTCATCTATCTATCTATCTATCTATCTATCTATCTATCTATCTATCTATCTATCTATCTATCTAATAAGTTTTCTTTTTTATTAATACAAAGGATTCAGTCACTGACTGTTTTTCAGATCCTGCTTCTCAGGGCTGTATCTTTTTGAACTGACAATCCCAATCCCACTCTCCTCTTTCTTTTAAACATTCATTTCTTCTTTTTCCATTTTATGTCCTCCTTTCTCACTGAATAAAATGATCTCCTGCAACAAATGAAGAGCTATTTAGCTCCCTGCATATTTTGCCCAGCGTATTGCTTTTTTGTACAAGCATTCACCTCAGAGGTGAAAAGGCTGTAATACATGTAGTATCTTGTTGCAGTAATCTCTATTACTCTCAAAGGTGGTCTGGTTTTAAAGAGGCCATGAGGAATTAGGTATGCATTGACAAATGCAGCCAGATATGCATTTTTTACAGAGCTTGAAGAAGGCCTAATATAAACCAGGTTTGATTCTTTTTAGCTTTTCCTTTTTTATATATGTAGAATAAATGTTGCTTAGAGAGCACACATTCTGTGTTAGCGTGTCTTCTGCTCTGTCCCCTTGCTGATTTTCGCAACAGATGGAGAGCTCTCCATGAAGCTTTTACCCTTCCTCTAGCACGTCCACCAAAGATACAGCTCCTGTGCTTGTGATCACAAGTTAATGTCTGTTGATTGCTGCTTCCTTAGGGCACATTAACCCTTCAAAAAAGATAAGGTCTCCTGTTTCTTCTGTGAGGACTGAGCTCTGTACCAGCACACAGGACAAGATTGCCTTCTGTCAGAAGAGGTCTCTGTCCAAACAGGCAAGACATTGAGTGGGTGTGACTCTTGGAGGCAGCATAAGTCAGTGTTAGAGGAAAACAAACACCAAAGGGTGGAATTAATCTCAGCTGACTTTAGATGACTACATCTGAACAAGCTGCCCTAAGTTCATTTACAGTTAATAGACAGAAATAAGCAGAGCATAGCTGACCTATATTGGATTTCTACTTTTACATTACATGCAACAGACCTGGATAAACTTTTGGGGTTCTTTTCTTAACAAATGCACCTTTCCTTCCTTATCCAAAATTTCTTTTGCCAAGCAAGTTATTCTTTTAAGCTTATTGATTATAAATCCATCAATAATCTCTCAAAAAATCTACCTACTGAGGTTAGAGTAGCCAAACTGATCTGGCCAATATCTTACTGAATCTATACTGATCATTCCCTTTCCCATCTCCTGCTCCATTTCTAGTAAGCAGGAATTAGAAAGCATGCTGGCCACATAAATGAAAAACAGGTTCAGCAGAATTTTTGTAAACATTTTTTAAACAACCAAATCTTTGCCTGCAAAATATCGGCAGAATTAGAAGGAGCTTTCTTTACACAAACTAAAAAATGCACATTTGGAATCAGCTTCTTAATAAACTAAACACCAAATTAATTTCACGAGAGGGCCTTTCTGTGTAAAGCTGCCTCTTTCGCTGTGGTGCTGGTGATAAGTATTCTTTTAACATGGAAATTACCACTGTGGAACTGCCAGTATGCGATCTCAGATCACTCTTTTGGCTTTGAAATTCAAACCTAATAGAAATCCTGCCAAGTTATTCAATGCTAGAATCCAAGAAAACTTAGCCCCATGTTAAGCAATTGCTAATCAAGAGCTATCCCTCGACACCTGAATGGGTGGATTCCACAAAGAGAAGAAAGGAGAGGTGCCTTTGCAACTTTGCTCAGTTTTCTGCCCAGCTGCAGCAATTTTGTTCTATAAGCAGTCAAAAAAGAATAAAGTGAAGAAAGCAGCTGTATGGGATTATAGGCACATTTGCAAGATGCTCCATGTGTGGATTTCCCCCCCCCCCTTTAAATGCAGTGTGAGTGCAGTGTGACTAATTATACCAGAGAGGAAAGCAGAAGCTCTCTAGTTAAAGTATTTGGGTAATCATGTTTACTGCAGGGAAAGTACGCCTGCATTAAATAAGTCAAAACACGGTGCGTAAAATGTGGAATGACTTTGTAGGCACTGCAATAGAGAGGAAGATGTAGAAATAAGTCTCATTTGTCCAACTAGAAGCACTACCAAAAAAGATAAACCATCTGCTTCAACTAACTCAGCTCCACTTGAAAAATGCTAATTGAACAAAAGGAGGTTTAAACTTATTTAAAAAAAAAAAAAGGAAAGAAAACAATACCAAAAACAAACAAACCAAAAAACCTCTAAAAAACTTGTCAGCCAGCATGTTGCTAAGAGATACAACAAAAATGATGCTATCCACAATTTGATGAAGAGGTGAAAAGGAATGATTCTTCCCCTTCCATGTCCAAATTTGGATTTCCTTGATGTTATATCACAAACCAAATGCTTAGTCAGGAGCCCAAACTTTAGTCACTTGCTGTCCTTCAAATCCATCTTAAAATACTTTTTTGCTGTGATGCCTGCCAGAGACTGGCAGTGGTTCAGGAGCCCGATGTGCCGAGATCACCCTCTCCCCTGGTGACCAAATGTGGTTTCCCTGTGCTCTGCCTCTGTCTGCTTGTCTGAATCCACCTGCTACTTTTTCTCAGTTAGATTGGTAGCTGTTCAAAAATGTTTTCCACTAGCTGTTAGTAAGGCAGAAAAAACAAAAGGGCAATAACCACATTTGGGGTTTGTTTGGAGCAAAGTTGGAAGCACATATAGAGCATGTCACTTAAGAAACACTTGGCTGCAGGATTAAATCTAAGTCTGTCCATTTAGTCCTGCAATCAAGAATCCTGAAAGAGGCAGAGAAACAACTCCTAGCCTTGTTAGTTTTTGACACATCTTTGAATAGCAGATAAATCGTAAGTGAAAAGGTTGGGGCAATATTTAAAAGGGCAAATGAAATGACCTGGATAAGCATAAGCTAGCTGGCCTGAATCTAATTCTGGACTAAATAATAAAAACATGTGGGTAGAATTGAGCAAGAACTAATTCATAGTTATACAATATTTATGATTTTACTTCAATGTAATTTTACGGAAGGCAATATATGAGAACAAAAGGGATTTCATTCTTTGATGGAGATTATAGTTTGGTTGATACAGACAACTGGGTAAATGCAATATAATTCCCTAATATACTTGGGATTTCTGACTTAAATTTCTGGTATTAAAAAAAAAAGAGTATATTTTAGGTACATTGGAAACCAATACACCAGGAGACATTGAGATGATTTGAAGTGCTAAAGTGACGTCACGAACAAATGATAGAATTTATTTTATCATGGAAAACAAAACAAAGCTTATGAACAAATATTTATCAATTCCTGGGCTTCATCTTATCTATAGGACTATAAGATAATGGTAGGAAGTGTCAGAAAAGTCTGCAAAAGATTCATGTAAGAATTTAGTCTCTTTCATTTCTCAGAAGGGATCAAAGGTGATTTGCTCTACTCTGGGCTGGTGCAGCTGCACTGCGAGTCCTGTGAGCAGTTTTGGGCACTGTAGTGTAGGAAAAACATTAAGCTGAATGTCCAAGGAGGGCTACAAGGATGGCAAAGGGCCTTGAGGGGAGGCCGTGTGAGGAGTGACTGAGGTCATTGGTCTGGTCAGCCTGGAGGAGTCTGAGGACCAACCTCACTGCACTTACAACTTCCCTGTGAGAGGAAGAGGAGGGACAGGCACTGATCTCTTCTCTGTGGTGACCAGGGACAGGACCTGATGGAATGGCCTGAAATTGTCAGGGGAGGTTTTGGCTGGATACCAAGAAAAGGTTCACCCAGAGGGGTGAACTGGCACTGGAACACTGGAACTGGCACTTCTCAGTGAAGTGGTCACAGCAGCAGCCTGACAGAGTCCAAGAAGCATTTGGGCAATGCTCTCAGGAGCACGGTGTGATCCCCATCTTGGTCCTGTGCAAGGCCAGGAGTTAGACTTTGGTGATCCAAGCGGGTCCTTTCCAACTCAGAATATTCTGTGATTCTGTGGTAATCTTAATTATTCTTTCATTATTCTTTAAATGCCAGGTATTCTTTAAATTTAAAAAATCCAATTTTATTTAGAGAAGAAAGGCAGAGCAAAACCCGGCAGCTGGAACTTCCCATAAGACAATTTCCAGATTGAAACCACATACACATCAATAGAAGGAGAAAAAATAAATATGAAAATAAAAGACCAAAGGAAGAATTGACCATATGTCAACATCCTGAAATCTAAACTACCTAGAAGATATATTTTAATATTTTTTTTTCTATAAGAGAAATTTTACAGTTTGATTAAAGCATAATGCAAGACACAATACAAATCTGAGCTTTAAAACACCAAAAATATTAATTAGTTCATTGTTATTTTCAATAAAAATGAGGATTTAGGTAGTAGATTTTTATGTCCTACAACTCCAATTTTAGATACAGGTTTGCAAGAAATTTTGTTTCTTGTCTGGTAGCAAGGTGTTGCAAGTCATGTTTATTTTATTAAAAATGTACTTAAACATCTCTCATCAGTAAGGGTTAACATGTCAAAACCAGAAAAATTACAGAATAAAATTTCAGAATAATATTTCATATTAGTTATATAAGGGAAAAAAAAAAAGCAGAGAAAATATTAGTTTCTTGTATTATTAGAATAAATCTTTTTTTTACCGTAACCATGTTAAAGCTTTTAATGTTATTTTGACATATTTACAAAATGATAAAAAGAAAAATCTTCATTTTTCCTTCATTTAGTTCCGGCACTTCTCACTCCTCACACAAACATATCAGATAGAATTTAATCTAGGGGAACTAGGCCTTACAAAAAAGAAAATCTTGCTGTAATGGTTCTCACAGGCTGAAAATCACAGCCCTGACCAGCTGTAGAGGAGACAATAAATAACCTATGTGTGATACTTAAGGAAAAAAATCACTGGCTAATATTCAGCCACAGTCATTGTTTTACGTCTGGTTATACTCCCAAGTATACCTTTCTGTTTTAAAATAGATCCTTTTTCCATAATACCATCTTATTTTCTTTTTTCCTCCTACAGAAGAAAGCTTAGTTTCCGAAAATATATGTGTATGCATGTTAAAATACAATATTAGCATGCTAGATATATGCTAAAATTCACCAGATTGCACATTAATATCTCCTGTGGCTTATTTGGACAATGCATTTGGACAATGGACTCTTGCAAAATGTTAAGAAAAATATTAGCATCTATGTCCAGACCTCAGCAAAAACAGTTGGGCTCCAGCCCTGCAGCACTCTCACAACAAAAACCGTTACCTTTCACTTATTTATAGCCTGGAATATTTTCTCAAAGATTCTGTTTGTTAAACCTTTCTCATATGTTTTTGCTGACCTTACTCTTTGTGGTGTGATTATAAGGAGAAGAGATCACTTGAGGATGGAGAGAGGCAATAAAAGGTTCTTCCAGATCCATACTGAAAAATGTTGTGATGGGCTTCTGGAGCCATAATGCCCAAACTCCACTACCCCACATTATGAGCACATTGTTATAATGGTCTATCAGCACATGAGAAAAATACACAGCTGGAAAAAAACTCTCTGATGACATTTGGCACATGGATATGCATGGAAAGTCAAGGCAAAGAGTAATGCCAAGATTCTTAACAATACTCACTATGTCCGAAATGAGAAAGCAGGAACACACATACATAAAAGGATTAGCTTCCTTGCAATCTAGTTCTCAGCTAGGAATACGGTTTTTCTCAGGCATTCAACCAGGAACACAATGCAAAATGACTCCTCCAGCATGGAGACAGAATTTAGAGGTTTCACAGAGCAAAAATATACTCTGTTTCATATTGAAAACACACTGTGCAGAAAAACCATGTAATTCTGTAGTGCAGAGAATTGAAATCTGAAGCCCAATAGGAATTGTGACTTGGTTCCAAGACAGCACGGGTGGGAAGAGGAAGGCATTACTGAACTGCATATCTGCCTAAACAATGCAGTAAGAATAACATTCTTCTGATATCTGCAGTGCTGTTAACATAAATTTCTCATTTTCTCTTTTCTTTTTTTGTTCACTCAGTAAGATTCTGTTACAGGTTATGTTTAAAATGTACATTGCTGCACTGGTAAAACATAATCAGGAGATTGGCTGGAAGAAAAAATCAACCCTGTCTGGTTCACAAGAAAACTGGACAGAAATTAACATGAAGTTTGACTGGGATGATTTTTTCTTAAAACCTATGCTGTCTACATGGTGTTGATCAGCTACTGTACTTCATGAAGAATGACTTTCTCATCTAGCTGCCAATCAAGAATGTCTTCTTACTCTAAATTATTTTTTAACAACTGCTTTCAAGCTGCATCTGAAGAAAATAGACTCAGGTCTCATGTGGAAGAAACCCAAATGAGAGAAGACACACCTCTGCACTTGGCAGCTCTAGATTCAGATTTCTGCTCCAACAGACTCAAAGCAGAAATATGAGCCTAAATCTTGCATGTGCTGAGTCCTGTAATCACCTAATTTACTGGGTGCTTCCGTCTCCCTTGTTCCTAATTTCCTTCTCCTATTTAATCAGTTATGAAAGCTATTTCCTAAAAGACAGAAAATAGCCTAAATTTTAGCACACTTACCTGTGACACTTACCACAAAGTAAGCAAAGTTGGACCTCTGGGATATTCTTTATGAGATAAGAACCATGTTAGGAAAAAAAAAAAAGAGATGACTGTATAAATAGCTTTGAATCATAAACAAAGCAATTCACCTTGTACAGTATGTAGACACATTGCTAACAGATTATTTTTGCAACACTGAGAGGATTAAAAAAGGAAAAACCTATGCCTAATTTTGTCCAGATTATTTTTATATTTACTTTATACAGGTTTATTTATATAGTCAAAACCCAAAGAGGATTACAGTTGCAAAAGTTAACTTCACAGTGCATGGAATGGACAGGAATCATTCAATGTACAGCTGTTTGATAAATAATTTACTCTTCTTCTTTACTTACTTCGTTACCCTTGTTATTTTTACCTCCTTATTTAATTTTCTTTGTTTATATTTTTCTGAGGGAATAATGATTCAATATTTTTTAACAAAAAAGTCTCAAGCAAGGTGAGCAAGGTGGCATTCCCATGCCCTAAGTCTCAGGTTTCTGTAACAATCACTAGAGAGAAACCCCCAAATTAGTTTCATCCCAAGGTTAGAGACAGATGCACTGTGTTCATCAACTAAAGCTGGTGCCAATAATGACTAACTTATGATTACACACCCAGATGCTCAGAGCTGTAAAGTAAGGTGAGATTAATCTAATTTATAGTCTCCACCCTTAAAAGGGTACCTTTAAATTACTTCCCTAGGCCTGCAGGTCTCTGGAGTAGTGACAGAGTCCAACCACTTAGGAAAAATTTCACTGATTCACCCCAAGACTTTCTTTCTCTATTCCAAACTTCTAACTCTGGTGATGGCCATAGCAGACGACAAGCCCTCCTGTTGCATCAGTTCATCTCAGGTGTCAGCTCTGCTATCAGCACTGACTGGGACAGAGTCCTCCCAGAAAAAAAGTGTGTGACTGTGTAGCTACATCTGGGAAGAAATCCCAGGGAGAAGCAGCAAGGAAGGATTCCTCTCACCTGTGCTTCAGCACACACCATCAGCACATCTGTTTATGTGCGCACTTCCCTACAAAGCCAGCTGAAAGTAAAGGAAGGCTATAGTGGGACACTATTTTGACTTTTCTGTGAGTCAGCAGTTACTGGAGAACTTTATATCTACTGCAGAGATTTCTTCTTAGTGAAAAAACTGTGGTAGTTGAGAATGCATCAATTTACACTTTGTGGGTCTGCACTTTTACTCCCCCTCAGGCCGTTACTGCTGAGGAGACAGAAAACTGGGTTAGGTGGTCTGACCCAGCACAGTCAGCCTGGTGTATTTACCATTAATAGCAGCAGATTTGTACAGAAATTGCTGGAAGCAGAGAAATTACAAGGCTCAAGATTCCCTGGCTTTCTGCAGCCTTGAAGGGAGTAAATGCTGATGCACACAGAGCTGCCACCCACTGCTCCCCCTCCCCTGTCCCCCTGCCCAAGCTCCTTGCTCCAGCATTAGCCTCCAACCCCACCCAGTCTCAGCTACCATCTGCTGCAGTCAATCACTGCATCCACCACAAGTTTTCCATCCAAGCTCCAGCACCAGAATGGTAATGCCAGTAATGAGTTCCCAGGCCCAAAATCAACCTTCACTCTGCCCTTCTTATTCTCTCAGTCGTAACTCCAGCACCCAGAGGCCATGGCTGGTTTTTTACTGTTTTGACCAGACTGCTTCCACACCAGCAGGAGAGCGGCATTTACACAAAAAAACCCCAACCAAAAGCAGTCCTGTACTCTTTCCTGGTGTACAGTAAGTCCTGCTGTAGATATTTCCTATGTATGGGATTGTCAAGATGCCTGGGTGACTGGAGCATAGACAATGTCCATGGAGTCCTGCAGTCCAAGATTTCTCCAGTGCCTACACACTTACTGTGTACAGTGGGATTTGTACACCATCCTCTTACTTTTATTACCTCTCCAATCAGAAAAGCTGATTGTTAAAACGTTTGTTCAAACAAAGTCTACCATCAGAGCCTTTTTTTAAATTTATTAAATATATTTAAGGAAAAGATGACGACCCAAACCTCAAAGCTGTGGTAACACTAGGGTTCCATTACAGGGATATTTTTCAAATATACAGATATTTAAAACACAGAAATTACCACAGATCTAAAACTACTTTTTTTTCCTCAATCCTGCCTTCAGTACTCCTAGTTCAAGTTTATGTGAATTTGACTGACAAACCTTTAGCACTACTTTTTTTTATGGTAAAAACTATTTTTTTTTTAGCCAGTTCTGAAAAATAGGTACATACTTTGATTAGAAGTTTTCAAAATTTTTGGTCTTAAGGAAACCCTCCTACATGTTAGAAATTTTGGCCCAAATAATTCAATCTTTGAAAATCATTGAACAACCCAAACCAGGGTCAGAAAATGATACATTTCAGGCTCTCTTGACAGGCAATGTTACCAGCCACTACTATAATTTTATGAGATAGGATTTGAAGCTGAGGTTTTCCCTAAAACCACTGTGATGAATAATCATGTCTGAGAAGAGGAAACGGAAATCACAATGGTTTCCTTGCTGGAACTGATCCATTCACAATAATTTATGCTTTACCCTTGATTTCATCCAGAGATATCAGCCCTCCATCAGTCCTATCCACCACAGCTTGAAAAACCCTGTTTCAAGTGAATCCCATTCAAACCCAAATGGCGAGGCCAGGTGCTCTCCTTAAGAGCAGTAGCTTTAGAATTCCCAACTTCTCCTTTCAGAAAGCCCTACATAAAACAGACCAATTATTATTGTTGTTATTATTATTCAAAAACCGGTTCTGAGAAATACTTTAAATAACAGAGGAAAGCAAAAATGCTAATCCTCTTACATAACACAAATCCCAGATGGTCTTGTGTGGAGGGGAGGAAGATGCCATAATAGCAGTCACCATTATCAACTGAGCTTGGTTACAGATGTTAAAATGATGCAAGTGCTTGTGCTCACTCACAGAACTTCAATTAGGTCTTTCTTGTCATATTTCTCAAAGAAATAATCACAAATAAATAAAAATTCATGTGCAAACAAACACTAATCCTCACTGCAAGTGTACAACTCATTCTGAATAGTACCTTCAGTAAAGCTGTTACAGTCTCCCCATTTACAGTTCTCCTTAGCTAGAGAAAACTGCCACAGTAGCACTAGCATCTCAACTCCTAATCTAGAAAATATTCAAATAATAGCACTGATTTCTAGTGATACCTATACTAGTCCCATTGCCTAATGCAGCACGGACAGCTTTTACATCAATGTAAACCCAGTTTCCTTTCTCTGGCCCTAAATTGTTTCAAGTTTATAGCTGATCTCTGTGACATAAAGAGTGCACAGCTGCCCATTTCTCCAGGCATTTTGTCACAGGGATAACTTTACAGTTAAGGATTACAGGGCTGCAGTAAAAGTTTGAGGAGGTACTCATCTGCCAGGAGGCAACATTTACTTTAATAAAACATCCTGAGATCCTGCACAGAAATGCTCACTTAACAAATCTATGGTGCAGGAACAGAAACACTTCTATGAAATAGTTTCATTCTCCTGAACACTGGTCTGTGTCCAGTGTGTGTGAGGGACGAGTTTTGTTCAGACCTTGTCAGCTCTCACAGTAACATCACCACAAACCAAGCACCAAACAAAAGCAAGCAGAGCATGTTGTGTATGATGCTACAAACAAATTCGGGGACAATCTGAGGTCAACACAAGAAGCCTCCTTATCTACCTCTCTTGGACCCTCTCCCATTCTCATAATTGTGAAACCACTGTTTCCTGTCCTTTTCCCAGGGATTCATGAGAATGACAGACATTTAACCTGTTGCACTTCCTCAGACACAGGTGCTGCTCTAAAACAGCACTTGTTGCAGGCGACAGTCTGTCTCACAGCACCAGAGGACCTATTGCCCCACAAAGCAGTGAGGGTCAGCAGCTGCCCCATAAAAACTAGGAACTGTTTCACAGCTATTCTGCCTCTTGGAAATATCTATTCAGTTTGTTACTCCATACCCACTTCATCTCTGCCAATGCAGAATGAAATGTGGAGGTGCTAAACCATCTGCACTCGGGACAAAAAAACCCTAATCATCAGTGGAGGCTGAACCCTCTTATTTCTTGCTCTTTCCTACAGCAACCATGAATATCAAGGTATACCAGCTTTCCAGTTATGATATTGATCTGCATTCACCCACATGCAGAGAATGATTTATTAAAATACATGTCCAAGAATCATATCCGTACCAGCGGAAAAAATATCTGAGAAAGCAGTCTCACTAGTTCATGATTCTTGGCTTGGAGAAATGAGCTGCTCTTTAATTGAAATCACAGTTTCTCATCTTCCAATTCCTTTGTCTGCCCATTACAATAATCATGAATCAAAAGCTCCCAAGCACCCATGCAGAAGGATAATTTAGGGACAGAACAACAAACTTATTTGGTTAAGCTATGCAGACTACTGCCTTTTTGCAGCTCTTCTCTTGTCTTCTACTCTACATCTCTTCTGGTTTCTGTAAATAAACTCAGTGCGGTACACCTGGTTGGGAAGGGATTCCTTCAAGGCCTCAACAGGGTGATGGCAACAGGCTCCTTAATCTAACCCTACTGAGGTGCTATTCAGCCATGAGGGTAACTTTAAGAAGAAAGATCATAATCAGAAAGGAAACAGTGATGTCACACTCATTTTTCTGAAAAGCCCAGAAAAGGCTTATATTCAGCTTTACTTCATCTTCCCTTGCATTGCAATAATTTATTCAAACTGCAGTTTAAATGTCTCCTCAAAGAGTAAAATTATTAAAACGATCATGAAAGAAATGCCCATTTATACAGAAATTATAGAGAAGTCTCTTGTCTTTATCAAGTCTCAAGTGTATTTGCACTTAAAAGCTTCCCCCCACCCCCCTTTGCCAACTAGAAACAATAGTGCAGGTGCATTGCCCTTCAGTGAACAATGTATTTATCCTGGGAGGCAGGAAGTTGGTTTCACACCTGTTTCTTCTTTTTATTTGTTCTTGGCCTGGCTAATTTGCCGAATGTCATGATTGGTACAGCTGAGGCTGTCAGAAAGAATTACCACTTTGTAACATGACGGCCTAATTCTGGCAGTTCAGATTTTACAATGATTTGCCTTTTGTTCTTTCTTTCAGTAGTGGTCTGTTTTCTGTACTGCACACAAACTGAATCTGATCGGTAGTAACAGAAAATGTAAGAATAAAATAGGCTGCTTTATTAGATGACTCTCCCTTTTGGATATTTANTATTATATTATATTATATTATATTATATTATATTATATTATATTATATTATTAGTTCTAAAGACAATGAGGGTTAAATCTCTGATATGATAAAAATGTGTCATGCCATGGGCTGAAATAAGTATGATTTTTCAGGAATTCATGGCTTAGGCTTGGAAATTCTTTTGTCAGAATTCAAGGACTACTAAAAATTGAGAGGTTCTCTGTTGTCTCGTGAATATTAAAGAACTAGCAAGATGTGGCAGAAATTTTATACCCACATACTCATTTAGGTTTTGACTTTATGATCAGTGCTTTATTTTTTAAATCTAAATCTAAGTGGGCACTTTCAGGAGCAGAATTATCCTGTTGAAGACAATTAAACAGTAGCTGAGAGATAGGAAGTTTTTTCCATGGGTAAGTCAGCTCAACATAAGAAAGAACAATTTATTTTTATTTTATTTTTAGTTAATGCATAAATTTATGCAATTAGTTTTGTTTTGATTTAAACATTTTAAGAGTGATACAACTCTCTTAACATCCTATTCCAACAAGGACACCACTTCCCAGGCTTCTCTGTTTAACTCTGTACTGTGGACCTTTGAGAACTTCCACTGTGTCCCATGTTTCACAGAGCATGAGCCACCTGCAGGCACAGCACCCACCATCCCACAGCTCTTCCAGAATTCATCACTCTGGACTCATCCACAACACCTGCACAAATGTACCACCTGCACCAATAAGCATTCATTCTGATCTCGTGGTAGCAAAGACTGATTAGCTAAGTCTTGCTAGGATGGAGATGAAGAGAGAGGGAGCAAGAATGGGACATGGCAGGATCACTGAGATGCAGCCTTTTCTCATAGGTCCCAGAGCTATGACCAGAATGAATGTGAGAGACTTCTCAGCAACCAATGTAGTACAGAAGCATGTTTTAAACACTGCAGGACATTGGTATAAAGGTCAAGCCATCTTTTTTAAACTTATATGGGACATAGGTCATGAGCATTCACACATGGAACCACATCTTCCCATAGACAGGTACACACAGACAGAGGGCTGCTGATTTCAGGCTGAAAAGGCCACCTAGGCAGCCCTTTGTGAGGAAAGAACTAGAGAAGCAGCAGACTATTTTCTGGACCTTTCCTTCAGAGGATCATTAGCTTCACTAATGCAGCTATATCAGACATTTAAAGAGATGGTGCTTTACAATTCCAAGCTAGCAAATCTTTTATTGTTTTCATTATCAAGGAGTTTCTGCAAGGCTGTTCTCCAACTACTTCATCCTTGACAAGATTTATGAAAACTCATAATAATACCATATCCAGCCACTCCAAGACTATCAAAAGAACAGACTTCCCCTGCTGTCTTCACTGAATCTGAGTTTATAATAATCATTTTGATGCTTCCTTACTGTAGGCCAGTTATATACTTCACCAGTCATGCTCATATTGCCAATCTATTTCAAATATCTGGCACTGCCCTTCTTTTGTGACTAACAAGGATCAACATAACTTCTTATGTGCAGGAGAATACCAATATCTGCATCTCAAGCCAACCTAACAACCCAAACCAAGAATTTATGCTTGCTGCTTGTTCCCTTTTGACCATTTCACTCCTAGACAGCATGCACCAATATTTTCAGGTTCCAACAGACATTTTTCACAGTGCATTTGGTTGTCTTAGGACCTTATCAGTGAGAATAACTCACTGATTGTGAAAGCATCATCCAAAAAGCTTGGAAAACATCATCCAGATGCTTGCTACACAATTGACATGAGAAAAATGGAGCCATCATAAGCTATACAGCCTCCAAAAACACAATACAAGCAAGAGGATTCCTGCCCAGTCCAGTGGCAGGTTTGTGTACAGTCTATACTAACAGCTTTTTAGACTGCCAAGGATATATATATA
>VZRH01000333.1:541458-568352 GCA_013397555.1 Urocynchramus pylzowi | reverse complement strand
TCCCTCCCTCCCTCTCTCTCTGTGTTTATTGTTGTATCACAGAATGATCTGATGTTTGTTTTAACACTGAGATGAAGCTGAATTCACTGCTGTCCAGCACTCTTTAAAGTTGGTGTGCTACTTGAATATTTATGTCATGATGACATTTGATTACGTTAGAGAAGGCTTTATTTCCTTGGAATATTTATCATAGTATCCAGAAATTTCCATTTCCAACTGCTGCTGGATCTGAATGTTGTATATAATTACCTGGGTCCAAGCCCAGTTGCTTTGGGGAAGTTAACTTTCAAAGAACAGCAACCACCTCTGTGGCACTTGCTAGCTGAAGGAAGAGCTGGCAAGGATTTTTCCTGCACTGACGTGGAGCAGCCTGAAAAGAAGACTCATACCTCACTTCAGCTATACAGGCAGCTTTGTCTAGCTCATTATGAGGAACATAGAGAATCATTTCCTGGCACACCTGGCATCATGGAGTGGATGCCTATATCTGATGTGATCTGTTGACCTAGTTATGGTCTGGGATGGAAAATGTGATTTGACATATTTTGCATCCTGTTTTTTCCCCCTGATTTCCACTAGTCCCTTTCCCGAAGGTTAATGGGGAAGGGTTGGTGCAGAATCCAGTTCCTGCCTTCCTGACACACTTTGATGCTCTGACCCCCTTTGTGTGTGGAATAGAAATGACCAGCTTGAGGCTTGATCAGACCTCAGCCTCCTGTTGTTTCCCATCAGCTTATATGACTCTCCTGGGCTTCTGTGGCTGGAACTGCTCTTCTGCTGCTGTGCATAAGGAGGCACTGTGATTTATGAATCAATTAATCACTGCATGCTGAGGAGCTGTTCATGGTAGTTAAACAGTGAAAATAAAATGCTTGAGTCTATAATAAAGATGGATCATAATGAATATGACCCTCTACCAATGAATTCTCTCCCTCCCTATATTATACCCCCTATCTGCTTTCCCAGCACAGCCAAACTATCAAGACATGAAATTTGTCTATCTCAATGCATGGGGTTCATCGAATTACTTAATTACTTGATAAGAGTGCTGTCTATTTGTGTTTTTTTTTTCCCTCTCACAGACATGCACTCTCTGATTTTGCTGCTAAAGCTGTTAAAGCCACAAAGATGAAGAGAAGAAGATTCTGATACTCTTGATTTTAAAACTTTTTGACTACTCATAAAAAACTCCTCCAGTAAGTCTCTAAAAATTAGGGAGGGGCAGGTGAAGTCTGTCCTGCCTGATCTGTAAAACCACAGGAATGTGGTGTGAAAATTCCAAGAAATATTTCCATCAAATAACTGTCACTTTTTGCTCTGTGCAATGCACACATCATTGCTGTTTCTAAAACTGTGTGATACTGTAAGAACCAGGCCAGTTTGGTGACAAGCCTGCTTTAACAATTGTGTTTGGCTTCACAATTTGCACTTCAGTGATGGCAGTCAGAACAGGGTGCATGCTGCCCTGTGGGCAGCACCACTGGTGTTCAAATATCTACCCATGAGGTAAGGCTATGAGACAAGAGGCTTTAAACCTGATTATGTGGTTTTGCATCAGAACTATGCTTTCAGACAAGAAAATAATTCTTTACAGATTATTAACTCTATACATGTTGTATTCTTTTTTAGAACAACATTTTTTTTTTTAGAAAAAGAAAATTTTTACTTTTATCACCAGATACCCAAAATAGTGTTAGAACTTTCATTAACAAAAAGGTGGTTTGTTTTAATTTTTTTTTCTTTTTTTTTTTTTTTTTTTTGGCTGGAAAGTGTATTCTTGATAAATGACTTGATCAGCTATCCATCTGTTTCGAATTCTGAAAAGGATTTTTTGAGAGAGTGGTGGTACTTCTTGGGTTTTTTCTGCTGTCTTTGAAGTATTAAATTTTCGTTGCGGAGTATTTCCTGGGTTTTCTAAATACCAAAAGCTGAGGTTGATGAGTAGATGGATTTGTGAACCTTGCAACAAGTCCACTGGCTATAGTGGAGTTGCTCTTAATCTCACCTATGTAACTAAGAGCAGATTTCATTCAAGCCAGAAATTAGGTGCAGTGGTGTGAAGCAGGTTAATTCCTTTTCTCTGCCATGCATTGAAGCTTGCAGTGGATTTATAATATTTGCCACTTATCAGTAAAAGAATTTTGTCCTTTCCAACACAGTCTAGTTTCTCAGTTGTTCAGCTCTGCTGCTGGCACATGTTGACTATATCTAATGGCCTTTGTTTGCATTCTAAGCTTATCTCATAAATTTGCTTTTGAAATGCAGTTATAATGTTTCACTGTGGTGACTGTGGTTAAACATTTCTCTCCTGTCCCCCCTTACCCTTCTCTGTTTGATTTTTAGGACCCAGGTTTCTCTTCGGTGATCCATGAGAAGCTCCAAGTTCCCAACACCATTCGTAAGGCGTGGAATGAGAAGGACAACAGATGTGATGTTTGTGCCACACACCTGAACCAGCTGAAGCAAGAGGCCATTCAGATGGTGCTGACCTTGGAGCAAGCTGCCAACTCAGAACATTACGATGCCTCACCAGGCTCTCCCCCGCCTCTCTCCAACGTCCCCACGTTGGTGAGTCCCCGGCACACGGGCAGCCTGCAGCCCAGGGACTGGGCATACGTGCCTGCTCCTTATGCTCCATCTAATTATACAGGCTTTGTTGCCAACAAGCACAGCGGAAAACCCAACAGTCTAGGAATTGGAAATGGGGTGGAGAAAAAAAATAGCTCTCCTGGACACCAAGCCAAGGTCAGCTTTCAAATGGCCACCAGCCCCAGCAATGGTAATGTTCTCAACTCTGTGGCTATCCAGGCCCACCAGTACCTCGATGGCACCTGGTCTTTGTCAAGAACGAATGGAGTCACTCTCTACCCCTACCAAGTAAGTATTTTCAAGTAACAGAACGTACTTGTTTCCTTCCCACTAAGCTGGCAGGAGCATACTAACACTGTTTGCTCCTGTGTGGTGGGAGTTGAGCTGCCTGTGTAAGTGAGCACTAGGACAAGGAGTGCTGTAAATCACTGTCTCCCTGATAGGGGATTGAGTTGGGGGAGACACAGATCAAAAGCAGTATTAATGAGAATACCTTCTATGAATTCAGCTGTTACTGATAGCAGAACTGAGCTGTTGTTTTTAATGGCAGAGAACTAATCATACAGTATTTTCAATTCTTTGCTCACACAGTCCTCACTCAAAATACTCAGTCAGAGCAACAGCTGGGAGCCAGCCACACTTGGTTACTCCCAAGAGGAAAATGACACTAGTGCCCCAGTGATTTCTGAGCTGGTGTTCAGGAAGGATCCGGATGCTCTTTTATTCCATCCTCTGTTGTGTGATCATTTGAGTACGTATAGCAGGCACTAACTTTGACACATTTTAAGTTGCCTACATTCTTGATGCCAGCAAGTTCAATGGGTCCAGTAATGTGCAGATCCTAGCAGTTCTGGGAGATCTTTGTGTACTTTTCAGCATGTTCTTTGCCTCCTCTTTGGTCTGTTGTTTTCTAGTACACCACACCTGTAAGTACCTGTAGAACCCATCCACACCAGAGGGCACAGCAAAAGCTCTTTTGTGCAACAGGAGGTGGGCTTACACTTAAATGCAGCTGGTGGGATTTTCAGAGAACCCAAGCACTTTGCAGATTGTGACATAAGCCTGTTCTTCACAAGTTCTCACAAATGTCCCAGCTGGCTTCCTTAGGCACGTAAATAACTTTGGAAGTTGGTCTTTCTACTAGATTATGAACATATTGCAAGATAGATCCCTAAATTAATATTTAACTTTTATTAGTATGACTAACTGATAATTATAGCCAGAAAAAAGCGATGTTATTAATAAGAATTAAGATATTGTCATGCACCAAAGCAAACTGGGTAAAACCAGATTGGTCTTAAACCATGGAATACAGTTATTTTATCTGGAAAATATGTGACTTTATGCTTTTGTGGATTTATGCTCTACTGAACCTGAATCATTTTTGGGTAGGTCAGTATGTGATCATAGTTTTGATCTAAGTAAAAAAATGTGATCTATGCTTCATCTAAGAAAAAAAAAAGCGCTAAACAAAGAATGCACCTTAACAAATCTGAATAATTGTTGTTTCTACTGGGAAAATTAGTTCCATTTTACTGCATTTGCAGTCTTTTAGGTTCATGTTCTGTGAAAATGTGAGTTTAGTTTACTTTTTATAATGTTTGAATTTCCTTAATGATTAATTTTGTCTTAAAATATTCACTAAGACGAATCTAATATTCAGAATTGTCTAGACTGATTCTGCAGTTTGGGACCAGTTAAATTCAGGAATCTTCCCCACCCTTGATTTTCAGTAACCTTGAAATAGAAAAGATTGCCTGCTCTCAAGACACCTCTCAGCCAAAAACCAACACAAAGCCCAACCAAAAGCCCCAACTAAGAGCAAAATAAACAAAAAATTATGAACAACAACAAAAAAAAATCCTAAACAAGCCTAGCAATGCTGGTCTGTGTTAGAATATGTTGATTGTAATTTTCATCTTTTCCTTTATGATTCTACTCTCAAATGTTAAAATTCTCACTGTACTCAAGTTGCCTCATTTAATTCTCCAGTTGAGAAATGATAATGATAGCTTTTTTCCTTTAAGCAAACTAAAAGGATTTTAGTGTTTGTTTACATAGTATTTGTGTTAGAGTGGGAATTGTTAAGTAAGAAGAAAAACTTTGAAAAGTAATTTGTTTGTAATTTCAAATAATGGTAAGATGCAAGCTTATCTTTTTTTCTGCTTTTGTGTGCAGAAACCAATCTTACTTGCTACACATTTGCAAAACATTTTAGATCTCTGTCCCACATAAATACATTTTTGTTATGCACTTACAGTTGCAAAACTCTGCTGGGGAAGAGCACAAGGAAGATGAATCTGTTATCTCATCTTAATAGGAACCCTTCTTGATTTGGAGGTGAATTTAAAAAAAAGTGGTGCTAGCCTACTTAGGTGTGAATGTCTATATATTAATTAAGTTTTCTTGCCTTCCCTTAAGAATAGTGATTAGAAAAACTTCATTGTGCATTAGCTAAGAGGAGTAGAAAATAATTTCTTGGGATAAAAAGCCTTGCACTTCACACAGAGAAGAGCAGTACCCTTCCACATCATAATCTTGTTAAATAGATGTCCAGGGAGAAGTCAGTCTCATGGCTCTAGACTTAATGGCACCTGTGGTAGACATCTCCCATTGTAAATCAGCTTTGTTAGACAGTCTAGATAACTTGAAAGAAATGGTTGAGTACCTTAAAAACTGATTGTGATGTCTTCCTTAAAGTATTATGAAAAAAAGAGAAAACATTAGTTTGAAAGTGACATTCTGTGGCTCAGAATTGAATCACTGCAATTTTAAGCACCAAAAAGTATTCCTACAGTTGTAAGTTGCAGGATGTTACTCCTTTTTTGGCATCTTCCCTTCCAGACTGCTTAAAATTAGAACCTTGTTATGGGCAGTTAATTACTATTTTTGTTTCAGGTCCAGTAGAAAAACAATAAAAATAAATGAATATAAAAGGGAGTATTGTGATATTGTAAAGCTCAGTTGCTGCAGTAGTTTAGGACAAGTCTTAAATGCCACTATTCAATTAATTTTGCAGAAAGATCACTTTCCAATGAGGAGTAAATAAAACAAATCAGAATTTATATATTACCAGCTTTAATAATGTATTACATGTTTAAAATGTGAAAAAAATGGAAGTGTACCAGATTTAACTGGCAATGCATGTCAGATCTTAAAAGTTTCTAGTAATTTCATGGATGCAGTATTGGAACTAGTGAATGGAGTCTCCTAAGATCATCAGAGCTAAGAATTATAATAGCTGCTAAGAATTTTTTAGGCAAAACTGATCCTACCTGGAGGCTGGGAGATGGTGCAGATGACCCCATCAGTCCCCACTGTCCCTGTTTTATATGATTCCATATTTAGGCACTCCTTGAAACAGAAACAAAAATCTGGTTCTAAAGATCTGTGATGTCCTCTAGGCCTGACTCAAAGGGGGCTGAATCAAATTTTGGTGGTAGGTCCTTTTGCAAAACAGGGAATCAGAGGCAGGGAAATGGGATTGATTGGTCTTAAACAACGAGTGTGGCCCATTACAACACTTGCATGGAAACAGGAATGCTGAAATGGTCAGGGTAAAACTGACCTCTTTCTGTTTAATACATGTAGAAAAATACCAGCCAAAATTTGGTAGAATTTTATTCAGTCTCTCAAAAAAATAGTTCTCTTTCTGTGCTGGTCAGCAGGTAGCATTTGTATGCCTCGAGGATCAGACTGTTTTGACACTTGTAAAGAGTTCTTTGGATCTCCCTAGCATTCAAAGGGATTTCAGTCCTTCACTGCTCAGAGAAAACTCTTTTAAATTGTTGAGGTTTTACCTGAGAAGGGTTGTAATTATTTGTGCAGCTGCTGGTGTGAATTACAGGATACCAAAGTGTTAAGTACACTTCCGTTAGTTACCAACTGTTACTGAGCAATTCCGAAGAGAAAAAAACCCTCTGGGCCTGGGGTGGTGATGGAGGAATGAAAAGTCCAAATTTCTTGATGGAATTATTGCTTCTTGTCATTTTCATAGAGAATGCAGTACTAAATTTAATGCATAACGCTTTTATTACTTTATTATCACAAGCTGGTAAAGTAGATAAAACAAAATCACCACATTAAAGAACAAGATTTGAGTCCTTAGGAGTTTAGACTGATTCAGGGTTTGCTTTCAAAGGGAAAGGAGTTGATAGTAGTGACTAGATTAAGCTGGTTGCACTTTTTTCTAGAGTCAAAGCCCTCCAGTTTTTACTAAAGTGTTATATTACCTGCTTGGCTCTCATGTTGGTGTGCCTTTAAACCAACAGCATGGTATTAACTTTATCATGGTGGTAGCCCTAGAGCATAGAACAGTAGGCATTTCCTTGGTCTTCTAGTTGCCCTCCTGGATCTGCGCGAGAGTCTTTCATGTCTTGAAGTAGATAATTTCAAAAGGCAAATAAAAGGAAATTTGGCACAGTGTGTTTGGTAGATTTGCGTGTCAGAAAGGTCAGAATGAGCCAAAGAACTGGAGAAAGTCAACAGTTCCAGGAACAATTTAGGCCATAAAAGGGAATGATGGGTAACAGAAAATGTGGAGGCTGATGTGGGTGAGCACCTCCTGCTCCTGACCTTGAGGCTGTGAAGTTTGCTTTTTGTAAGCAAAAAAACAGTGCACGTAAGGATTTGAGTAGGGGCATTGTGACCAGAACATAATCACAGAAAAAGTGTTCCTTTCTCCCCTGCACTTAAAAAGACTCTTTTGACCAAAAGTTTGGAAAATTAGATCTTAAACTACTGAGAGCCTCTTGGCCTCAGACAAAATGATCTCAAACCTATTCAGAATTATAAAAGGCTTTGTTTGTGTACAATTGATGAAAGCCCACAGTATGTGCTTTCTGTTACGCCTTTATGTATAACATGTGTTTAGAAGAACAGTTCTCTGAGAATGTACCAGCTTGTTCTGGAGCATTGCTGTGGTGAGTGATTTGTTTGGAGTTTACTTAGGTCATGACTGTCATATAACACATCAATTCATTCAGGCCCAGGCTTTTAAAAAGAAACTGGTAATGATTAGAGCTGGGTGCAGGATGGAGAACCAATGCCTGTGTGGGAGGTATTGCCATCCAGGATTTTGATTCCAAGTTCTTTCCAAGTCTTTGCTATATAATTGATTTCTCTTCTGTTTGCTGCTGCTTCTATTGCTTCCTAGTGTTCAGCACGATGAAGATAAAATGTTAATGATTGCTACATTGGTGCCAGGGTAATTTAGGTAGCTTCTAAACCATATAATGCAAGGTACAGAAATCAAGTTACTTGCTCCATTTGCAGACCAACAAGACAGGTGTCTTCCGTAATTATTCCATGCTTCCTAGAGCCAGACCTATTTTACCAAAGCACCTTAGCAACAACAAAAAAAGAGATTTGTATACTGACCTTTCTAGTATTGTGCTCTTCTGCAACCACATGCAATTCCCTGGGATACCAAATGCTGGAGGTATTTTGCCTTTGTACAGTTAGGCTTTGGTCCAGAATTTTTGGATGACTTATGTTTCAAAAGCACCATGAGTATGAGATCCATGTTTGACTATGATGGCTTCCTGAATGTAGTAAAAACCTTTTTGTTCCTATTACTGTGAGCTCATGAATGATGATGCTGAGAAGATGTGTGCAAATTCTTGCACTGATTTTTTTTTTTCCTTCATTCTGGGACCGGGACTCTTAACAAAGTGACTCCATAATCAGACTATACACTGAAAGTGCAAGAATTTTATTTACAAAGATTGTTTGACTGGGCCAAGAAACAGATTGTCAAACAAATTCATTGGCACTGAAATTATATCCTTGCTTGATTATCTCTGTTGCCCTCTTTCCCCATGCATTAGTTGTTATCTCTGAAGTAGCTTTCCTCTGGCTAAAAGCCTTTTTAAACCAAGTCACTAATAATTAGATATGACCTCACTAAAGTCAGCGTATGTCATCAGTTGACATTTTGCCATGATTGTTTGATCATCCAATTTGTATATTACAGGAGTTGGCTATTTATATTTAATTCCTCCTGTCTACCCCTTCAACTAACAGCCCAGTTGTATACTGCTTTTCTAATATCATCAAGGAGGGAAACTGGAGTCTATGTGAACTGTAGGTGAGGTTTATTTTTTTGCATTACTCTGGCATGATTTGATCTCTTACGGCATTTTTATGCATGGCTTAATGACCTTAGAATCATTACTTTTCCCCTTCATGATACTGGGGTGACCAAGGGAAGAAAGAGGTAAAGGGTATCCCATGGACTGAAAAGAGCTAAATAGGCTTATCCTGTGAATATGAAAACCCCGTGACTCAATTGTGATGTGAAGAAGAAATCTGGACTATTATAGGAGTGAGTTAATCCTGCAAATTAGCAAAAGCCAGAAGATCACAATTAGTGAGGATTTGTAGTCTTGGTTTCCTTCCCTGCTTGTAGCTTAAGGATTTTGTCCATGTGAGACTAGTTTCATTTCTTAAATAATAGCTGTGCTGATTGCTTGCATTACTGAAAAAAATAGAAATGGAGAGGAGGTGTTTTAACAGTGAGAAAACTGAAGTAGAGATGGGATAGAAAAGGGAAAACAAACTGATACATTAAGGCAAAATTGTCCTTTTATTTCCCATGATGTAAACAAGGTGGCACAGAACTAGAGAGAAAAATGGTCAGCTCCTGCTAATTTATTTCACAGTTTGAGAACATAGAGAGCTAGTACAGCCAATTTGTAAGTAAGTAAGAGGAAATGCACTTTTTGTGCAATGTACAGTTTTTTGGAACTTATTAGAAAAAGTAACGAGGCCAAAAGCTTAGGAAAATTCATAAAAGGATTGTGTGTGTATGTGGGCAATAAAAAGGTCCCTTCTTATGATATTAGGATAACAAAAAAGTGGGATATAAGTTGCTATATAGAATAAGGTATTTGATATCTTATAATCTGTGGAGAAGGCTTCTTTAAGTACATCCAATATAAAGGTAAGGACTAGAATTTCTGAAACTGACACTGAATCTTGCTGGCACAGGTATAACTGGGTTCCCTGGGAAGAGGATACTCAGTGCTTAGATGAACTCTGTGTCCCTCTGTTCTGAAAGTGGGTGAGAGGTGCTGTGTTTTGGTGGGAGGCCTGTGATAAAGAGATCAGTGAAAAGTGCTTTTCCAAAGGTTTCTACAACATTTCTAGAGTTCCATGTAAGTGTTGTACAGTTGTGCATTTCAGAATGATTTTAACTTTCTTTTATTTTTTTTTTTTATTCCTTTCTGAAGTGTGTGAAGATTCTAGAAGTGCTCTGAGAAACATTTTGGTCTTTACTTTTGCATAAAGATTCAGTTTTGTGGGTGATACTCCTGTATTTTGCTAATTTTTCAGCATCTGTTGCAAAGAGAGAGGAAAAAGAAATGCACTAAACCAAAGGCAACTCATTCTAATTGAGATCAGAAGGAGATGACAAAGGAATGGGAAAGCAATTTTTAGGAGCTTCCCTTTAAATTCCTAAGGGATATCACTCAAAAAAGACACAAATCAATGTACTGTCTCATCGACTAAGACATTTGCTTCTCACATTGCTTTACACAAATGGGACATAGAATTAAGATTAGATTTAGAAACACTATATTTTTGTGCCTTTTGTAGAATTCTGTTCTTTGACTTCTTCTTAGAAGAAGCTTAGGAGCTTAGAAGCTTGAAGGTATTTGAGACTTTAAATATGGAGAAGTATGTTACTATGCAAAAAATAAACTTAGGAAACCTTTTGCTTTGATACTATGCTGTGCTTATGGGAAGTGAGGAATGCATGGCTGGAGACTGGTGTAACTCTGAAATGTGATTCCACAGAGCTATCATGTAAAACCATTGTTTTCTTTTCTCTAAAGTGCTTCTGAAATGGCATCAGAGAGGGAACATCAACTTCTCTCTTGGGCCAGTTCTCTTTAATGCAGTAGATTTGAGTTAAAGTGGTTGGTTCTCCACTTATATTCCAGGGCACTGAGGACTTGAGAGATAGGTGTTGTCAGATAGAATACATTTGGGACCAGACCCTCTTCTGTCTCACTCCAGGATAATGGCTTTGCAGCTGACATGGCTGCACTGGTGTAATACAGATAAGACTGAGAGCAACATCAACCCTGTAGGATCTGATCAGCCAGAGTGTGAGAGCAGCTGTGGTGATGGGGGCAAATATGGCATCTTGTACTCACAGGGACCTCCACTTCCCTTTTGGGTTGGTGAATGGGGAAGCTTTTTTTCTCTCCATATTCTTCTTGTGTCACCCTGCTCTAAAGAGTCTGTTGGAACTGCTCTTGACAAATGAAAGCAGAAACCTGATTGTCCAGCTTCTTTTGAACTTTGAATGTGTCAAGATGTGTTTTATGAAGAAAAAAGAAAGAATTGCATCTGTACAAGGGTGAGAAAAAGCCCCTCTCAGCTAATGAAAGCATCTTTTAAGTCTGCAAACTGCTCTGAGAAGAACTGAAATTCCACTTCACCTTTCACTTCCACATAACCTCTCAAGCAGAATTCAGAGCTGCTCCAAAGGTTAAAGGAATGGTAATGAGCTTCCATCTTCCAAGAGGTTGGTTGGTGCTCATTGTGGCTAATGTTGCTAGCACACCTCAGTGGAAGGATCTGTAGCTCCTCCTTGTATGAGAGCACTGAAGTTACCATCACATCTGTCATTCAGGTGTCTGAGGGCTTGGGTTCTATACACCAGGAAAGTCTCAGGTCTGACTGGTAGATGTGAGTGTCAGGTGACTAAGGTGCAACCAGTGCAAGGTCACAGTTGTGTGCATTGGTGTACCTGTGAAATGTTTCTACTGTGAGAGCTCTTTGAATCAAATACATCTGTCAAGCTTTACTTCAAATTGATACTTTTTTAACTTGGGAAAGTGGCATGTATAAGTGTATATTAAATATCTGCCTAAATTTATGTAAAGGCTAGTGGGAAGGGCAGAAAAAGAATTAAAAGTTGGAGCTGTGCTTGATTAAATCACTTGTGGCTGCTGTGGCTGCATACTCAGTGTCACTGGATAATTATAAAACACCTGTAATGTGAATCCTGCCAGTTCTTTACATCAAGGCTATTAATAAAAGCAGAGTTTAGGCCTGGTTTTGTAAAAAACCTCACTTTTTTAAGCATATAGTGATATACTCTTTCCTGTAAAAGATAGATGACAGATACGGTTTATTATTGCTTTCCTTCCTGACAGGTTTCAGGCTGCTGGAGCTAGGCAATGTAGCTGGATTTAAACACAAATCATAAGCACAGTCATCTCTTTGTTTTATTCTTGTATATTTTCTCAGTTATTGCAATGCCACATAGAAAGTGGAAAATTTAGTCAAGTGTTATTAAAGAAATTATAGAGAGCGCATCACAAGAAAATGTAATGAGATATTATTGGTGCTTAATTGATCAGTCTCTCTGATCCCTGAAGACTTTGTGTGAAGTTTGCTGTCAGTGTGCAGGAGGTAGAAAAGGAGGTGACGTGATTTGTAATTGTATGATACCAATGTATCATGGCAGTGATCTGCAGAGAACAGGACTGACAGGGAAAATGCACTCAGAAAGCTTTGTCTGCATTTGGACCAGTTTCTGCTAAAGTCATTTTGAAGTCTTGCAATGCTAGGTAGGTTTCACTGAGGCTTAGTTTGCTTGTTGAGATTTCTAATACTTTTGCTTTGAAGTAATGTAAACCAAAAACAATACTGTTTGTCCTGTCCAGTAAATAATATAACAAGATACTATTCAAGTGACTTAAGAGAACAACGCAGCAAAAGGTTCCTGGCCACCACGCTTCTTTGACAAATTACAAGAGCATCAGAGGGTGTCCTAAAGCTTATCTATTTTATTTTACTTTTAGATGTAACTGCTGAATGAGGGATCAAGTTATTTTCATGCAGCTAAGTGCTTTGGAGGGAAAAAATCTTGTCCTCATGTTACTGGCTTTTCATTGTTTTCCGTCCTTAGTTGTCACAAGGGTCTTTTCCTCTGTAATCCTAAATGCCAGGATATGCCATTTGCAGCCAGGATTTAGTAGCGATGCTTATGATCTCCTGACTGTTGTCTTGCACTTCAGAACCTTTGTAAAGATCCTTTTAAACATTGCCACAGCCCAGCTGATCAAGATTTATTCCTATTTATGTAAAAGTAGATGAAATGCAGACACCTGACCTGCTTTAGTTCAAGGTTTCTGGAAAGGGGCTTGAGATAGGGGTGTTATGCATGTGCAGATTATGAGATTTTTCCAATCTCAGTGATGTGGATTTCTCTGCTTCCTTTTCCATTCACTGCTCAATCACCTTAATCATATATTATGAATATTTGCTACTTCTCCCTGCCATCTCAATGCTTTGTCTCTGAAGCAGGGACAGTTGGCACCGGTGCAACGGGCCATTACTTCTGTGGCCTCTAGGCATTTTATGATTCAGTGAATATGAATAATAAAGCACCTTATTCCTCCTCTGTTCTCCAGGGAAGGTGATTTCAAGTGTGGCAGTGGAGGATTATTATGGCTTGGTTTCCTTTTCAGCGTGAGAGAGTGGGAGGCCACCTATAAGTTATAAATGCATAACAGAAACGCTGGAAAACAGCTTTTTACTCCTCAGTATCCCCTTCTATCTGCTGGAAATTTTTTTATGGTTCATGATAAAAAAATTCTTTGGTAATGCTATTGCTGCTAGTATTCTTTTGCCCAGTTTGAATACATTGAGTATAAATGCCTCTTCATAATTTCTTGAAGAGTCTTTAGATGCTACACAGAAAGCCAAAGGACCTATCAGTAGCCACAACTCTACTACAGCAAGAGTAGCAAGAGTTTGTGCTTAAGCCATTAGAGAATTTCCTCCCAAGACTTTTTAAACATTGCATGGACACGGAGTGGGGAAAAATGAGATTTCACTGGGAAACATATAATGTCATATAATGTAAAGCCAGTTGAATTGGTAACTATAATATTTTGCAGACTTTAAAGTCCATATCGCTAAAATGATAAAAAATACTTGGAGGGAGGAAACAAATTTTATTGTGCTATGCTATATGTGTTTAGAAGTGGATGTACAGGAAGGGTTGAAGGATATGCCTTAGGTGGCTGCTATGCAGTCTGTAAAGAGATGAGAGAATAACATTTCTCCAGTTGCACTCAGGACAGAAAGGGCCATCTTGTCATTTCGTGTGTTGAGGTTAGATTTTTCTGTGCCTGCCTGAAAGAATCAATATCAGAGTGGATTATGAAACAGAAATCATAAGGGCTCAGAACAATTTGAAAAAACATTGGTAACAGAAGGGACTGACTAAAAATATCTTACTGGTTGATTGTTTTTTTATCTTCAAATACAGTTTGAGCTGGAATTTTTATCAAGTGTGCAGAGTTCATACACTCTGCATTTTACAACAAGCAGCTACTGTGCTTTCTGAGAAGAAAAGAAACTTGCAAATAAGGACTTTGCTTTAGTGGGATTTACTTGAAAGCATGCCCTTGGGAAAGAAAAAGATTGTAGAAGTTCTGAATTGACCTCTGAAGTTTTTAGGTTTTAGCATCTTTGAAACATATTTTTTCAAAAAGCTCCTGAGTCCAGGATATATCTTTCTTGTTTACTCTGCCTTGATTTCTGACTTTATAAAAGTAATACCAGGAAATATTAAAATCCCTTCATTCTCCTACAGTACTTTGTTTTTTTCCTAGACAACCTTACAGTAATGCTTTTTTGCTGGAAAATGGAAAAAATAGTTTGAAAAAGTAATATTTTTTTTTGTTGGGAGTTTTATAATCAGCTATTCATGGTGGATAAGACTGAACCCTTTGTGAATGAACCCCATTGTCCACAGGGGACACTGCAGTAAGCATCAGCAAGCATTAGTTCCAGAAGGCTTGGTTGTTATCCTGTATATGTGGTACTGCTCTACATTTTGGAGCTGGTTCATGCCCATCTTGTATTTCATTTGTCCTAGAGTAAATGTCTGTGCAGAATGCCTTATGAAGTGCTTGTAGTAAACCTGGTGAAGAGACAGTGGGACCTTTTACTTCACTTAAAAAGATTACAGCACTATACTTGCACTGACCTGTGGTCAGTGTTCCTTCTTTTGATATGTCACTATGGAGCAGCAAATCAGTCCATGATGCTCTATTAAAAAGTAAATAAAATAGAATAAAGAGTTCCTTTCAAAAATTCATTTAAAAGTAACTTCTGAAAATTTTGCTTTGCAAACAGACTAAATAAAATGGAGGGGAAACATTCAAAGCAGTTCATGTGCAAAGAAAAATTATTGGTGCATTAAGCCAAAATTAAAACTGAAGATGACAATGAGACATTTATTACAGTTCAGAATAGTTTACTAGAGTTCAGGCATAATTTCAGATGGTGTGCTAGTTTGTTGTTGTTAAATTTGAATTTCATTAAATGCATTTAATTAAATCTATTGTAAATCTGTTTTATCCCCAAGGGGCCAGTTAGTATAATCCTTCTGTTTGCTTACAAAATATCAATCAATTGTTCCTGCACTAATTTTAATCACTGCTTATTTTTAAACAATGGTGAAGTGCATTTTGTCTGTTTAGTTTCTTGTGCAAAGTCCTTGGGGTGATGAATTTTTGTTGTTGCTTGTATCCTGTGTAGAAGAAAGTTTGTATTCATTGTCAGAGTATTTTAAAAAAAGAAGATAAAAAGTACAACGGTGCCATTTGAAGTTAATTTAGGCTGACTTTAAAGAGAAAGAAATGAATGTAGTTGTAAGACTTGCTAGTATACTTTCAGACAGTAATAAAAATGAGCAAATTCTACAAGTAAAAATTAGGAAACAATAAGCCTACAAGGATTTTAAAATTTAAATAATGACATGAGTCTTAGACAATTTACAAAGCACAAATCTACCTGAGATTAATGTAGTTCAAAGCCAAGCAATCATTTAGAACAAAATCTGGAAGAGCATGCTGTGGATATGTAATGTGAACAAGTTTTGCTGTGAAAGTATACACACAGTGTAGCTCTGAGTAAAGAGTAAAGAATTGGTAGTATTTACTGTGTGTGCTGCATTCCAGAGTTAAATGCATTAGGTAGCAAGATGCACGAGACCTTGCATATGACTGTCTTGTATTTGTCTTTTGCAGCACTTTTCCTAGACAGCAAATCATACACAACCATTAAAGCTGTGTGGTGTCTACCCTTGGTTTGATCTGAGTTCTGTTTTAGTGGAAAATAATTCCTGATGAATCAGGTTGTTATTTGTCCACTCAAAATTGCCATGATAGGTTATACTGATGGAATTTGGAAGAATATCATCTCTTGTGGAATGATTGCTATTTGTTAGTGGTGCATAGTGTTGAATGGATATTCAGTTTCAGGAACAGCTGTAGAGTACACCCAGGGTAAAGCCTGTGCCCCTTCCTCTCTCTAATTAATTTTTCAGAATGGTGCAATTTTGAGAATATGCATGTCTGTAGTCTATATCTTCCAAATTGAATACTGATTTTTTTAAAATCCCATCTGAGAATAGTAAAGGAGCTATATCTCAGCATTTTCTAAAAAAAGAGTAATTTGAAATCTGTGATGAGAGTCAGATATTGTTCTTCATCTGACCTTATTCAGCTGGTCAGTGGAGATGGGGATTGGTATTAATTACTCAGTCTGCAAGTGAATGTGCACAAAATTAAAGCTGAGAATGGACAGTTATCATGTTTAAAGTTCTTAGTGTACAAAAGCCCTAAGGGGACATGAGGGAATGTCATCTTTGTACTGTAAAGCTGTCATAGTGAAGATGGATTATGAGGGTTCCTGCAAACCAAAATGCAAATTGCATATACTGGGGACAGATCATTGTGTGCACTTGAATTAAATGCTAGGTCAGCTTTGGATAATGGAGTATTGAGTTAGAGCCTGGAAAACTGTGCTTAGCTTGGATCCCTTCAAGGCTTGCAAAGCTAAGCTGAAACAAACAATTTGAATGGAAAACATGACAGAAGTTGCAGCAAATGAGAGGAGACAAAAACATGATTAGCTTGGAAAATAGGAGTAGTCTAGGAGCATATGTAAAAAGCTGAGGCTGTTTGGTGCTCTGTGTGAAAGATCCATCCCATTCTAAGCAGAGTGCCATACCAAGTGTCTGTCCTGGTGGTCACAAGTTGATCCATTTGTGCCACTGAAAGGGAACCAGAATAGAGAGAGGCTTACAATATGCGCCAACTAAATTTAGTTTTTTTTTTCTTTCATTAACTGAGAGGGCAATAAATCTAGAACAAACAGAAGACAGCATAGCATAACTGAGCACCTTGTCAGCCTATGGAATTCACCCCAGGAAGTGGCCTCCAAGTCAAATGCTTACAGTTGGATGATTTTTATGACTGCTAATAACAGCTGTACTTATGCAAACTAAGGTAATAGGGCAACCAAATGTATGGCTTAAGGCATTCACCTCCAGAGCAGAAAGCAACTGTTTCTGCCCAGTTCCTGGTCTCATTTGAAGGCTCTTCTGGAACCTTTTGAATTCTTTTCATGTATTCCTGTTAAAAGTTATAATTGTTGCTGTAATAAAATACTTTTAAAATGTTAGCAGGATTTTTTTATTATTAACATGAAAGAAAGATATGTTCTTCATGTATTGTGACAGATTAGAAAGACCAACCTTGTTAAATTTATAGAGGTCACTCCTGCTGATGTGTAACTTCTGCAGAACAGTCAGGTTTTTTTCTTTAGCAAAAAAGGCTAAAGACTCCTCGGGAAATGAGATGCTGTCATGGCTGCTCCCATGAGCACTGGTAACTTGATATCAGCTGTTGCCCCATCTTCACATTGGTACAATGAAGGAAAGAGCATCTTCAAGGGACTGTTCATAGTAGGGGGACAGAAAAGGGCAATTTGGATTGTTGTGGTATCTGCCAGCACTAATATGATTAAACCTGTGTCAGCAGTTTATAAAGAAGCTGATAGTCATGATTTATTTCTGATGGGGAAGCCACTGGAATGGTACTAGTTTCCAGACAGAAACTTTCTAGATCCCTGGGGGTCAAACCCATGAACCTTTCCATGAGTAGGTTGGTAAGAGACCCACCAGGTGTGTACTGATCTTAGCCCCCAAAAAAGGGGCGGCTAAGATCTTGCTCACCTTGAGGTGATTGTGCCTGGACTGAATTTGCATTATGCCACATTCTTATGCAGTAATCATTGCAGGAGTCTCTAAGCCTGTCAGATGATTTTTCCATATTGTAAATGAAGTAGTTCTCTCTCCTTTTATTTTCATGGTAGAATTTAACCATATGTCTTTGCTTAAATAAAGACTAATGATTCCACCTATGTGTGGATAAACTAATTGCCGTTTTTATTCTTTATTCTCTTGCTAGCTACAGAAAGAGGTTCCTTTCTGGGTCAATAATGCCATTTAAGTTAAGCCCACATGCTGTCACACTCTGGTAGCTTCTAGAGCTGTTCTTGTCAACTGACAAGTGAAAGGTCAGTGTCTCACAGATTGTTGTTTGTGATAAGGAAACAGCTACAGTAAGATTTGAACTTCTTACGATGTCTTGACATTGCTGGCAGTTGGTAACTGATCAGAGAAATGAAAGCTTGTTTTCATAACAAATGCATTACTCTTGCACACAGTGAAATAGAGCTGTGCCTCAGCTTCAAAAATGCAATCACTTCATTTAACCACTGCCCCACGAGTACAGACAGGAGTCAGACATACTCCTCTTTTGATTACTGCACCAGTTATTTTAGCACAATTAGCCTGGCTGCTGAGGACTCAAAAGGTAGCTGATGCAACAAGGGATTACAGTGAGAGTGCTGAATCTGGATGTATGAAAGCAACTTTCACTGAGTCGCACAAAAGAAAGGCATTTTCTCTTGTAAAATGTTACTAATCTGATAGAGAGTAAGTCATAGTGCAAAAATGTCCAATTAATTTCCAGCTGCACAGCTTTATAATGCAGCAAGATATACAGGTAACTAAGAGAATTAACAACTTCATAAAAGTAGATTTAAAAAAAACTTCTGAGAGCTACAGGCAGCCTCAGCTTTCCAGCAGATTGATATGTTATTGCCGTCTTCTTGACAAGAAAGGAAGCAGTTTTATTGTGTTGCTGCACAGTGCCTTTTCTACATTGCTAAAATGCTTAGAGACACAAAATTGAGAACAGGATTTCTTTGCTAGCTGATGTTCCTATTTTTCATTTGCAGAGTCGGTATGGGAACATGCCAACTGGGAAACCTTACATTGCAGTTCTGTCAGGAGAGGCTTGGCTGGTGGAACTTTGTGAATGAGAGGTGTTCGTGGGCCTGGCTGATGTTGCCTTACTCAAAAGGGATGGCTCACAGCCCTACAGGAGTCTGCCTGTGGCAAGTCAACTTCACTGAGAGCCCTCTGGGGCAAGGAGGGCCTGCATATTTACACCCCAGAATGGCTGTCCAGCCTGTAGCTTCCTTGGAGAGGAATAGAAGAGGCTGGCATAATCATACAAGGACATGAGAAAACTTTGAGGGTATTGAAAAAGGCAGTTCTGATAGCTGTTGTGGTTTTGTAACAAGGTACAGGCCTTACCTTTCAGAATATATTTTGATAGTTAACAAATAGCTAATAAATAAAATTTGCGTGCTGTGTCACTGATTAAAGGAGTACTGCAGATTTGAATCTACTTCTGTACAGGGATTGAGTTCACTTGAGATAGAGATTTGCTGTCCTGAATTCAAAGTGTGTTACCTTGTCATGAAAGGAAGTTTGGTTTGACAAGCCAGACATCCCCTCACAGAGCCAAGCTGGCTGTGACCAATGACTGTGTTGTCCTTCAGCTGTTTTGCAATAACTCCTGGTATGATCTTCCTCATGGTTTTACCAGGCACTGAAGTGAGACCGATGGGCTTGTAGTCACCAGGGTCATTCCTTTTACCCTTCCTGAAAACTGGGACAGTGTTTTGAAGCTTTCAGTCAATCAGGACCACTCTGGATTTCCAATTCTGTTCAGCAATCATTGTGAGATGTCTCATGATGACATCAGCCATCCACTTGAATAGTACTCTTAGATAAATCCCAGCAGGCCTCTTAGAGGGATCCAACTGGGAAAAAAAACCTGTTTTATAAGGCAGAACTCTTAACATGTAAGAATTTGCTGAAAATGTCTTATGGAAAAGGAAACCACCATTATTTGGATGCCTGATCAACCTTTAAGTAGCTGATCTTGAGACATTCAGCAATTTGTGGCAAAATGTTTCCATTTTATGAGCTCTTGAGTGTGACATGGAACTAAATATAACGCAGCAGCTTTGATGGGAAGATGTGCCCATGTCTGCAAAAATTTGGATTTCATCTGTGTTGAAGAGTGCACTGGATCTGTGCTAATAATAATAGTGATAATGGTGATAGTCATCATCATCGTTATTATCTGCTATATAGAGGGACATGGGAGGTGGTTGCAAAAGTCAAAAGTCATCTTTCTTTTGGACAGCAGGAAGTTGGAGATTGCAATTAAACTCTACATGCTACCAATCAGCATTCTTGCCATGCCAGTGATTCCCCCTTTGAAAAACCTCACTCTTTCTAAGCTGCCTTGTTTTGTAACAGCACAATCTGTGCTGTTAGAGTAGCCCCTTTTGCTAGATCAATATATCAGATTTTGTGTGCAAGTTTGTGTAAAGTAGGAGCAAAGTGTGTGCAAAGATACTCCCTAGAGTTTCACAATGAACAGCGCCTTGCCTTCGCTAAGCAGCTTCAGCACGCCTACATCCAAGAAAGAGTTTGAATGCAGCAGACACGATGTGTGTCCTTTGTCAGCCTCTTTCTGGTAGAACACATTATTTTGACAAGGAAAGGGCTATCAGGATCTGCTGTCTTGCTCTTGTTCAGTCTGTATCAGTAGTTGCAGTGGTCTCTGGCTATAGAGCTGCTCAGCATTTTACTGAGAGAGAAAAAGGTCATAATCAAATGGCAGAATGCTGTAGGATTATGTCAGTGCCCTTAGCTACAGGAACTTGCTTAGTGATTCAAAATGATTTTTTTTTCTAAAGGTGAACTTTGTCCTGAATAATTCTTTAAATGTGCCTTCTGTTGTAGTGAGTGATTTGTGAGAGATGCAGTATATGTCCTTGGTACTCTGTGGTGTATGAAAAGATGAATGACTTTGGAAACCACCACCACTTTCAAGTTGCTCTGATTGAATGGTGTAATTGTTCCTTTTTGCCCTGTGAAGGATGTGTTAATAATTTGATAGTTGTGTGGGCAGCACAAGATTTCTCTTTTTCTCTACCCCTCTGCCCTTAAAATCCAACTTCAGTTTAATGGTGGTCCAATAACCACTCTACCAGCTTTAACTCAAAACATTTAAAGCTGTATTTAACAAGGATATTTGAAACTGACCCATTATTATTTATCTTTCCTATCTTCACATGCTAACATCTCCCCACAACATGGTAAAATTATGAAAATGAAATCTAATACATGTCAAATTATCCATATTTGTCTTTATTTTTATGCTGAGTACAATGAATCCTAGCTGTTATCTTGTCCTTTGAATGCTACCAAACATAAATTTATGCTGCACTTTTTTGTTACTGCACAGAACTTAATGCAGAATTTTCATGTTAGGCAAAAGGATGAAGTCATTATTACCAGAAGGGGTCAGAGAAAATTGCTAACTTGTGGGAAGAGGGCCTACTACTTACTGATAAATTCCCTTGGTGAGAAATGCTTTTTGCAGGTGAGGTAGGGTTCCAATATTTTCTTCATTAACCTCCCTTCTGAAGAGACTCAAGAAGTGTCAGCTCTTGCTCCGTTTTTTTTCTGATGCTGCTTCCTATAGGCAAGTAACTGTAATTCCACTGACAGTTTTAGTGGCTGGGAAGCTGGTGGCTGACAGAAAACTACAAGTTTTTATCTCATTCTGCAATCTACTGCACCAGCATGTCAGACAGTGAACTCTTATGCACTAAAGGAAGCAGACAAATTCTTTCCGTTTTCAAAATTAGTTTGTAAATTAGTCTTGCCTCAATGTTTAAGAATTAGTAGATCAAGCCCAGGAAAAACAGGGCTGCTTAGTTCTTGGGAAAGATTTGGTTTTCCATGCATGTGTCAGAGGAAGGATCCACATGCAGGATGCACTGTGAGTTGTGCCTCCCACTGCTTGTTCCATCACTCCCATACACAGAAACCAGCCTCCTTGAGCCAAACGGGAAGAATAACTTTATCTTGTTATGACTGAGAAGAAACTGATGAGCCAAAAGGAGTTGGTTGGAAGGTAAAAGATTAATATTGTGGAACAGCCAGAGTACCTGATTGTGCGTAATGGAAAACTTGGTATTAAGTTCTTACGCTTGTATTATAAACAGGTTTATATTAATTTATGATGTTTTTGGTATGCAGAACTTTGAGAGATGTATCCTTTAGTGCTTCCCTCAAGTCATCCTTAAAAGGGGAGTCTTTAAGAAGAACCTTTTTCTTGGTTAATGTAGACATTTATTGTCTAAAATAACCCAGGAAGTCATTTAGTCAGTATTTATTGGGCAGAAAATTCAGTGCTGCTCTGAATAAAGAGTGGATTGCCAAAGGAGTCATTCATGAGTGTATGTGTGTTTATGAAAGAGAGCTTTCTACCTTCAGTTTCTTCTTGCTGGTGAGCTTCTCTCCCGAGGTTAGGAATTCTGGGCACTGAGAATTGCTTTACAGTGAACTTGAACACAGATTTATTTTTTGAATTTAGCTTCAGGTATGGATATATTTCACACATTTCTGTGCATCCATGTCATTTGTCAGTTACTGATGCTAGCTAGATTGTGGGGATGTTCCTGAATGCTGCACTACCTCCAGAGCAATGGGTGTTTCACGTCTTTCTAAACACTAGCTTTCATCTGTAAGGTAATTTCAGTTGGGAGTCCTCAGTTAGGAGTTTTGGAAACATTAATGGTCTTGGCTATAAAATGCCCTTATGTAAATATAATTAACCTCATACTGCACGATGGCAAATCTTATGCACAGAGAGACTTTGTAATTGGAACGGGAAGAGAATCTATCCTGGCTGACACCTGTGGTTTAACTGCAGAGCCATCTTTTTCCTATGAAGTACAGAATTTAAATCATGATTTATCTCCAGCTCTTGCTGTGTAGTGTCAGAAGGCAGTGAAAGAGGAGGTTAATGGTTGCCTTGCATTTATGAGACAGAAGAAAAAAATGGAGCCTTGGGAGGGATATCTGTCTTGTTCCATGTGCACTTAAAAGGTTTTTATTGAGGCATGAAAGGTTGTGTTTCGTGCTTTGTCTTTTTGTTGCTTATCCAGGCAGTGATGTACTGCCAAAAATTCTATAAAGGAATTTCTCAAAGTATATCCTATTAACTGATCTTAAACCTCATGTATATGCTATGTGGGTACTCACAGAAAAGAAAGAGAATTTAGGAATCGAGTCTTTTCCCCCTTAAGTACAGGAACAGCATTTACTAAGAGGGATGGTGACAGTAAAGGGGCAGATTTCAATGAACTGTGCTTGCCAGGCATATGTTAGTGTGGAAAAAGAGAAAGGTAAAAAAAAAAATATCACCTGAGTTTGTTAATGTTCAAAGAGTAATTTTCAACTTTGTTTTTTGAACTGGGATGGGGAAAAAAAATTCCCCAAGAGCTTTGGAAATGTCTGTTCTATGAGTATTTTTCCTTAAATGCATGATATATCCTGGGTGATTTACTCAAGTTTGTATATGTGTGAACTTCAGAAATCAAGGCCAGAAGAGAAAGAGCTAATTTGGTACTGTGACTGGAGCAAGAGTAAATGAGATGGCAAGGTGGCCTCCAAATATCACTCTTCAGTTTGGCTTAATAGCTGGAATGATTTCTACACTCTTAATCTGTGAGACAAAGAAAGAAATGCAAAATAACTGACTTGAAGTCAGTAGTTTTTGGATATGTGAATATTCTGGGCTCCTTTCTACCCCCTGCTTTATGTATATGTATTGAATTCTGGGGAAAAAATGAGGATTTATCAGTCAAATATTGTGGGCACATATCTTGGTGTCTGGTGAGGTACTCAGCCTGCAGATTGATGGACACATACAAATTTGTGCAGTAGAAAAAATACTCTGGAAAGTACTGGATACATAAAAGGTTCAAGCCTGGCATGGAATTTGGCATGGCACCACCTTTCCCTTTGTTTCCACTGGCTGCAGGACCAAAGGGATGTAAGGAAAAGATAGCAACAGAGGGACTTGAACTCTTTCAGACAAAAACTGTTAGAGGTTATGAGTGTTGCAGTATCACAAGATGCTTCTGTGGACCTTTTGCTGCATAACACAAGGTAGTGCTGCAGGCTTCTCAGATTACGAATTAGAGAATGTCTGAAATTCAGCTTAATATTTCAGTTTTTGTTGCTTCTAGAGACATTTCACTGTTGAAAAAAATCCCACAATAGCATAAAGTAAAAAGTGCTAAAAGTGGAGATCATTTCTGGGTTAGGAGATCCTGAACTGTGGCTAGACCAGTTCTTATTTATATTGATTCTTCTGTGTCTTAGGTATGTTCCCATTTTGGTATCCCTGTAATATGGTCTTGACTAAGAAGTGTCCCTGCTGAGGAAAAGAGTAAATCAATGGAGTGCAAGGATAGACATTATGTATGTTTGGAATTTAGTTCTGAGCTGAGTTCCTGCTAAGAAACAGATTTTTTTTTTGCCTAGGAAAATTGCCAGCATCAGTAAGGAAACCAGGCAGTGTTGCTGGACTCTCAGGATCAAGAGGGTCCTTAACAAGCCCAACATACTTTTTTATGAGTGTCCATCCAGGGCACTCTGGGAGGGCACTCAGGGATGCTGCTTTTTGCAGATGATATGTCAATGTAAACAATAGCTCCCTGTTTTCTGCAACAAAGCAAGTGGTGTGATTGAGCAGGAAGGAGAGCTGCTGCCTGTCCAGCAGGCACTGGTTGCTGTACACATCAGTACCAGAGATGTTTCAGAACTTGCAGTTTGAGCAGCTGACCTTCCCTGTAGTACTTGAACTGTTGTGTAGGACACGTGATAAAACAACATTTATATTATATTATTTATATTACTGAAACCCCTATAATTACATAGAATAACCCCATTCTGCATCTGCCCATAGTATATGCGATTACTAAAATAAGTACTATTTTTTTTCACTTCTTTCTATTTGTGGGACTCCACAAATACAGAATTTGTGACTATATTTGATTATTTCCACCTTCTTCTTAATTTTGTTTGTAGTTTACAATAGGAAAATGTCACTTAAATAACAGGCTTCATAAAATCTTCATCCCCATTTATTAAAAAGCATTAACATTCTATTTGCTGACTAGTATACACTTCTCTCTGAGTGTATAGGTGAGGGACAGTGGTTTATATCTTTCTAAAGGAATCTCATGTCTCTTTGTTAAGTGATTATTTTGGAATGCTTGTGTTTAAGAACTACTTATCCAAAAAACTCAGAAACCAAGCATCTAGACAATTTCTGGGAAGCTTGAGAGTGATACTTTCAAGCAATGTGCACAATCAGTTTGAAGCATTTTATTACTCTGAAGTTCATGTTAGACTTGTGGATGTGGACGAGGATTATCAGAAAGTCTCTCAAATTGTAGAAACCATGTCACCAGTGTGACATGGCTTTTATCTTGTCCTAAACACCAAGACACACAAATGCTTTCCTGTTTTGCAACTGTCTGAAATGCCTCTCTCAAGCCTCACCATCTCACAACTTCAGGGGATCTGCTGATGCCAATAGAAGTGTACTGCACTGGCTGTGGAAATTCATATTTGGAGCTGCAAATCTGTATTTGGCTGAAGATGGGGAGGCTATAATTGCAGCTGAGATAAGTCAACTCACCAACTTCTTAACTGCTATCCGTTTGCCATGAGAGTAGCAGCTCCCAGTGACATTGCCAGCAATGGTAATTAATTAATGATGATCCATCCTGATTACATATATTTGCATTGGATGAACTAAGATGAGGCTAGGTTTATATGTGTACTCTTCTCTGAAGGGAGAGTTGTCTGTTTAGCAGTTGTCTGTTTAGTAGCTCCCGTGGAAGGTGAGGAATTTGGTTTCAGGATAATTGAAGGAGACAGAGCAGAATCTTGTGTTAGTTCATTGCAAAGATAAATAGCTGAATTATCAAGTATTATATGATAGTTAAGGAAATACTGTTTAGTGAATTCAAGTGTGCTGGGTGCCCCAGGTGGACATACATAGGGTAGCAGGATGCTGAAGAACTGTCTGCCTGCATGCTGGAAATGTAAGGAGGTATTCTGGCAGGCAGCCTAAATTCCTGCATTCTACCAGTAGTATGAGATGATTTAAGTCCAGGTTTTCAGCTATAGCCTTCTGAGAGCACTGTGTGCAGTGAGTCCTGTAAATTGGGATGGCTCAGCATGGGATTAACACGATGGGGGCACTTTCAGCAATTCTTCTGGTTCCTCATAAAAACAGAGAGGCGAGTTTAACATTCCTGTTCTTGAAGTATTACAGTTCATTGGTCTAAAAGTATGTAAAATAGGAATAAACATTTAGATTATCTTAGCTATAGCAGAATGGATAGCAATTTTCTATGAGAGAAACAGAGGTTGCATGATAGTTGGCCTAAAAATTGTTGCCTTATCATGTCTTCTTTCCCTCACAAATAAAAATCAGTTCTTCAACTTTGCTTTTAATTACTGAAGTGTTTAACAGGTGAAATAAAGCAAGCCCAAATGGAAAAAGAACTTCAGCATGATTTCAAATACTTTTTTTGATGTGCCTCACAAGGATATTTTGTTGTTTTTGTCGTGTTCAGTAGAGGTATGAAATTGAGCAGGTGAGAGACTACCTCTTGGAAACTTTTTGCAGGGCAAAGGAAGCTAAGCCATGGATGATTGCTAGCAGTAACCTGAGAGGGTTCTTTTTCAGCATATGTTGCAATTTTGTGACATGCATTGGTGAACAGAAGCTATTTGTCATGGAAATGAGGGAAGGAGGAAAGGGAATTTGTTAGGAATTGCATGAAGTATGGGAGATGACAGCATTGTAAATTCATGCAGAAGAAGTCAAGAAATTGAATTCAAACTATTGAGGACTTGCTTCAGTAGAGCTTACCCAGCTTTCTCTGAAGTCAAAGATCTTTCAGTTGAGTTGAGGAGAACTGGGTGAAGCCTAATGGAACTCTGATTCTTTTCAGACAATGAGAGGCTGAGATGAGACTTCCTAATAAGAAAAAAAATGTTAGATGGGCCATTGGAAGAATGAAATCACATGATGTTTAAAATCTTTTAAGAAAGGCAATGAAGGTGAATAGTAATGATCCCAATTTTGCAGAGAGATGATAAATTGTCTAAGATCCCAAGGGACAGTCTCCTATGCTGTTGAGTTTGCTAGAGAAAGGTCAACAAAAATGTTTAATAC
>VZRH01000333.1:406542-538872 GCA_013397555.1 Urocynchramus pylzowi | reverse complement strand
TGTAATAAAGCTTTATTCCTTTACCCCTGAGATGATGGAGCCTGCTTTGCTGTATTTTGGGTCACATCTCACAGTAACCATTCGGGAAAATGTGCTTTCATGGGGGCACTGGCATTGGGCCAGGGTCAACCCATGACACACCAACAAAAATGTTTTTATGTACAGAAATGTGCTCTTTACAGAACAGAATCATTTTAGCCCAGTTGGACCCTTACGTAACAAAAGACATTAAAATAATCCTTGTTTTTTAATGCTTTTTATTAATTAGAAGATTGTCTTGGGAAGAGTAATGAAATAACAGGAGAATAAGCCATTATTATAGCACTTCCAATCCAATCCACTGAGAGATCTTGTTTTCAAAACATGGAGTGAACTTTGAGCCAGCACCTCAAGCACTTTCCGATCAGCTTCCTTCCCTTGAGAGAGCCAAACTGTTAGTAATTCCACATGCTTCTATTTTATTTTAAAGGTAAATGGAAAATGTATAAAGTTGTTGGACTTCGTAAATCTGGAAAGAAATATTTTCCTCTCTTATTTTTCCTCACCAACACGAGGGCTGCATATGTTCAATCAGTGTCATACAGCAAGTGAGTCGTGTAAAAGGATTAAGTGTAGCATTTTAGAAGATCCAGTTGTTTGGGGCAACTCTGCCGTTTTTTCTTTGCAGATGAGATGCTGCAATAGCAAATGTGAATTATGACAGTGGTCTTGGTTTGCTGCCCTTTTCTGTTTAACTGCAGGCAATTTAAATTAAAATTGCTGAATGTACACACATGGTAATATCTAGCTGGAGTGCAGATTGGGATTAGCACATATTTTACTATGAATTGATTTATGAAGATGACTTAACTCATTTGTTCTTCATTGTTTCATTGTTTATGCTGAGAGAATTCATTTGCTCTTAATATACTCTGCTGAAATGTAGGAAACTAATTAAATTTACTCAAAATCCCTAGTGTAAATCATAGCATTTTAAGTAGAACTCTGTTAGCTTCTAGCTGATGTTGTGAATTCTTGGGTGTGCTTGGTCCAGCAGAGATCTCATGTTTAGACTGTTTATTTTTAAACTGTACTTAGCAAGACAAAAGTGCCTGGTTTAGTTTGGGGTATTGCACAATTAGATTACTATCACTTATGTAAGTCAGTTTTGCCCTGGATTTCAAATTACATCATCTGCTGGCAATTAAGCAGCAAATTCAAGTCAGTTGTTCACTGCTTGACCTTTTAACAAGAAAATCACCAAGCTGTTTTCCAAACCTGAATCACTAATTTTTGTTTTGCATCTTGTGTGTGTATTTGCATTTCTGTCAAGTTGGGGTAAGAAGTGTAGGGACCTACTTGTACGTGTATTTATAAAATGCGAAGTGGAAGGCAGCGGTTGTCTAGCTCATTAAGATGCTGCACTGTTTACAATGTGAAACAGTCCTTTGTACCAGACCTGTGAATTCTAAGCTTTTGCTTTTCATGGTTGTCAGTGGCACGTGGAGTAGCGACTACCAGCTATACATGCTTTTTTTTTTGAATGTGTGTCACATACCATGTTTTCACAGTGAGTAAGAAAGAAATTATTACAAAGCCAGAGAAATTTGCCAGTATGAAGCTGAAGTTCAGAGTTGAAGAGTAGAACCTATTCTTTTGAAATTTGAATAATGACCCACAGTATTTCACTCTAACTTCCCTAACAAGCAAAGCAAACCTCAGATGAGGCTCAGATATAAGTCATCCGTCATCAGGAAAAAACCCAATTAACTAAAATACTATAGTAGGGAGGAAATGTCAAGGCATCCATGGAACTTTTGGTTGTAATTACTTCAGAAATATCAGGTGTGGAATACTGGGACCTCATAACTTTTCTGTTCACAGGCACTACTAGTTCAACAGTGACAGTCACTTGACTGGCCTTTAGCCATGGAGAAGTATCCTACGGCCACAGTGACTCTCAGTGTTTTTAAAAACCAGGAGACTTATCAGATGTCTCAATAATTGACTGTTATGTTTCGTGATCTATAGCTGACAGATTTCCAAAACAGCTAAAAGGGCTGCAATTTCTGTGAATTGTCATTTGTTCGGATATTGCTGCAAGGGAACTTGTGACACATCAGGATTCCCATGGGACAGTATGTGAATGCTTTAAAGGAACAGACATTGAAAACTGTCCAAAGTGCTCAGCTGGTAGACTTCTGAATATTAGATGATACAGGTATGAATAATGACTTTCTAATGGTGATTCAGACACAGAAACTGGATTCAATCAATTGTGGTTTTAGTAACAAGCACTAAATTTGCCTTTTTGTTTAGGACTATCACTCATTTTTGTCTCAGATACGCTTCAATCATGCTAATTTAGCAATATTCTTGCTTTTTACCAGTACACATTCATGATGAGAATAATTCATTTAGTGAATGTGAAATAATGTTAAGATTCTTTACTCATAATGAATCATTTACAGAGCATTTTAGAAATTTTTTGCATGACTTAACTTCTGCCTCCAGTTTGGGTCTTAGTCCTAAGAAGCACAGCATTTTTGGGCCATTGCAGCTTAAGGTGTGACAGCTTCTTGCCTTGTATCCTCCCAGCACGATGTAGGAGTGTGCCACCCTAGCTAAGGGATTGGAAAATTCCTTGCTGATACTGCCAAAGAACTGAAGGAAAGGCCTTCTGTCACTTGTTTCCCTGGTGTCTCTGTGAAGCTTTATCAGGCCAAGGGGCATAGTAATTTTATTCCTATCTATGCTGATTTCTACATGGAGAAAACTTCTGGGACTCTGACTTCAGCTTTGGCCTGAGTACTCTGCAAATAAACCTGCCTTTCTGAATAGAAATTCTCTCTTGTGACTAGGCTGTAGAGTTTCAGTAGTCTCTGAGGGTGATAGCATGATGCAGGAACTAGAAATCAAAACTGGACCAGAGCCTTTCTGTTGTCCGTGACAATACATTAAAGTTTTTGGGATCTTGGTGCTGTTCCTTGTTTTCCCCATTTCAGTAAACTTGCTTTATTGGAGAAGAAGAACTTTTCATCAGAATGAAGGAGAGGCATAAAAGCCCATTTCACTTGAGATGTAAAAAAGGTAAAAAAACTTGATGAGGAGATATTTTTGAATGTTAGTCTTTAAAGTTGTTTCCTATTGCTAGTCAGGAAGTGCAACAGTGTATTTGGAACAAAAGCCTGCCTCAGACTGAAATCAGATATAGTCATATTTGGATTAATTGAGCCTAATGGGAATATAGATAATCTTGAAAGTAGCCTGAAAAATCTGTTCTAGGGATCATTTTCCATGTCTTTTTGCAACTAAAGACGGCCACACAATGCTACTGTTGTAGATGTTGCAAGGCATGTTTTTCAAATGTCCAAATTTTTTTTAAAAGCTCTTACATTAACACAAAATAAGAATAGAAAAACTTAGTTGCTTGTATAATGCATACACTGCTCAGTGTGGGATAAGCTCAACTTACAGTTACCTTAATTCTTGGAAAAACTGCTGGTAACCCTTTCCCCACTCATTCCCCATCCTCTGTGGTATGGCAGCAGGGGAGGAGGAGGTGAGGGAGTGCACTGTGGCCAAGGGGTACAGTGAATGCTGTGTTCAAAATGCTGCTGAATATGCCACGTTTTCCTTCCATTCCAGAGAATCCTTTTGAATATTTAAAAAATTTCTTTCGCATGGACTACAAAGCTGATATGAAGACAGTATTTGTGGGGCCCTCTTGTTAAAGCTGCTGTGCTGTTTTGATTACTTAGCACTCCAGAAACCCTGGAATCTCATATCTCCCTGTTTTTTACATACATGTGGAAAACTTTATTTAATCACATGGCTCTTGATGTTTGCTGCTTTTCCTTATAGTTAGTCTATACAATCTTTGTGTATATGTCTGTTTTAAAGCTCAAAGGAATCTGGAAACACAAGGGCTTTCCCTTAAAGACTGCTATTGTAGGCACACCATTTAAACATCTTGTCTTGAGTTTTTTGGAGGTCTGGGGCAAGTTTACAAAGATGAATTTTTCCTGGCATTCTCCATTTCCTGGAGAATTTGTCAGAACATGCAAAGGAAAAACAGGTAAGAAACAGAGGCAGCAGCTAGTAGAGAAGGAAATGGGCTGAAGAAGATATTCTTGTTTTATGGAGCCCAGCTTTGGATTGGAAGGTCCACAGGAGAAGCACTGGCTTTGTGTGGGTAGTCTGGTGTAACCGGTGTAGCTGAAGCGCGCTACTGGCAGATGTGAGAGCCAGGTCAGGAATCTGCTGCTGATACTCCTGTGACAGGTGCAGGCACACCCAGGGCATTGGAGCTGCAGAGACCTCTCAGGAAAGAGCATATGAGCATTGTCAGACAGTGAAAGCTGCTTGTCTGTGTCTTTCTAAAGAATATTTTAGTCTGAGCAGCAGATGACTCAGATGGTAGTGTTTCTTCATGCTGAAGAGTGATGGACCCAGTTGCTCTTTCAATCCATGCAGTGGTTCTCTAGTTTGGACACTGCCTGGGAAATTATTGAATTTAAATAGTTGTCACCTCAACATCCTTAAGAGAAAATTATTTTCTGAGATTTGGGTGAAAACACATTTTGGTTTTTTGCTGTCTGAACTATGCAGAATCTAACAGGATTTTCTTTCGTTAGCTGAACAAATGAAATTTAACAGTTAAATTGTGGTCAGATTCTTGGACATTTTGAAGAACTTTATATTAATAACTCTAATCAGAATTTCTGACTCTTTTCCTCATCCTTATCATATACTGCATAAGAAATACATAAAAAGAATATTAAGATAAGAGATCCACAGACTATCTTTCAGCAGGAATGCTGGCAGCAAGTTTGGAAACATCTGTAAATCATTTCACAAATATTTCTACCTTCAAAGCCTGTCTTGGGCTAGCTTGTGGGGGAAATTTTAATCACAATGATCTCAGTCTTCCTGAAAGACCATGAAACGTTTAAAATTGGCACCTAGGTTTGAGTGCACAACTTCAGTGGCTGATTTTTCATACTTGCTCAACATTCCTCAGTAATGCAAGAGATCTATGTTCATAGTCACTGCTTTTCTGTGCTTCCTGTTGCTGTGAGAGCCCTAGCTAACAGGCTGTTTCTGCTTTCTGTTATTGGTGTTATTTCATGTATATAAATTAAATACTAGTCAAAAGGGAATTGTGACTCTCCTGAAGCAAAAGAAAGCTGGCAGTTGAGGCATAAGGAATGCTCTTTTTCTATGTTCAGTGTAAACAGAATAAAAATATCTTGGTGAGAAAGACTATGTGAGTTAGATGCAAGAATAGTCAGTGTGTAGTAGTGGAGACAATGATCTGATATGCAATGAAAAAATTAAGACTTAAGTGCCACATCTGGAAGAGGGAAAACAAAAATATTTCAATGATCTCTAATTTTGCATGTTAGTTCTATCTTGGGTCCCAAACAATCTCAAGTGATTTTTTTTTCTTCAAAGCTGACATGCTTCCCATGGCACTTTTGTTTGAATCAGTTCATGTTGTTTGATTAAAAAAAACCCCAAATGCTTAACAGCAAGATTCCAGAGTAAGTCCATTTCTAACAAGAATTGTGTAGGGTACATGTCTGAAATAATGGTGTCTGAATCTTTGCATATCTCTTGCTGCCATTATTTAAACAAAAGCTTAAGAAAATGTCTACACTCTTCAGATCTGGGTTGGAAATCTGGTTGAGATATGTTTAAGTTGCCACTGGGCTGTGAACAAAAGTAATTTGAATCTTTATGCTGATTACATCCACTATATGTTGGTTGCAGATTATTAGCTTTCATTCACATCTTAAAATACAGGTAATAGCCCTTGATTTTTAAAAAGGGTTTGGGGAGTGACCCATGGAGCTATAAAAAGAAATAAGCTAAAACTACCCTGGATTTTCTTAGAGTACTATACTTGCAGGGGCGTGCCATCTGCTTAGCCTCAAAGCATGTAACTGATGAAAAGGATGTAAATCATCTTCATGTTCCTAGTATCCAAGTAATCCACTTAAGGTAAACAACTCTGTATGTTTAAAGTTAACAAATGTAGTTTTCTGGTCTAAGCATGTTTTAAAAATATATCTATTTAGAAGAATCTAAAGGAAAAGATTACTATCCAGGAACAAATTATTTACCATTGAACAGAGAAATTAAAATTCCAGCCCGTGAAAGGTATGTTACTTTGATATTATATCTTCATTGAAATATGCTACACCTGCCTCTGTGCATTGCATGAGGCAAATGTTTCCTGACCTGCACTTGCCCCACATATGGTTTGCTTTGTATTGATGGTAATGGTAATCACTAAATAATGTTGTTATTGAAGTAGTCATCAAGATTTGCAGTTTCTTGTGTAACTAGCCTTTCACAGTTTTGAGAAAATTTGCCCCTTTCCTCCCTTTTTCTTTGTAAAGTTTTGAAATATAACATTTCTCTGTGGTGCAATGAATATCTGGTTCTGTGAAGCAAAGGACACATTCTGTGGAGCTTTTTCTGCGTAAGAGATTATCTTAAAATGGATGTCTTGTCTCCTAAGTATAATTCATTATATTATTTTTTCCTGGTATATATTGCCTAAAACCCAGAATCCCAGCTTTTTTTCTGATTCCTGTAGGAATCAGTGGTATTTAGTTATAACCTTTTGTTTCTGTAAACGTATATTTTACACCATTTCAACTTTTACTTTCATAGATCACAAATTTCACCTTATGTCTGGAATTCATTTTCCCTATTAATTTTTATATAATCAGTGTGTTCAGTTTTTAAATTAAAAATTGCATCTTTGAATACAATGCATTTATATATACTTTTCTCTCCTTTTTTTCTGTCTGCTCTTTTCTCAAGTACAAATCCATGAAAATGCATGATAACCAAAGACCCATTTACCTAGTAAGCAAACCCCTTCTGTCTCTCTGAGATCTTAGTCAACAGCTGATTATATTACAATGAAAAGGGCCAGTAATGCAAACACCTAACCTACTTCATGCAATGTAAATGCTTTGTAGAAGCTCTAAGTGTTACGTAGCCTCCATCAAGACAGAAGGAGGTAACCAAGACACTTCCTGTCTTCAGTAATAACCAATGGCCTTTGTCCCATGTTCTGAGATGTTCCCTTAGCTTAAGGTTTGCCTTGTCTATTTGTACCCCACTGATTGCTGCTGTTACAGATAAGAGGCTTTAGACCTGTAAATGACTCTGCTGGCCCATTCTTGCTGCAGCTCTCATGTCTTAGATGCTGTGTGTCAATAAATGCTTTGCATGCAGGGAAGAGAATGGGATAATCTGGCACTGAGGCCCTGATTATTTTAGTGGTTTGTTAAAGAAGGAGGTAATTTTTCATGGATTTGTGTTCCTAACTCTTCTAGGCAATTTCAAGCATTAGCTACAAAAGTACCTAGGTGTATGGAAGCTGAATTCCTGCTGCCCTCCATACACTATGCTAAAACAGAGGTAACTTTTCTACTTCTTGTCACATCTTGTGGTTTCCTGCTGATTTCAACAGACTGAAAAGGGGGAGGCTAGTTAAGCGTAGGTTTTGTCTTCTAATTTCTAACAGGGCTTCTTGAGTGCCAGAATGCTTGCTAGTTGAACACCCGCTCTCTGCATTGATTTAGAAAAACTTAAAAAGAACTAAGGCTGTTTCCTTCTTCAACATTGCTTTTCCCTGAAGCTTGACATGTACATTGAGAAAAACTGCTAGCAGCCTATGCAGTAATCCCTCAGCACCTGTTACTCCTGGTGTTCAATCTTGCTTTTTACTCTTAGGGCAGTGGGGATGAAAATGGTCAGCATTAATCTTTTGACTTTTAGTATAGTTGTGACTGCCAACCATAGTATAGGAAACCTCATGTTGATTTACTGTTTTGCATATTTCTTGCTTCCCTTAAACCTTGACATGAGTTCTGATTTACAGTGTCTCTATCTTGATTTGTGGGATGAGAAAGATGAATTGAGGTAGTTGCACTGTCTATAGCAGAAAATTATATGCACTACCAGTTGTTTTTTTTTCTCTCTGTTTTTAAAAACATCAAAATAACCTTTGCTCAAAGAGATCATAAATCCATAGTAATGAGACTTTTTCCTAAACATCTGGAAGTTCAGAGTGGCAAACTCTTATTCTGATAATTTCTTTCCTGTTACAAGTACTCTTTTAGTGCTGCCCCAGCAGCTTTGAAATTCAGCTGTGCTTTACCTTGTCTGTAGCATTCTCCATCACATGCTCAGTCAGTGTTTTCTGAACCTTGAGAGCAATCTGTTCAACTGTTGAATGACTGGCTTTTCCTTACAATCACCAAGGAATACAGGCCATTTTATTTTTCCTTCCTTGTAGAATAAAAACCCAACAAGAAAATGTACTGAAATGTTGAAGTATTTGTTTATTAAAATTAGGTAGATGACTGGCGGTTGGGCTTGTATATATTCATCCCTGTGATGTGCTTATAAAATATAAGACCACAGTGCACCTGTATACAGGACTAGGTGGCTCATAGCAAACAGAGATTTAGAACCTTTTTGCTCAGCTATAAATTGAACATGATGCCCATCTCACAGCTTCTGTCCATTGGCATATTTTGGTCAAATTCTTGGTCTCTTCTGAGTTAGTTAAATTCAGGAATACATGAATGTGTTGCATGCAGGATAGGGACTCCAGAGCTTTCTGCCACACATCTTGATTTGACAATACTGGTTGCCTTTCAGGAGACAGACCTGTTAAAGGATAAAACAAGAAATGAATGTACACATTCATAAGTAATTACAGGAACATTGCAACTAACAGCCACAATTACACATTTCTTGAGATTTTGTGAGTTTGGGATGTAGCTTTAGGGATTTTTGTATGATTGGGGAGTTCCAGGGGCTTTTCCTTCAAGTGTATTTTCTGTTGTTTAATAAAGAATTTTCAGTGATATCTTCAATCAAAATGTTTACAGGGTCTGTCTCTTCCACTCTCTATTATCAGGAAATCAATAGAGACTTAATTTCTTTAATATCTTGTTCTTCTGGTCAAAATTGGGCAGTGGATTAAAATCTCCTCCTAGGGTATAGTCAGAGATTCATGAAGGTTGTATATTAGTACATTTTTTTGTGAATAACCAAGCTAAAGAACTACTGCTGCTAACTAGTGGTGTGATCTTTGGTTTTATCAGCCCAACAGTCATGAGAGGAAGGAATCAAGACAGTTACTCTGTTGTGAGAATTACATCAAGAATATCTTTGAATCTAAGAAAGAATGCTGAGTAAGTGAAAACTGTGGAAATCTAGGCAAAGATGGAAAATACTACATTAGCAGAAATTATAGCTGGTTTTTTTTTTTTCTGAATACCTCTTTGTATGTCCTTTCCTACAGCAGCATCAACCTTGTATTAAGACACAACTACTTTAATGAGCTATATTATATCATGGAAATACCTGATTTGTTGTGCTAGGTGAGAGACACTTGAGTTATGTCCAACTACTTATTTCTAAAATCTGCAAGATAGCACTGTTCAGAGATTCCCAAGGGCCTCATGGCCTCTAGTTTAGATCACTTAATTAGCCTTAGGCTTTCTCTTTGAAACTTGCTTATTCTGATTTATTTTGGTTCTCTCAATAGAGTTTGTGCTCCAAAGCTAGCATTTCTATCAGCCTGAACTATTACCTGTCATGAGTCAGATGAGGAGAAAAAAATGAGGAGAAAAAAAATAATAAAAATTTTCTTGAATCTCTGAGGTACGAGTCTTTAGATTGTGTAGGGTGGTTTTTTTGGTTTGTTTTTTTTTTTTTTTTGATTTCTCTCTGTACGCATGAAGATCAGAAGTAGACTTGCATAATGAAAGCTGAAAAAAGTATTCCTATGATTCTACAAGTTAAAGAGAAACCTTTTATATTACAGAAGTCATGAAATAATGTTGAGGGCTGATAGAAATAAGAATACATGTATCTTTTCCATCAAGTAATGTATGGAGATGGGACCAGAAGGAAGGAAAACAAAACTCTGAAGAGGAAATAGAAGTATTTCACTAAATTATGAAATTCTGAGAATACCAGGGAGGTAATATGCCACTATTTAAGGCAATGCTACCTTTGTTACCTGTTCAAGAGTTCAGTAGAACTGTCCAGGTCCCCATAAAACATACTGGACATTACATTGATGCAGGACAAAGAGGAAAATTCCTATGATGGGATACAACAAGAAAAAAAAAAATACTGCCAATGAGCTTAGGATAATGGAAAACATATGTTGGTAATACTGGCTTGAAATGTTACTCTTGAGGTGATTGCATGTTCAGTTAATAAAGTACAACTGATACAATACCATCTGGATATATCTCACTGAGCTGTTTGGTTTAACACCCTGTGAATTCTTGATTAATACATTACAGCAATATGAAACAAACTGGGAAAGTATTAAATAGATGAAACTCTGTACCATGTTAAATGACTCTGCTCCTGCTGGGATTCAGTAGAGATACTGAATTCCATAGAGCACTAAATGGAAAAACATTGTTAAACCTTTCAAGTGGCATTGGGAAGATGGCTAGTAACAGTGATCTGTGCCAGCCACAGGTGTCAAATGTAATGTCATAAAACCAACAGTAAAGAATGTCGACCATACTGATGGAAAAGGGACCAGTGGACTGAGAAGTGGCTATTGGAAAAGAGCTGTGTCATGATTTTAGTTGCAGATGAGCTCACAGTGGGACACTGTGGCCAGGAGGGCTAATGCAACTCTCAAATATCTAAGAAGAACATATGAAGAGAGGCTGTGAAGAATTAGCTCTGCATCAGAAGTAGATATAGCCACAGATGGAATACTGTTTAGTTCTACTGTCCACAGTCAAGAAAGATGTTGAAATAATGGAGAAGGCTCTGGGAAGAGGCCCTCAGATGATTAACAGTTTAGAAACCATGCCTTTGAACAGCTTGACTTTAGTTTATCAAACAGATTTACAGAGAGATGTGTTGACAGTGTGCAGGGAACCTCTGCAGGGATCAGAAACGTGATACTGGAGGACTTCAGTCTAGCAGACAAAGCATGTCAGGATGTAATGGCAGGAAGTTGTATCTAGACAAATTCTGAATGGTAATGAAATGTGCATATTTAGGAAGTACATTTAGTAAAGGGCAATGACCTGCTGAAGTGAACAAGGGTAGCAAACAACAAATAGTTTTCTTTTAGAGTCTGTTTTTTAAATTAGAATTGATATTTGAAAAAAAAAAAAAAGCTGAAGGTAACCACATCTTAGACTCTAAGAGTTTCATGTAGGGAAGATCCATTGCTTTTGCTATGTGGGAAGCTGCATTAGAGAGTCATAATTGTCACACTTAACAATCTGGGAAGACATACTCACTTGTGTGTGAAGGTGCAGCAACAAGGAAAAGTATTTCTTCTGCTCTTTCAAACAACAACACTGTACATGAGAAAAAATTGCCATGAAGAAAGGAGTAAACTATTATTTTTCTTAATTTGTATAGGAATGATTTAAAAGTAAGTATTTTAATTGTAAGGGGTTTTTTGTATATGAACTTCAGAGTGTTTTGCTTGCTTTTTTCCTGTTAAACTGCCATTATCTGTGATTTTCATTTTTGCGCTTTTATGCAACAAGATGTGGAAATCTTTGTTTTTGTGTTGCTTCTCTGGGCACACATCTGCTGTAGTGGTGCATTGTTTTCCTGTTCCTTTGAAATTCTATCCGTTTCTTGTCAGTTACAGAAAGTACCTCAGTGTATTTATCATTAGGGGAAAAAAAAGAAAAAGCCTTCTTAAAGTTATAAAGGTTTTGCTTCTTCCTTTGCCTCTTGGATTGAGTATGTCAGTCAAAAAAGGTGATGGTTGTTTCGCTCCCGACACAAGTATATGCATAAAAATCATTGGAGTGGGAAAAGAGCATCCTAATATTTTGACATATAAATGAAGAGTAGAGTTTAGCAGCAAAAGCTGAAATAAAAGCATATTGTATCTGAAGGCAAATGCTTCGGGGTGAATGTCTATGCTTGAAAATTATTGAATTGGAAAAAAAAAAAGGCAAACAAAAAAACCCTACCAAAACAAATCCCAGCTGTTCTACTTGATGGCTCATAAAATCTGAATAAAGTCCTTCAAGAGCTTTTTTTATAGGAAGCTAGTACTTTTTGTATGCATAGTTATGGTAGCATCTGGTTCCCATCTTTGGGAATTCAGAGACTCCACAGGCACCAACACGCTGTCTGCTGCAGAGAAGCTCTGCAACACAGATAAATGCTGCAGACAAGTATGTAACGTGATGTAATTGTCTGCAAGCTGGAAAGATGCTGGGGAGGAGGCAAAACCTGAATCAGTAAATTTTGATTAATGTAAGATGTAGGAGCAGCCCTGGCATAAAATTTCCTTTGTTCACCTGTGAAAAGTGTACTGATAAGCTAGCATCACCTGAGTCAATAAGATTAATCAGTCAAAGAAGGTAAGCTAGGCATACCTAAGGCAAGAAGGGCTGGAGAGTTTTCACAGAGGCTGTGTCCTTCACAGAGGATTCAAACAAAGGGATCAGTAAACAACTTGTCCACAAATATGAGCAGGAAATACAAAGGGCCTTTTATGAATAAAATTACTGAATTTAGTATCAATGAGAAAGGAAATCAGAATTTGTCTCAGGTATTTCTGGCTCATCACATTTGTCCTTCTAAAGCTGCCTTCTTTCTAAAAACAGGACCTGTGTGTAAGTAGTAATCACACTATTGCATTATGTGAAACTGTAAGAGTAAGTTATTAAATAAATAAGAGTTTGGTACATATTGTTGACATCTAGTATCAAAGAAAGCAAAATCTTCATGTTGTCTTGAACATGGGCACAGACACAGCACTGGGGTTTTTTTGTTTATATTGTGCTCAGCACATTGTTTTCACTTAATGAGTAGCAGGAATGAGAAAATAGAGAGAAAATGTAAAAATTTTGCTTCTCTTGCTGGTGATAGACTCAACCTCAAGGAGAGTCCAACCCCATATGCCTTTGAGTACAACTCTGTGCTTGAATGAAGCTTACCTTCATGCCAGGACACAGCTTATACACACACACACATAAATATATATACATATAGACATGGAAAAAGCGATAAAATATAAATGTTGTGGCTCAGGTAACCACACTATATTGTATGAATGCAATGGAGTTGTATAGTGACCAAGAGATTTGTGCACTTCTTCAGGAAACTGAAGAACTGGGTTCTTGGCATCCCTGAACCTGAAAGGAGTGAAAAACGACAGCTCATGCAACTCAGAAGATTGTCTTTAAATAATAGACAGGGGTGGAATAGGTGCTTTCTCTTGTTTTAACAATAGTTTCAGGTGAGACTGCTTCACTGTGGAGGGAGGAGTGCAGGATCCACAGGGCCACTGGCAGTGAGGGAATGAGCCCTTCCTTGGATGCAGAGAGCAGGGTTCAACAGGAGCTGTAGCTTAAATTCTCTTCCTTCAGCAGCCACATCTAAAAGAAAAGAGAGGTGCTGGCTCTAATTGCTGACTTTGTGACTAAACCCACAAAGAAATTTGCAGCTGTGACTCCCTTTTCCACACAGGTGCCTAGTTTTGAGCTACAAAAGAGCTGTGGTCTAGGAGAAAGATATGGCTTCAGAAATGTCTGTCTTCAGTGCTCCCTGTGGGCCACTTTATATGTTTGCAGCACAGGAAGCTGGGGTGGCATTAAGCCAAGAGCCTTAATCTTCTCTGTGTATAGAAATTAAGTACCTAACTGAGGTTTTAACTCTCCCATTAATAGAGTTGCTAAGAAATTGCCATGCATAAGGATGGCAACTTCACCTAGGCTGAAGATTTCACCTGGATATGAAGAGTATGTACAGACTGAAAGTTTCAGGTTTAGCTTGTGCTAAAAATGACAAGTGCCTTGTGCATACAAAATACAAAACATTGTATTCCTAAAAGAAAGAATTCAAGATTGCTGAAGAGGTCAGGTTTCCAAGAGCAGTGAGATAAGAATAATTCAGAACCATTTTCATTGAAGTGCTTATGAGCTTAAGTTACAGTGACTACCACTAGAATCCAGATACCTGCAGACATAAGTAACTTCTGAAATGGTACCTGTGAAGCAATCACAGCTTTTTCAATACTTTCAGGAGACAGCTCTTATAGATGTGTTCTGACTCAGATTTATCTCTGGTTTTGCCATAAAGCACTATTCTTGTATTTTGGAAATTATGTTTATATTTAATTCCAAACAAATCACTACACTTAAACCCCAAACACATTATACATTATGTTAGCTCCAAGGGACAATATCCTAAATAAAACCAGATCCTTTTCTTTTTCTTCATGCCAGCTCTTTGTTTAGCAGTATGGCAATTGCACATACATATTCCAGATGTTCATGGAAAAAAATTCCTCTTTAATTTACAGCAGAATCTGGTTTTATCTCTTACTGGCTTTGTATTTGTCAAACAAACAAATGTTTAAAGCCTTATACGAAAATATCTGTAGCAGTATTTTGCATGCTTTTTAAAAGCTAAGCTTTGTAAAATCACAGAAAAATTCTGATTGGAAGACATACCTGGAAGTCATCTTATCTTCCCTGCTCAGAGCAGGTCCAGTTACATCAGGTTACTCAGGGCTGTGTTTCATGGAGCTTTCTATCTCTGGATGGACTTTCTGAAATTTTGAGGCCAGGTTCCAGTGGCTGGCTCTGCTTGTGGTGGAAAAAGGTGCTCTTTATGTAAAATTCGGTTTTCCCATGTTGCAATTTGTGTCTTTTGGCTCCCATTCTGTCCTTTTGCACCTCCAAGAGGGATTCTGACCCTATCTTTTCTAAACCCTCTCCTCATCTGTAGACAACACCAAGAGCTCCCCTTCACCTACTCAAGACTGAGTAAATCCTGTTGCAACATCTCTTCCCACATTGCATGCTCCAGCTCCTCACCATCCTGGATGTTCATCTTAGTAAACAGAGAGATCATTGTCTTGTTGGAGAGAATATCATGGAGGTGACAGCAAGGTTCTAGATATATCAACTGCTTATATGGGAGCTCTGGCTGCTTTGCAGTTTAGCTTGTGCTGGGACTGAACTTAAAAATCATGCTCCAAATCTGAATTTTGAGGTTCAGGTTTTAATCTCTGACCCTGGCTTTATTTTCCATTTCTTTTACCTGAGCAATACATAGTTAGGAGAGACTGAACTTATTAAATATTTGGTAAGAAGATGTGTGATTTCAGATGTAGTAATTTCTATAGCTAGTGTTTTATTTGCTCTTTTAGTAGTGAATATGGGCAATACTGTGGAACACCCATGGCAGATCACTCATATTTGCTTTGCAAAGTCCTTGGCTGGAAGTCAAACAGCCCTGACAGCTGAGCCTCTGTTTCACATGCTCAGGAAGTATTAAATATTGATGTTTCTTGGAAAAAGCCATCATTGCAGATTGAGCCGATTTGGGCACCACATGACCGTGTAGGCCGCAGAAGGATTTTTCCCTGGAGAGCTTTTCCGAGCAGGCTGCTGCCGTGGGCTACGGGGGATGCAGGGTCAGCTAATGCCAGGTCTTGTCAGGTGCTGCCAGGGTGGGTGACAGGGGGTGGCCAGGGCCGGTCCCTCAGCCCTGGGCATTGGGCTCCTGCGGGGCTCAGGCCGAGGCCAGGCAGGGCCGTGGGCTCAGCTCGGCGGGACCCACGGCTGTGCGGAGCTGGGGCTGCTGTGGGAGTGAGGCTGGGAAGGGCTGAAAAACACCAGTGCAGGCTGTGCAAAGGCTTCTCCCTGGGAGCTGGCTCAGGTGGGCCTCGGCGCTGGCGGGGCTAAAGTTTAGCAAAGCCTAGGATTAGGATTAGAAGGTGTAAGCCTAGAGCTGCATCTGTCGTGGGGCTGCAAAGAGGCTGCAAAATCGTGGAGCAGTCTGCACAAATATTTTTTCCTCGGTGATTTGTAGAGAAATTTGGCTGAGGATCATGTTAATACAGAGGATGAGAGGAATTTCGGCATTGCCTGCAAAACTCACTGTACTGTAAACATCTGCCAGGTTCTCCAAGCAGTCTTGTGTTCATAGCTCCTGGGAAGCACACCAGTACATAGACCTGTCTGAACTGTAATTTTTTTTGCTAGACTTCTCAGTTTGTTCAGCACTCTTTATTTTTATACTGGAACTAGTATATTTTCAATTTTTTTTGACTCCCATTGTGGAGGGTCATCAGAGATGAATACAGGAGTGACACTCATCTCCCTGGACCTTATCACATTGACAGCTAACTAGCACTGCTTTGTTTTTTTTTACTGCTTCAGCTGCTGTGAAAGGAGGAATAGAGAAGAGAAATTCAGCCCAGGCACAATTCATTTTGCATAGAAACCACAGAAAATCATCAGCAAATGCTAATTATATTTTTGGAGTTGAGCTCTCACTGTTTATGTGTTTGTTTGCAAACAGAAAATTCCCTTCACACCCATGTATTTGAAGACACATAGATGGTACTGGAACACGCAAATACATATTTGCCTATAAATTGTCTTCAAACTTTTCCTCCTTAGTATGGGTATCAGAATAGGAGTGGGTATCAGAATAGGAGTTTAACTTGCTTAGTCAGTCTCTCTTGACTAGTTGGATCTGCTGAATTTTAGTCAACATCTGCCATGGCAATCACAGGAAAGAAAATAAGTTCAAAGTGGTACTGTGCTCACAGAATATCCCTGTTCAGTCTCAGTTCTCTTCTTCCTCACTTCCTTCAGGACAAATTGTGTTTGTGCTCACCCTTGCCTTGATGCAGGACATTTGCATCTCCCTCATATACTATGAGGTTTTACAATCTTGTTTTCCATCTTCTCCCCACCCACTTCTGCAAGGAGCTCTTTGTTCTGCCAAGTGGGTCTGGTTCCTGTGTCAGGACTAGACAGGGAACTTAAAGGTAGATGGTGTTTGGTTTTGACCTGCAGCTTCTACAACTGAGTTCTTTACTGTGTTTTTCAAACTTCTCTACCATTTTGAAAGCACACTTGCTCATGGTGATCCAGTTATGCACTTGGCAAAACAGCAGCATATCAAAATTAATAAAGATTAATTAATAAAGAATTAAAAGAAGGCAATGTAATTAATGCCAATCAGCATGAACCTGTGGAAAATAGCACTTGTCAAAATGACTTGTAATCTCATCAAAAAGAAATATCAAGTAGAGTTGATTAAATATAATTGCATTGATGAGAAATTGGTAGTTGATGACTTAAGTCTACTGGGTGTGTAAAGACAGGCAAAGGCTAGGGAATAAAGAAAGTCTCAGAGTTGAAATGAGGTCTTTACTCTGAAGACAATTAACCATTACAGATTGAAGACTGGTAAAAGCTAATTAATGGTGATTTCTATAAACATGCAATGCAGATCTGTGGCCTGTTATATAAGAGAGCAACTGTGGTGACCAATTGCACAAAAAAAGAGAAAAAAAGTTACATAGCTATGTGTTTTGTTGCTGCTACTTTTTATTTACGTGATGTAGTATCTTCTACTACTAATACACCATTTAAGCCTGTGGAAAGACATTGGTCAGAATATGACATGGTGTTCAAGCTTCATCTCTTTGAGAACAGGTACAAGAAGTGTTTTGCCTTAGTTTAAACTTGAGTGAAATTGAGCTGGGAGAATCGTGGAGGTTCCTTTAGGACACAGTTCCTTCCTTTCTATGCCCTTTTTCTAGGTCAGATTTTAGGGTTTGCAATTTCCTTCTGACTAGCTTCCTACATCATGTTTTAGTATCCCTTAATCATCTCAGTTGCACCAAGGAAGAAAGTAGCTGTTGTAGCCCTTTCTTCCACCTTCTTATCCAGTCCTTGCCTATCTAGTGTGGTGCAAAAGGGTCAGTTCTGATGATTTTTTTTTCTTTTCAAGTTAAATCCCTTTCTAAACAGAAGTAGTGTCCTGAACAGAATCTTGTCTTTGTATTAGTGTGAAGCTAGTTAGAAGACCTGCCAAGAACAAACAGTATAATTGGTCTGCACAAGTTGCAGACTGTCTTAGTGTGGCAAGAGGAACCTGAAACACAAGCTGTAATGTTTAAATATACCTAGTGATAAGCGTGCTGTGTTGTTTTGTTCTGTGTGATTGCCTTCTACTAAAGGCTTCTGAGGATAAGGAATAAGCCAGGTATGCTCTTGGCTGTGCTTTTCAGTCTCTTGGCAAGCTCTGCACCTCAGTGCCACACCACTCAGGATGGTGGGTGTTAGTGGTTTTTTTTCCCCCCCCCCCCACTGTGATAATATGTATGCCTTCTACTCATCTGTAATATGAGCAACCTCATTCAAAAGTTCAGAGAGCAAAAATATATTTGCCTGTCAAACATTTTGTCAGTTTTTGAAGCTAGAAATAATACAAAGCCCTTCTTTTTTTCTGGTTTTAATAAATCTGACAGACTGAAGCCTCTCAGAAGTATTAAGCCTATCTTTAAGAAGGCTCTTCTGCTCTTCTCACATTCCACATGTTGTCCCCCACTTTGTCTCCCTCTGGTTCATACCTGCATTATCCAGTCATCACAGATTACTTGTGACAGTACATGGAAAATATTGGAGAGAGATCCAGTTCCCACGAGACCTATATAAGTGCTTAATATGATGGAGGCTGGGTCAGGTTCTTTTTAAGGTGTCTGATAACTGCTGGGTGATATTTATCCCTTTTGAAGTAACATGAATAGATTCTGTACTTCTTTGGGAGAGATAACCTTAGCTCAGGTCTTCATCTTTCTGGAATAAGTTTATTTGTGGAGAAAGAGGGCTTTAGCTGTACAGAAACTTTTTAAAAGAACACTGTGAGGCATAGTTAATAATTAACTAGATACCAGGCAAGGTAGTTTAGATAATAAAGTAAGAAGATCTCATACTCATTAACTCTGTATTCCTATTAAAATTAAATTTATTTTCTCTCTCTCTTTTTCTTTTTGGCATTTGGATTATAAATTGTACACAATGTCATGGGCCACTGGACAGTCATCTGAGTGCATCTTGCTCTGAATAAATGATGCTGAGCAAGCATTAGGCAAGTCTTATTCCTTTACAGAGATAATTTTTTATTTAAATTTTGTTTGAACTAAAAACCAGGAAAGGAACTAATTAAAATTATTGAGAGGTATTTCAGTTGGCATAATCTGTCAGTTAGAAAGAGAAAAAAAATCTATCTGCCACAGAATGTTCTGGAACCATTTGTACTGAAAGCCTTTGTGTTATGATCTTGATTGACAACTGGAGGGGGAAGGAGTTACCTAATCAGTAGTATCAAATCAATACTTTTTGCACAGTGACATTCTGAATAGCATTAGGGGACCTCCTTTCTCTGTTAAATAAATGTTAGCTCAGTCTTTTCTTAATGCATGCTTTTCATCACATATATTTAATGCTGTTGACACACTTCTCCTTGCTGTTCCTCTGCTCCTCCTAAGTGTCCCTGAACCAGTGGCCATGGTAACTCTTACTCGCTGTACATTCGGTTACCTCCAACACTGCCTTACTAGGGCTGCTTGCTAATGAGCATCCTTTGCTGCTTCATTTGTACAAGGTCATTCTTAATTTCCTTCTGGCTTCAATGCCAGCTCAGCATTGAAGAATCTCAGCATTAACATCCCTTGGGTGGTTTTTTTTTTGGTGTAGGAGAAAAAAATGGAATATATACATATTTAAATATAAATAGTACTTTGTTTAGCATTTAGCTGATGTGTCATCTTGCCAGTTTGTTATTTATTTATTCATCCTGTAATTGCTGAAATATGAAATTTTACCAGTTTGTGGCTCTGCACTACATGTCTGGGTCCTTCCTGTATACATTCTAGTTCTGCAGACAAGATCTTAAAAATACTATGGATTTATTATTGTCTTTCTGCCTGTGGGCTGGTGTATGGTGAACAGAGTGTTATTTGCATATTATTATATAGTTCTGCCCTCGTTGTTAATACATTAATTGTGTGTCATTGTTGTGCTGACTGACAGAGACCTATGTGGCTTCAGCTCTTTCTGAGGGCTGATTAGGCAGCCCTGTCTGTATCAGCCTGGCTTTCACAGAGCCTCCCCTGCAGTGGTGAAGGGATTGACTGACCAGCAAGAAACCATGGCCAGATTTGCTGAATAGTCGAACATGGTTTGCTTTTTAGAAATGAGCTATCTTGGAATTAAGACTGAGAATGTTAAGTCCTGTTGTAAGGCCCATTTGCATTATGGAACCCATAAAGCCACATGAGAGAAGTTTTGGCCCAAACTTTTCTTCCCTCAGGAAGCAGAGAGCTGTGTGCACACCTGTTGCACAAAAGCAGGGGGCACAAGGCCACTCACCTATGCCATAGCTCCCTTTGGCACTGAAAAAGTGAGTCACAAATGACACAGTTTTCTTTCAGCTTCAGCAGTGTAGGTTAGGCAATGGGAGAATAATAATCTTGTGAATTTGAAAGCAGAGGTAATTTGCTCATGCTAAGTGGAGGACAGTTAAAAAGCTGCCTCTTTTACCAGCATTTCAGAGTGAAAACTGCTGGAGAGTTCAGGGTTAACCCATCTGGATGATATGCAAAGGAATTAAACGGTGCTTGTAACACCTTGCTAACTTGTCCATTTGTTGTATAGGGCATTTGTTTGAAGGTTATTTACTGGGCTTCCTTTTCCAGTTACTTCAGTGCCAACTCAAAAATTACTTATGCAGCCATTTAAAGGGAGTAAGAAACCACTTTAGGAAATTCAGTTCCTAAACAGTATTGCAAGTAGTTGAGTGAGACTTGCTGAATCATCTAGTTATGACAGGATCATGGAACTAATTAGTAATTCTGTCACAAATGACACAACAGCTGGAGAACGCAGCACTGAGAAACTGGTGATGGGTTAAATATTTCTTATCCCTAAACCTGAGGTTTTATGAGGTGATCAGGCTCAGTTGTCACTACTTTGTGAGAAGTAGAAATGGTGTTTCTGGAGCAAAGAGAAAGGCAAATGAAGGATGATATTAACACTTGTTTTTATTGGATCTGAAGGGAGAGCTGCAATTGTATCTTAAACCCCCAACATTTTCAATTTAATTAGTAGCAAAAGCTGATTCATGCCTCTTTGCATGTCCCATGGTGGCATGTATGCTGTGTGCATTCATTGTAATGTTTAGTCAGGGACGTTGCACTTCACAGCTAAACAGACTGTGTATACAGTGTACAAAAGAGTGAAACTTGACTAGTTTGTGAAGTTACTGCAGAAAAAGGCCTAATACCCTTGACAAAGAGAGGGACACTTTTCAATGTGTGCATAATGTCTGTTAAAAAACCAAACAACAAAACAAACAACCTATGAAAAACATGTCATATTCATAAGGATGGACAGTGTCTGGAATGGAATGTCTGAAGTATAATCTGAGTTTTAAAGAATAGGCAAGAAATGGAAAAAAAAATCCAATGTGCTGCTACTTTTGTTCTGTTTTCTGTCCGTAGATGGTGATGGAATACTTCCACAATGTGCCAGTGCTGGCACACCACCCCATTCCAGCCACCATCAAAATAAGCAAAAGAAGCATTTGACTCCTTGTCAAGTAATGGTTTGGAAAAAATTTTCTTTCTATCCAGAGGGTGTCTGAAGATTTGTTTTAAATGCCTATAGGAAACCCACAAATATATGAAGGGCCAAGCCATAAATTATAAAAGCTGTGGGTTTTTCTCAGAGTAACGAGTCTTTTAAAGAGAGAAAGGAATTGCAGAACAGTGGGTTGTAAGTACAAAGTACCATGTTTGTTTCTCTTTGTAATGGTTGCTGTCTTAGCACTGAGCCATGTTAACAGAAAGTTGATCAAGCACCAAAAGTGCTAGAGAAGAGGAGGGAGTGCAATGCTAGAATCAGGGGAAGGAAAAAATAATGCTTAAAATCAGCAGTGGGAGGTGCTGAGGGCAGTTTTCTGTCATGAATTGACCACTGGCCAGTCAATTGCTATGGGCTATTTTGCTAGGGGGGCTCCTTGGATTGAGGCCCAGCTACTGCTGCCAGTCATAGCCACACCTTGGTTGTATTAGGCATTGGAGAAGCATCTTCTCTTCAGGAGCATAGGTTCACTATGATCCAGAAGTAGCCATTAAGGATATGATTCATTTACTCAAAGATAGATAGTAAGAAAGGAGATAAAACATTGAACGGTCTCTAGCTGTTCTTCCTGAGATCTTCTCCTTTCCTTGCAAATCTTTTAAAGTTAGCTGCTTATCCTCCTACTCATAAGACACAGTCCAAGCTGCTGCACTTGCTCACATGATGATACTAGGATCTTGCTTAGGCACCTACTGCCATTTGTTTCTAGCTCTCTATGTAGATCAAAGTCTTTCATACATTGACTTCCACTGCATCCTACATTCTGGGTTTTCTGAAGGAAGGAACCTGCCTCTGAGGAGACTGGCATTTCTTCAGTAGGTAGCTCTTCTTTTCTTTTGTTTTACTAAAGAGCCTGATGTTCTTTCTGATAGTACCTTTGGTGTTTTCTTCCCCTGCTTCTCACACCTTACTGCTTCCCCTGATTTAGTTCTATAGGGTCAGATTAGTTGCCATCTTGATATACCTCTAATGTAAAGCTGATATGCATAAAAAGAACAGTGATCTGTCACCCTTGTTCTTTGCAGGACAGCTATGGAGAGATATGTTCCCTGTATTAGTGCACTCTGTACAAAAGAGAAAGTGACTTTAAAGACTGAACAGAGGGCTCTTGATTGCTTGAAGAGTTTGAACTCTATTGATCTAATTTTCAGTACTTTAACCAGATAACTCAACAGATTTTAATGTAGTTTTTAAAAATAAATGAAATATGCTGTATTACAGATTTAGTACCTCTCTCCATGACAGCTGTCAGCTTAAGGCAATTGAACAGTGACAATAAATCATTCTATCAGCCTGCTGCAAGGTGGTGCCATTAGATCTTTGTTGCTGGAATTGTACATGAGCTGAAGCACTTGAATTTCTGTGTGAGCTCATGTCTTTAGTTTCCATTAGACAGGGATATGCATGCACTGCCTTTGTTTGTATCATATCTTGTGGCTCTCAGATATTGCACTGGAGTATCTGTGTTCATGGTGTTCCCACTCTTGACGTAGCATAAGCATGTATCAAAGGCAGAGGAATTAAAATCACTTGCTTTTATTACACTTTTTTATGACTCAGACTCTGCATGCATCAGGCACTATGTCTTTCATATACCTCAGTCTACTGAAGCATGGACTTTAAATCAAGCACTTGTTGGAGTTTGTAGTTGGACTTTAAAATGTTGAAAGTGTGCGCCTCAGTCATTTCTGGGCCTGGATCTTTCAATATGAAAAGTGTTTATTTTGGGAGGGGAGCACCAATTAAAAAAGTGCATCAAGCAATGGATTCACAAATACTTGTTTTTGTTTTGGTAAACTTGTTTCAAAGCCACCCAGAACCAGGTGAAAAACAGTAGGTGGAAGTGCATATCTTTGAAATTATGTCAAGCCATTCTGCCATTTCATGTTTGTTTAAGGTATATGAAGAACTAATTTGGCTTTATAGACTATTTTAATTAGGTTGAGTATTATCTGTGCTCCCAGCATTCACAGAAATGCCAGCATGAACTCTCTAGATAGTGATTAAGCTCGGTCAAGAGAATTTTAATTGTGTGCTTTCCTCCCCGTTAGAGCAAATTTTACTGCTGAGTAAAGGGGAAATATGCAGACAGTGTAGAACCATGACTTTAACCTTTGAAAATTAGAGAAAGAAGTAAATATGGAGGCTAAATTGCAAACTACATTGTAGAACAAAATAACTTGATGAGCTGACTCAAGCTTTTGCATTGTTCACCTGTTCCCAGTCAGGACTGCAGGCTGTCCTGGTGGTACACAACTGCAGAAGAAACTGGATACTTACCAAAGCCCAGGATCTGTTTGGTTTATTGACATGGGCTCTACAGTGGCACCACAGGAGGCAGCAGGAGGGATACAGGGGTGAAAGGATGCTGATGAATCAGCAACATAATTCTTGTGGAATGAGGAAACATCTGTGAAGCTTTTCGGGGGTGGGGGGGGGTGGGGGAAATGCTGATAAAACCAATACCATCTTGGGTATTTGCTGACATTATGAACTTTCACACCATTTTGTTTTTCCTTTGGTTTGTGTCAGGGTCTGCTGCTGTCCCAGTAGGGGGATTTAACAAGTCCTAGAAAAAGAGAACTGTGTTTGTGGAAGCTGCTGTGCACATTTGGTTAGGATGGAGAGGCAGAACAATCAATTTGCCGACACACAGCATTAGGCAAAAACAAAGTGAAGATAAATATATTTTTTATTTTTGAAACAGTGTGAATCTTTTTACTGGCAAGCTCAGCTGTAAATGCCTTTCCTTTTACTTCCAGGATGTCTGCTTTTGACCATGAAGGCTTCAGAACAATCTCTGTAATACACTGTAAGAAACAGTGTCTGCAAAGTCAGTGCTAAGAAATTGGTAATCCTCTCTGAATTGCAGTCCTACTCTGTTTGTGGTTAGCACAGCACCCTTGCTTTACATTTTTTCCTTTGTAATATGTGCTCCACTGGATTTTGAAAAAATGTTGCAAAAGCTTTGAAGATGGATAACACAATTTCTTTTCCACAACACCAGGAGCCTGCATTGTGGACAGAAGAGGCAGTGAAGTATTTCAGCAGGAAACATGTTTAGTGGATAAATGGACAGGAGATCTGTTCAAGTGTATTTCTAAGAGTTATCCAGAAGAAGGAGCTTGATAATGCTGTAGTACTGAGACTGTGTCATACTCTATAGGGCCCTGTAGTTCTAGTTGTTTATTTCTGTTTCACCCAGAAGCCTCATAATAGGACAATTGGTTCTGAATAAGACTATGAGGAAGTGCCTGTACTGCTACACAGGTTTTATGGTACTAAGCCTCAAGTGTTTAGCAGAGAGCCTGTGTGGGCTAGGCCAGAAACTCACAGAGAGGTTGCTGAAGGTTGGGTTGGCAGTTTCAAACACCAGAACCAAAACTGTCAGATGCAATTTCATCCTATTACAAGGCTATATAGTAATTTTAGTCACAATTTATTTAAAACATAACTTAAAGACTGAAGTTTGATTTGTAAAGTCAGAAACTAAAATGAGAATGCTTGATCATTTTGTCAAATTACATGAACACGTCAATTATTAATATACATGGAACAGAGATGTAGACATAGAAAAATATACTTGTACACTAACTGAATTATTCCCTTCTGATTCTTTTTGGTGGGAAATTATACAAGATGGAATGAAGTCTTGGAGTGGAAATCAAAGAAATGTCACCCTGTATGATTGGGTATAATGACACCAAAGGAGCCTGAAGGTGTCTCAATTTATCATTTCTAAGACAAGCACCTTGCATTTGAAATGAAGCAGGAAAGCCTTCAGAAATGTTCTTTCAACAGCTCCATTTCAACATTTGTAATTTTCATAGTGTACTTGAATTATTTTAAAATATCCTTGGTTGCATTGACTCACAGCTGGTCAAACCTACTTTTCCAACTAACAAATGAAACTAAAAATCCCCTTTCCTGTTCTCTTCAACTTTCTACCTAATAAAAACCACTGACCAAAAATTTTTATTCTTCCTTAAGAGTTTTCTCTGATTGAGACCCATAGAATAAGGGTCAGCATGAATGCCTCTGTATTTTTGCCTACTCAGTATTTTCTTATGCTAGTATACCTCATATCTCATTGTGCCCTCCTTTTCACTGCTACCTTTCCATCCATAACATTTTAAATTCTTCATTCATTTAGTTTGTACTTCATCATTTCCTATCAGCTGCTAAGGTGCAGAGAGTGAGTCTTCAATCACAATCACAAGACTGGCTTTTCCTCCTGCTTTCCCCCTGCCTTCACCTATGCTGCTCTTTATAAAAACCATCTAAAATATGAAACTTAAATGGGTTTTCTGCAAACCTGCCACTGCTTTTCTGCACATTCTCATCTTAGATTGCTCTAGGGGAGATCTGGGGTATTTGTTTCATTCATTAAAAAGTCCTGAAAAATTTGATGGAGGGCTGTCTCCTATTTATAACTTTAAGTAGCTCATGGGATTTATTAGGGCAATGCCTCTCTGCTATAGAATTCAGTTACTTACATAAATATTTTTTGAACTCTCCTATGACCCATATGATGTTTAGAATAATTTTTATACAGTTTGTTTAATTTCTTTCAAACTTTATTGGTTTTATCCTTATTATATTTGATGGGAATTTCCCATGAGAAGGGGAAAAAAAACCCCAATGAAGTATGACTTGAAAAAAATACCTTCTTAGTTATATACATTCTTTGTAGAAGAGATGTAGAACTGTGTCCTTAATTGGTAACATAATAAACTGATGTATGTGCCTGCATTCTCTTAGGCTTATACTGTATTTGGGAAAAATGTGAAATTACAAATGTTTTTTCAAAATATTAAAAGCATAATAAATGATTGAGTAAAACCTTTTTCTTTAAAAAAAACATTCATTATTGTAACATTGAAATGTCTGCACTAGTTTTCTCTGTTTTCTCTGCTTTCTGAGCTTCACATTTGCATGGTAATAAATATGCCATAGTATAAATAATATGTACTTTGTAAAATAAAACTTTATATCAGAGTAAGTGAAACACAAAACAGCAATACAGACCATAGCACTGCATTATTGATGTGACTTACTCTTTCTTATACATTTCAACGTAAATAGAAAAGTAGAGAGTGCCTTTTCTAAAAGTGGTGAATTTTATTGTCTGTTGCACTCTCTTCTGAAATTCTGAAAGCACAGCAACAGTGTCCTATCGAGCTTGAAGCTATAACTGACTTTTAAAATTTAATCAGTGCTTTGGATTGTGGATGGGAGCACAAAAGTCCCTCCATCCCTTGATACAAATACACTGTATCTCCTGTACTGGGGGTTTATATTGCACCTCTGTTGTACATTCCAGTAATATATGACCAAGCTATGGCTCTGGAGCTGTAAATGCAGTGTTTTCTGTTAAAATATTTTTTCATATGTTTGTCCATTCCAGACAGTGGTATCTGCAATGCCATAGTGCTTTTCATTGATATCGGGTATTATAATAATTTAGATAGCACCAATATAAAAATATAATTTGTTTGGCTTTGCTTTCATTTTAAGACACCTAATCTAGGGTTGTTGTAACTTCTTTTATGTCTTGGCCATTGTGCAAAGCCAGCAATTAGGCTGGGCATGTAAGCTGGAAAAGAGGTTTGAACTGTAAGAGGGGCTGTCCATATGAGGTTTAGAATTTGCAAGGCAAACCACAAAACAGTATCAGTTCCTGTGATTCAAGATTCCTTAAAGTTTTCAGGGCATTCAACAGTTTTAAAACCTTATAGGAACATATCTAGTTGAGGAAAACACATAAACTTCTCCTGTCTATCTGTGTTTTCTGATTATGTCAAGACTCCAAACTCTGTGCTTCTCAACGTAATTATGCTGCACATAGGTGGTGTTTTCATGTTATTTTCAGTCCCTTCAAGTAATAAAGTTGATCTTCATGGCTGATTAATCTGGAAGGGAAATGAGGGAATTCACAGAACACTTAACAACATAAAACTTTACAAAATCTACAGGTATAGGAGAACATTTAGATTTAAGAACATAGAAGATACTAATGCAGTAAAAATGCAAAGGGCAGTTTTGCATACATCCTGTATGGAGCAGCCAGGCACAGAAAGATCAGCAGTTCAATTTACACCCTTTTTCTGATGGAAAAGATGGCTTTTGAACAAAGAGAAATGCAATGACAGTAGGACTACCAATATTTTAATGTGTGTCAAATGGGAGACTGAAATGAAAATATGCCTGTATCTCTGCTGGTTGAAGTTCTTTTGTCTTGGTCTTTTTTCACAGGGTTTTGTTTCTGCCCCCTGCATGTTAACCCTCAGTACTGCAGTCCCACCAAGGATGTGTGCCATATTGTACTGCTTGCATTTTCAATCTCATTATTCTTGCATGATTGGAGAAGGCAGAAATTGAATTGGAAACCTCAAGGGCCTCTCAAGTGAAAAGTCAGGCAGAGATGCTAAGGTTAACACTATTAGCTCTGTCTGCTTAATTCAAAGTCCAGTAGCAGATTATCTTTTACTTCAGCAGTGTCAAACCCTTCCATTAGAAATGAAACCATCGATGATGAACGTGTGGCAAACGGTCTGTGAACCTTACCTAAGGCCTGTTTATCTGGGGCAACCACTGGAGAGAGTAAGAGAGAATTGCTTCTGCTGGCATTATGCTGTGTGAATGAATTTGAGGGTGCTTCTGTGGAGCTGTTGAAACGAGGCTGTGAGGAGCTGGGGGTAAAGGGAAGGAAATGGTGTTAGAGAAATTGTGCTTTTCCGTTGCTGGCTTTTCCTTTTTCCTTAAAACAAAGAATTTAAAAACTGGACAAAAACAACAGGAGTCTAATGCTGAATCAGTGTCCAGATGCAAACACTGGGATCGAAGTCAATCATGTTCTGTGACTGTGGATGGGTTTATGTGTTTTTTCTCAATACAGGGATGCTATATCTCTTTGGAGCCTGTGTTTTGAAAGCCAGCTCCCCAGACCCCCAGTACTATATTTATAGCTAGCAGCTAGGAAGCCTCATCTTACCTGTTCAGGTATGTTATTGCCTTAAAGACAAACAAGAAAACACTCCCAAATCCAACCAACCAAAAACCAACCAAGTCCAGACCACCCTGAACATGAATGGTGAGAATGAAGGAGCACAATCTGTTGGGGCTCGACGCGATGAGCCCTTCCCAAGCCTTGGTGAGCGTGTCATCCCATGTGCGTGCAGAGGCTTGCAGACAGGCTGGCTCTGTCAGCCCTGATAGCCACAGCATTTGCTTTTCCACCCTCAGCTGCCGATTCACTCCAGTGCTTTTTCATCAGATAACTTATTTAAATAATGCTAACAGACAGGTGGGGAGTAGTCACTAAGAAAGCTCTAGTGGCTTAGATGGGCAAAGGGAGATTTTAAGATATTGAAGGAAGGCAGATTTTTAGTTAGAATCATTAACCACTGAATTCATAGGAGGTGTACTGCCAAACGATTTTCATCATGGTTTTTTAGTGTCTCTTCTATCTGTGGTAGATCTCTGGTATGTATTAGTAACAGCAGGAGATCCCCATTTTCCCTTAGCACAGACTGTGCTAGTGAAGAAATTCTGAACAATGGGAAATGCTTTTTCAAAATAGTGAGTGGCAAGAGTTGAGTATGTGATTTGGATTTCAATTCTGCTCCTAATGCTAACACTGCTACTAGCTTAACAGGAGCATTTCAATATATAAGTATATAGAGAAGAAAAGGGGTTTCTTCTTCTGAATAGAGCAGTGGAGTTGGATAAAAGTCCTGTGCAAGTGTTCTGTGATTAGGTGGGTAACTGTTTTAGACACTGTGAGAAGTAATGGCCTCACTTATTGTCATTGCAGCTTGTTCTTAAAAATCAGTCTTTCACCCAAAAAAAAAAGTGAATTATCCTTGGAGCTTCAGAGATCTAGACTTACTGTTTTTTCCTCCACTAATTGATATGAGCAAGAAAACTTACTAGATTCATGAAGCCCTCTGTATGCTTGTGTTCCCAGAGAAGGTGTGCCTACAAATGTAGCAAGACTATTAACTGAAGCCTTTTAACATGCAGAGAGATTTGTTTGTTCCCTTAGCTTGTACCGGTGAAGCAGTCTGAGAAGATAACAACACACAAAGCAGTCAAAAATCTGCATCCAAAAGCTCTATCATGTCTTGCTGCTGCCTAGATTGCAGCGATGACCATTCTTTTTTGCAGGTACCTGTGACTTGATGGAGTGTCTCCCCTCATGTAACTGAACATGTTTCTATCCCAAGATCAGCCTGATCAGCCTAGATTTCACCCATCATTTCACAGTGCTGACCTGTGTCTTGTTCATGTAATGGATGTGTATCAGGCCATGTGAACAAGGAGAGGCAACACAGCCCTTGGGGGAAAGAGTGGACAGGAGTTGGCTGATGATGTCAGAACAATTGACCTTCCTACAGCCCAATCCCTGGCCCTGGCTGAAGGCCCTGCAAGAAAACAAGGGTGGTAGGAAATCATCTGTAGATGGATGAAGTATCTTGACAGCTTGGTCCTTGCCTGCAGTCTGTAGGAGTGGTACCTGCTGATACCCTAGGGATTGTTCCTTGCTTAGGCTTTTTGAAGTTTCTGGATTGGTAGCAGTGGTATGATGTTGATAGTGCTGATGATGGCAATGAGAGAAACACTGTTTTCTGCTGAACACCTAATACTGTCGAAGGTAAATTCAACAGAAGTAACGTGAATGCATCTGGTCTATTACCCATTAACATATGGAATGCCTTGTGCATATTGGCAGTGCTTTTGGTGCTACTGCCAGCAGCTGCATTATGGCCAACTGACTTTCTTTTAGGGCCCTCAGAAAAATACCAGGAGTATTTTTGTGGTTTATGTCATCCAGTGGTTTATGTCATCCTCAAACTCCATCACATCAGAGACAGGCTCCTGCCCAGCTCTGGGACAGTGCTGAATTAGAAAAGCGAAATTGTTGCATTCTGAAGCATCTGTGAGCTCATGAAGGTGCAAAAAGATGGTGTAGCCCCAAGTGACAGAGTGGGTAATTGCTTCATGCTTTATAAGCATGGTGATTGGATGCCTAGGATGTTAGTTTTGCTGGCATACCACTTCCTTTATTTGTTTGTTTAATTATTAATTTTTTTTTTGTTGCTGTATAATGTGCACGCAGCTGGAACTACTAACCATTTTCCAAAAGTCTTAGCTATGAAAGGAAACCCTTTAATGAAACTTGAAATTAAATTCTTCCCTTTCCATTGGCAAGTTTTTCAGATTTTTCCATTTAATTAAAAAAGATCCCATGTGTAGAAAGGGTAACACTCTCCACACAAATGTGTTCAATCTGTTTTGTTGTGGACCACATATTGAAGACTCGATGTTTTTTTTGGACACAGATAAATTCTTTTTAAAGTTATGAGGTTTTTATCAATAAACTATCTTAGGCAAATACTTAGTATGTTTAAATGTGTGTATAGTGTATTTTATGGTTCAAGTCCAGTAAAATTCAGTTTACAGTAATCTTTTGTATTGTAGCAGACTCTTCTTGTGCTTGTTGGTAATGTCACCCTTGATTTGGTTTATATGCATGTTAATTAGCTACCTGTTGACATATGTGTCCCATGAACGTTCTAAGTAGATGCACAGAGTTTAAAAATGAGGCTTAGTGCTGTCAGCCTTAGAAGACTGGAAGGGACTTCTGCTGTGAATGAATTTCTTTTCTCTAATGTACTTAAACAATACACGGTATCTGAATAGAAAGTGCGAGCTCATAGTGATACTTGCTGAGTGAGTTTCTGTGGCCTGTGTTATGCAAGGGATGGGAAAGAGTAATAGGATGATGCTTTTGACTTCAATACAAAAAACTAGCTTCTTCAGAAAATTACTGAACTCTTCCCTTTTATTTTGCAGAATGTCGCAAATTAGACTTGTATTATTGCATCCCACTGTTTTCATACAAGCTTTAAAAAGACAGATTCGAGCACAGACTGTGCTTTGAAAGGAGTGTTTGTATGCTTTTTATGCATTTGGCAGTTGCCATGGTTAGTTAGTGTCAGCACAACACAGTTTACAATATAATGAGCTATTTTTGAGAGAATTCATTAGCTACAGAGCACAAGTTTGTTCATATGAGCTTGTGCATGTGCACAAGCATATCCCAGCACACAGGCATTCACTCTGGTTACATGCTCGTGACCCAAACATCCAGTTTAGTGGTCTATCCTTCAGTGGACCAGCCTGTTGCCTTATGCATACCTGTTCTGGAAGGAATAATGTTGTCGGCAGTTTTTGGAAACTATCTTACAGTAAGGGAAGGTATTATGTAGCTTCTACCAGCATTTGACATAATTCTGTGTTATAGTTATTTCCCCATTACACAAGATAAGAGGGGAACTGAAACATCCTGAAAAACCTGAATAGTGCAGTACTGAGGGGAGAGAGCTGAGTGACCATTACGCACAGCCAAGCCATTACCAACTTGGACAGCTTTGTGCTAGAGCTACTAATCAAATGCTGACTTCTGTGGAGCACAGAGGAGGCCAGGGTTGTTTGCTCTGCCAGAGTATCCATCTGTGCTGCTCTTCATTGTAGGTAAGACTGTTTCCAAGAACCTACAGATCTAGGAAGCATTGTCTGAGTGGCTCATGTGGAGGCATGTCAACGTGAGTCTGGCTTGTTGGCTCCAGGTGTCCTTCTGTGGCTGCTTCCAGCAGCAGCTGATACCTGAACTGTGGTTCAAGGCCACTTGTGGTTGATGACAATGAGTTCAGTGGAGCTCCAGGGCTTGTAACTTAGGCAGGCTGGGATCAGGGCAGAAAGTCTCTGGGAGAGTCTCTATATCAGTGCTACTGTTGATTTGTCATGATTAAATTGTCCTGAAATACTGAAAGAGTGACTGAATTTACAGAGTGGTGACTAAGCACTAGAAGGTTTGGACTAGAAAGCTTGTTTTGTTGCTTGAGGCTAAAGGAATTAGTCTATTAACTGTGCAGAAGAGGTAGATTTTAAATTGAGCCACTGGAGAGAGAGATATGATCTTGTGCTTTAAAGCAAGTGTAGTACATAAAAGATTTCTCAATGGACTTTTTTGTAGCATGCCTTTATTTCCAGAGCAACTGTGAACAGGACTTGTCTGAAAAGCAATTCACATAGATGTCTTTGATTAAAACTTAAACATTTTACTGCTGTCCAAAATTTATATTAGATTTTATATTTTGCTAAGTTTTTTTACAGAAGTAGTAACATTTCCTACCTCTTCCTCGAAAAAAGAAAGCAAAACACCCAAAAAGCCCCAACTCCACCCAAATCTATAAAAAGAAAGATTTTCAATAAAAAATTGGTGCTGGAAACTAGTTGGAACTTCGCCTCATCATAATAGTGTTTTTTTTCCTTAATCTTTTATGTGGGCTAAATTCTCTACCTGATCTAGTCATTACTGATGGTAGAAAGCTGTGTGTGCCTTTCATGAAAGAAAAATTTCTGCTAGAAGTTCCCAAATACTTACATTTCTTTAAAGTAAAATTTTGTGTTAGAACTTTTCCACAAGAATTGTTTTTGACCAATCATGCTTAGAAAAGACATTTAAAAAAAAAAAAAGGTCCTCCCAGGAAGAATTTCCTTGGCATTCTCTGTAATGAAATTCCCAGGAAACTGGAGGCATTGTACCAAATAGTGCACAAGTCCAGTGAAGGGGTAAAGAGTCCTATTTTTAGTCTCTCTCAAACACTTGAAGAGAGCTTGGAGATGTTGCATCCTTGATCCTTTAGTTATTCCTGACACACACAGGCTGTTCTGGAGAACATGCCCTTGGTGAGTGCTGAGGATCCTAGCAGTACTGTTTCAAGGGTACAAATTGATCTGAAAAGAAATTTCAGGGCATTTCTCCATATGGATGTTATGGATTGTATTGGCTAATTGGGGTCTAGTGGTATAACTGGAATTCTGGAAACATAAATTAGTGTCATCTTCAGAAAGAATCAGAGCTAAGTGGCGTATTTTTTTCCCCCTTAATTCCTTTTAGATCTAATGTAATTTCAGATATTTGTAAGATTAAAACAGAGGCCTAATATGATAAATTCTGTAAGTGACTAGATTGGGTGCTTGAGAGCAATTAATATTGAGGAAAGTCTTTCTTGTTATTATTTTAGTCTGAGAGAGGAAAGGTCCTCTCAGACTTACGCTTAAAGATACCCATGAATAGTAGTATTACTACTTCACCAATCATTTAAACAAAAATCAAACAGGATTTTAAAATTTGAAAAAATAAGAGTAATACAAGGACTTAACTAAATGTTGTGGTTTTTTCCACCTTTTTTTTTCTTATCATTGCTTGTAGTCTGTGAGGTCTCAGTGTCCACTGGAGTAGATCCCCATGTAGTTAAGTAACAGAAGTTGTCAATCCTGCTTCAGATTTCATCTTAAAGTAACAAAACATATAGTAATTTTAAGAAAAATACATGAAAGAGAAGTGAGCAAGCAGATAATGATGTGCATCCCTCCAATCAGTTTCCCTAGTTCCCTTTCCACTGTACATGTGTTTGTGCTGTACATCAAGTACAATACAAGAAGAGAGGGGACCTGGGAGCAGGGTGTGCAAAGGTGACTGAGAGAGCCAAGGGCAGGGAAGTGAGTTTTGAATTTTCTTTATGTGGTTTCTATCAAGCAGAATTCTGCTTAGTGCCCTGGCATGCTCCTGACAGCTCCAAGGACTCTGCTCATTCTCATCACAAATTGGTTTCTGCCGTTACAAATCCAAGAGGAAAAGTGAAGCTCCTAATTGAATGTAAAGGCTTTCTGACTTGGCTCACAGCTCACTCCAGGGCTGCTCTGTGTCTACTTGCAGGCCATAAGCAGGAATGAGTTTTCTGTTTACAAACAGTGCATTTGGCTGTGCTGAGGCTGCCCATTTAGGAAAAAAGAAAAAAAGAAAGCAACTGAAAAATGTAGTGTCATGATGTATTTGAAACATTCAATGGTATGTAATCCATCAGGGCAACTGTGGTTTTACCACAGTAGGTTATGCTGCAGTCTGAACTCACTGGGCTTGCTTGGTAGGCATATTGTCAGTGGAAAAGATGCAGAGCTGTTTTAATCTTTAAAGCAGCAATTGTTTTCTTCTTTTTAGATTTACTGTCTTGAAGCTCTGGACAGGGCAGGTAGTATTTTCAAAGTTAACAGTTGTTTTTTGTTTTGTTTGTAAATTCCAAAAGATTGTTAGGGTGTTACTCAAATGCAGGAGAAGTACATCACAGCCAGCTGTGGTTGGAAAACTTGAATCTGTCACAGAAGATTGAAACTTTATGAGGCAGGTTTTCAGAATACAAAATAAATAAATAGGTTCTATCTGCCAAAGCTGTTATTCATGTAAAGAAGTGACCAGAATATGAAGTTATAACGGAAAAACTTTTATGAGGGAAACTTGTGCTTAAGAATAACATTATTGCAGATTTTATTTGACTTTGAGTGGTTTTACACTTTGGCTGTCTACAAAGAATGATTTTGATGATGCAGATAATTGCAAATGGATTTTTTTGCAAACTTTTGGCAAATCTGTTCATTCACTGTGAGTGTATTTTGCTGCTGAAAGGCTTTTCCATGTGCAAAAGGAGCTCATGATGAAGGATTTCTGTGTGAAGGAGTTTCTGCAGAGGGGCTGCTCTGGTTTCCTGCTTTGGGAAGGCTCTGCAGGGGAAGAATATTTTCAGGGTGTGGATGCAATATGCATTATAACTTCAGCAGATAAATTCTTCTGGATTAGGCAGATAATGGCAGCTCTGGTGGGCAGCAGGGTGCTCAATGATGAATTACATTTTGACAGTCTTTCACTGCTCCTTCATGATTTCACTCTCAGTGAGTTGCTTCTATTTGCCTCTATTGTTATTTATCATTCACATCACTACACTTCTTCCCCTTACTCTCTTGGTGTGTTCTGTTTGTCTCCTTGCCTTTTGCATGGCCCCAGTGTGGTAGGCTCTGTGTCACTGACATCCCAGATACTGTGGTGTCCCCCTCACCCTACATTTTCTCTGAATACTCTGTGATCCCCATGCTAGCATTGGCAGTCCAAACCTCAGTGGGACTGGACCAGACAGTGGAAAAGCATCTATAGCTAGTTCTGATGTTTTGGAAAAGTTCCTTGGTTAGTTGTTAGTGGCTTGGGAGTGGAAGTACTAACTAGGATAAAAATCAGTGATTAGGTATGTTCCTATTCCTGATGGGTGTGCTTATGAGTAAATATTTGATTGTCTAATGAAAACTAAATATTTTACTTGAGATGTGGGCATACATTTGATTAAGGAGTCAATATGAAAGAAAATAGTTTTGAGTCAGAAAATGAAAACAGGCATTTTGGAAAACATGTTTTGGAAAAATGATTATAAAGGGCTGCAGATACTTAGAGCTGCTTCTAAATCTGAAGATGTAGAGAAAACCTGCAGGTGCAACTAAGAACAGAAGTTATAGTCTTGTGATTTTCTGCTGGAGGAGGCTTTATCAGTAGTAACTAAATTGTATGTGTTTAGGTTTAGCCCCAGCCAGAAGCCAAGCCCCAGGCACCTGGTCACTCTCTCCCCCACAAGTGGGAGTGGGGAGAGAATGGGAAGGGTAAAAATGAGAAAACTAGTGAGATAAAGAAAACTTGAGAATAAAGACAGTTCAGTAGGAAAAGCAAAAACTGCGCACACTTGCAAAGCAAAAACAAGGAATTAATTCACCACTTCCCCTGGGCAGGCAGGTGATCAGCCATCTCCAGGGGAGCAGGGCCCATCACAGATAACAGTGACTTGGGAAGACAAGTGATGTCACTCCAAACATCCCCCACTTCCTCCTTCTTCCCCCCACTTTATATACTGAATGAGATGTAATATGGTCTGGGATATCCCTTTGGTCAGTCTGGGTCACCTGTCCCAGCTGTGTCTCCTTCCAACCTCCCATGCACCCCCAGCCTCCTCACCAGTGGGGGTGGCTGTAGGACAAGCAGCAAAGGCCTTGGCTGTGTGTAAGCCCTGCTCAGCAATAACAAAACCAGCTCTGTGTTATCAGCCTTGTGTTCAGTTCAGCACAAATCCAAAACATAGCCCTGTACTAGTCACTGGGAAGAAAATTAACTCTACCCCAGCTGAAACCTGCACAGTAATGAAGGATGATTTTACTAAACCACTGACTGTAATTCTTGGTCTATAGGGAAGCTATACTCCTACAAGCATCAGCTTAAAATGGGAACCTAATAAAGACGCTCTCAATGTCTTTTAGAATAGTTTCTCTCTCTCCACAGACTATCTAGAGGCTAGAGGTACTGTTTGGACAGCTAAATCAGGTTCATGTGATTCACCATTATGTATACATCTAATTGTTTTCTGTGTACTTCCCCTCATCGGAGTTGACATAAGTGTGAATTTCTATGCAGATGGGAAGACAAAAGATAATTACTGATTCAGCATTTGGCTAATTATTTGTTGCTGCTGTCAGAACTACCTTTCTAGAAGGAACCTAGCTGTGACTTTAGCTCTTGAGCTTCTTTCTGGGCTAGTGCATGTCTGTGCTGCCTGAGGGGTGCCCAAGGGCCCTCCTCTAGTTACATGTGAAGTCCTTTCCCAAACAGCACTTTTATCCTTTGAAACTCAGACAGTATAGTGAACTGTGTAGGGCCAGTTTATTCACTAATAGATCAGCCCACAGAGAAGCTAGACTCAGTCTAGTCTTACAGTATATTTGCTGTTTTAAATGAAAGGCATCCCAGAATGAAAATTATATCAATTTTAAAGCAAAACTCCTAAATAATGTTCTCCATACACTGTAGTTAGAAAAGTTGCCTCAAAACAGAGTCTCCACTGATTGTTACTACGTTACTCATTGTAAGATTGCTTTCTTTTCCTATAGTCCTTTCAGAATGTAAATGAATTTAGATTATTATAATTGTTTGCCTTAGATCCTGCCAATTAAAAAAGAAGAAAGATGGAGTGGAGGTATTGTTTTGCAAGTGACGATTAGATATCTTGCACTGCCTTAGGTTACATTTCTGTTTGTTTTCCTAATTTCCTATGAATACAGTTTTGGGTTTTTTTTCTTTCTTTTCACTTCTTTTATTTATCCATGGGGATTGTCAGCAGAAAATTTTAATCTAATTATTCAGGGATCATGTTCATGTCATGGAATGCCTTTCTTGCTGCAAAGGCTTGTATAGGCTCCCCATGGTACTTCTGGCTGGCATCTTCCTAGCCCTGGAATTTTTCTATTCACATCCTAGTTATGTTGTTGAGTAGAAAGGCTAAAGCAGCCTCTTTCACTGAAAGGTCTTTAAGTTCCCTAAGTGTTAGCTTTTAAGTGGCTTGACTGATGAACGTGAAACGCTGTCCATACCCACACACAATGCAAAATGTCACAGGTCTGCTAGGGACTGTGGCTTAGGACAGCAGTCTGAGGAGCCCTGTGATGGTCACACTGTTGCAGCACTGCCATGACTCACCAGATGCTGCTGTGCTCACGCCTGCCACATCACAGCTGTGCTCGCGTGGAGCAAAACCGGCTGCAGCTCAAGAAGCGAAGGACGCATCACTGCAGGAGGCCGAGCCAAAGTGGGATCAAAAGGTCAAGAGTTTCTGCAAGACAGGATGTGTGCCGGCACGTCATCGAGTGGCAGGGCTGGGGAGTTAAGCAGCAGTTGTTGCAGAACAGAAATAACTTCTGGATCAAGTTCACACTTGTTTATTCCACTGTCCTCTTTATAACGAGCAGCTTGCAGCTTCTGAGGAAATGCAAGAAATTCTGTGGGAGCCAGGCATAAACACATCTTCTGACTTCCAGTACAGAACTGTGTGGTTCATTTGGATCTGGCTCAGTCCATGCATCATCAGCTTGGCCAGTCATGTGGGGCACAGTGTCTTCATGGCCAAGACCAGCTGCACACTACTGGGAAATATTGTCGTGCAAGTCCTCATCTGGGTTGGAATGGCATTTCTTCAGCAGTCTGGATTTAGTGCTGAGTTCAGTACCTTAGTACCAAAGTTTGCCATTATAGTACTTCCGCTGCAGAGAACATGTTAAGCTGTAAACAGCATCAAACTAGATTTCTTCCTGTTTCTTAAGATCTAACCATCTTTATTTAATAACCAAGTTCACAGTAGATTTTCAGCAAACAAATTGATTGACCACAATTTTGATAGGAGTGGTGGAAAAAAAAGCTCTAAACTTTAGACAGTACAAAAATGTTAATTTTGGAAAAACCGTAACAACAAAGCCCAGAACCCTTTTCAGAAGGACTTCTGCAACTTAGCCAACTGCAATAGAACAATTGCTGGATAAATCAGTTCTATATTACAGTTTGCCACATCATACTTATAGAAAACTCCAGTCAGATTGGATGTAAACTTTGTAGACATGGAAGGTAGGATCTAAAAAAGCCCTAGGAGATTTTTTTAGAGACAGACACTACTACACGAAAGATAAAATGTGACTTGAATCTGAAGGGAAGTCAGGGGTTAGTGGCAGTTGAGCACAGGCTCAGGATATGTCACTGACATTTGGACTTCGTAACATAAATGGTCAGGGCAGTCAGGTTCCTGCTACAGAGAGAATTTTATGCCAGCCAATGTTATTTTGTTGATCTTTTGATCCCCTATTTAAATAGTGATGAGAACGTTTAGAGTGTCATTACAGTGATGTAATCAAATCTCCTCTGAGCTTTATCACCTTTCTGACATATTCTGAAGCCATAGCACCTGATAAAAGATATGTGGACCTGTCAGTTAAATTTAGATCAAATAAATATATCTTTAGGTAGTGTTTCATCATTTCATCCTAGTCAGGGACTGTTATTTTAGTAGCTATGGACACCTGTGCACAAGATACACTTCCTATACTCAGCCAAAGCTGCTCTCTAAGAGTGGAAGTTGTTGTTCTGATAAATGTTTTCTATTAACCACCAGGGCTGCTCAGCAGATGAGTATTTATGTCACCATCTCTCATCTTGTCATGCTTGTGGTTTGCTTTCTCTTGCTGCTTATGTTGCAGAGGTCTCTGACTGAGCTTCATTTATGTAGGTGTGTGCTAAGGCTGTGGGAGAAAGGGGGCAGGATGCACCATTTCCTTTAGACAAAGGCAAAGCAAAGAAGTCAGTAAACATTCCCTGCCTCCTCTTTACCTCTCCAAAGCATTCCATTCCCAATGGGTGGAGAAAGGAATAAGAATTTGTTCTTATTCTCTCAACATATGCTGTAGCCACTGAGACAGATTAATTCTGTGGGAGATAAGATGTACCCTATAAATATTTGCTGTACCTGCTCCCCAGTCCTTGCCTCTATACCCATTTTTTTGTCAGTGTGATTCAGTGTCATCTCCTTAGCATTTCAGAGCCTTTAGTGGTGCAAGCCAAAGCCACGGATAGCAGCAGGGAATCCACATTATTTTGGTGAGGCAGCGCCTCACTGAATACTCAGAATCGGTGTTTTTGTTAAATACTAGCCAATTATTAAGGGCATTAGTTGCATCAGGGTGCTGCTGATATTTTCTAAAAGTCAGTGTTTTTTTGCAGCCAAAACTTACTGAAAAGCGCCCATGGTGACAGAATTATTGAAATTCTAAAAATAATTAGGGCAGTAGTGAGACATAATTATACCTACCCTGTTATTGGAACTAAACTATGCAGCACTGAAAATACCATTCTTGGAAAGAAAATTCATTCCTAAATATCAGTCTCTGAATTCTCAAACATATTTTCTTGAGCACAATATGTTGTTAATAGTATTTAAGCCAGATTTTAGGTATTTAGATGCTTAACCTCCAGTAGCTTTAGATACTACTGAAACTACACAAAAAAACCTTTCAGAACTGGGCCCTTTTATTACTGCAGCAGTGAACATTGTACTAAACCTTGAGAGAGCAATGAATTTTAAAGAAAAAATGTATTTAAGAGAAGTGAACACAGTTTGAGATGGAGGCGAAAGCCAACTCTTAATCCTATTTGTGGGCTTTGCTCCAGCTGGGCTAGCTGTGTGTGTAAGGGAAGCCAGATTTGGCATTGGGTAGCAATAACACTAAAGAAGACATAGGGATGGAGAGATGCAGGATGCAAGAGCTAAACTGTATTCTGTGTTTCTGGGAACACTGGGATGAGGAGAGGAGAGTTCCTCTCTACAGTGTTATGATGCAGGAGCATGGGGAATACTGGCTACAGTGTTGTGAGAGAGATTGGGAAACCAGGGAGTTCAGGGGAGGGGATTAAGAATAATTAACAAGTCCTAATAAAGAGGACTAAATGAGTATAGTTTGGCTAAGTGGTGACTAATATGGCCTAAGGGATAGAGCAGCCCACAAACGTCTGAGGGATGGAACTCCCACAAAGAGAGAGAAGAATTATTTAGCATAAAGGATGAGTTGTAGCTATAAGTAAATGGAGGAAATCAGACAAAGAAGAACTTAATCTCAATATTGGGAACAATTTCCTGAATGAGAGTTCAGTTATTACCCCCTGGAATAATCATCCTCAAGAAGTGTGGGAGCCTGACTTTTCCCTGTATTAAACACTTGGCTGTAAAAGTACCACACACACAACTGGAGCAATCTTAGTGTGAGGGAATAGAAAAGGTCTAGGGGTCCACCACCCCTATGCTCTCTGAAGGAATAACACATCTGTGGACCTGTTTTTCTTCCCTGATGTTTGGAAGTTTTCTTCTCTGAGGAATCAGTTTAAATTCCAAAGTATGTTGGCGGATATACCTGAATATAGCAGCTGCCCTTGTGCCATGGGAGGCTGGCCCTGGCTGCCTGGGAACAGCTGTGCCAGGGAGGAAAGCTTTTATTTATTTTATTTGATTTAAAAAAAAACCTAGTAGGAGTCTTCAGAACCACCAGCACCTTGGACACCTTATAATATATATGATAATACCTTTTTTTTATTGTTGGTTAGGTCTTCACAATTTTGCTTTGAACCTCTTCTGTTGTACTGACACACATTTTTTTACCTGGAAAAGAAGGGAGCCTCAGGGAAACTGTAAACAGCATGGAGTCCTTGAGACAGTTCTGCCTGTCTAAGGCACAGCTGTGTCTGAGGAGCATGTGGCTTCCCCACTGTCCCTTAGTGACATATTCCTGACACTGCTTTCAGTCACATCCCCTTTGTGCTGGTGCTGCCTCTGGCAGTGCTTTTCTTCAGAGCAGCCTGCAGTGTGCTTGCTGTGTGTGCTGTAGAAACATGGTACTACTGGGAACTTACACAAATGCCATTACTGGAGCTTCTTCAGCTGTAGGGACATGGTGCAGTGCTGCTTGGGGTGCCTCTTTGCTTCCAGGAGGGCATGCTTCACTTGCTCTGACATTCTGCCTCTTGTGCAAACATTTATATTGAGGCCACCTGAGTTTATAATGCTTCAACATCTGAATTTTATGCAGGTGTAAACAAGTAATGAGTTTGCAAGATAATGAAAAATTAGGCCTGAGGTCCTCAGGAGCAGTCTCTATTGTTATTTGAATAAGTAGACATGCAACAGTGATTCTAAAATTTCAGGAGAGTTTTTGCAAACATGCTTAAATCAAACTGCAGTTATAGAAATTAAATTGAAAGCCATGTTATGGCAACAGCTGGAAGGAAGATCAAAGAAAGGACCATGGTGGCACAGAAAAAGAGAGTAGCATAGAGAATCACTCATCTTCATGCTTCTGGCTACATCTTGATTTCATGCCACAGTTTACTGACCTCCTTTCCCTTTCCTTCTGTGTATTGTGCCAATGTAACTCTTTGTGGGTCAATGTTGTAAACTGGATCACTGGTAGGCTAAAAAGGCAGCCCTTCAGGGGTGTGCTTGCTCTCCCACCATGACAAACCATGACCAGCAGGGCAGCAGAGGGAACTACGGTTCATCTTGGCTGTTACATGTGAGCCTTGGCTTTTGAACTGAAGTAATTGGACATGCCTTTCCCACCAGCTGTTCCAACAGCCAAGGCTTGCATCTCTACAATAAAGATACATGCTATGTCTATTTATGTTTATGTGTACTTTGCTATGTGAATTATATTTAGCTCATTGCATTACAGAGGTAAAAATTACATTCTATGCATATATGCATAAAGAAATGGGTAAAGGCTTAACCTCTTCAGCCCTCTGCAGGGGAATTCTTGGGTTAGTGGTTAAATGGTGTCCCAGCAGGGGTTTGCATCTCTCTTTGCCTCTCCCAGTTACACACATGCTGCATGTTTTGCTCTTTCACATAGCCACTCCTGCACATTGGATAGCACAGAAGAAAGAAAGAGATGCAGCTTCTTTCAGAAAGCTGCAGGGAGAAGTTTGTAACATGCTATTCCAAACCTTCTATACATGAGAAAAGTATTGCTAGAGTGGGTACCTTGTGGGGTGGGAAGGTACTGTGAAATTCAGCCAGACTCCTCCGCAGATGAAGTCTGTAAGGCAGTAATAGCATTTGCCCAGGGAATTGTAACTCTGCCATTCCTTCCAGCTTTCTGCCATCTCTGTGGATTTGGGGAACTTCATGTCCTCACCTCCCTGCTGTTGTACTTCTGTGAGGGAAACTACAGCTCTAACTAGGAACATCTGAGACAAATATTTTGTTATCAGACAGAAAGAAAAGTTTATTGCATTTGATTTTCTAACCATAATGTAGTAATGATAACAATGGAATGGAAGGCAATATAATTAATGTGATTATAGTTATTTGGATGGGGAACTGGAGGAGTTTATTACCTTTGCTGCTTTTATAAGTTTCAATATGCCCATTTAAAAAGTATAATCAAAACAATATGTTTCCGTGGTTTAGATGTTAGTCACTATGAAAAGTCCCTAACACTGAGCTATACAGATGCTTTCTCATGAAGGGTGAGTTTAATATTACATGCACAGGATGTGCCTAAATGGGTCTTTCTCTTTTTGAGTCAGCATACCAAGAACTAAATGGATAAAAACTGGTAAAACATTACATCAATATGTAGTAATACTCAGTTATTGCAAGTTTCAATATAATTTATATTTTTATTAGCTGACCTAACTTTCATCCTTTCATCTTTTCTTCTGCTATTTTAGCAGTCTTTCATGGATTAGGAAACTTTTAGTTTTCTATCTAATGGGGATAAAGAGTGGTGCAAATTTCAAACTCTCCATGAACCAGCTGCTGTAAAATCACACAGAAATATTTGGAGAAAAGCTAACTTAGATTTCCTGAAAATTTGCCCCAGATGTGTTATGCACAGTTACATCTTAATGACTAAATTATATTTTCTTTCCTTGAGGTTTGCAAAGTTTCTATGTGGCATTGCTTTTCTGGATATGGGCTATTTCTGATCTATACACCTGCACAGCCCTGGGAGAAGCAGATGGTGGTTGGTTGGGGTAAAGCTCCATAAACCTGGATAGTGTCCATACAATTCCTCCTTTAATTCTTATTAGGCTAGTAGAGTAATGCTATATAAATCACTGGGGGTTTTTTTGTTTGGAATCAGAAATTAAATGATAAAAATTCTGGTTTGAATTAGACACATTCCTTTCAACCAGTGACAATTTTATTTCTCTTTCCATCTATGCTAAAGCTTAAAAAAATATGCATGTGTCATTTTAAGATGCAGAAATGTTTCACTGGTCTTCTTAAAATTCTAGTACATCCTTTCATCCTAAAAACCATGTGTGACCAAAGTTATTAGCCAAATTCTAACCCCTAAACTAGAAATCTAAGAAACTGAGGACTCCATCCTGCCCCGTGTTATGTGGCTGTTCTTGTAGAGAGAAAAGGTAGAGAAGGTGTGTTAGCTCTTGGCAGCAGTGGCTCTGGGCACCACAGTAGCACCTGCAGGCTAGGCAGGGGTGGTGGCTGAGGAGCCAGCTGGTGTACCACAACCCCGAGGGATCCTTCTGGTGTTCCTGCTAAATTGTACAAGGACAGCTGACACTTCACTCTGTAGCTTTTGGACAGAAAAGCTCTCCTTTGCCAAGCAGCCACCTGTGCCTTGCCTCCTTGAGAGCGTGTCTTCCTGCCCTGAGGAATTCAGACCAGTGTTAGTGGTTAGTGCCTGTAAATACCTACCCTGATCACCACCCTCATGTCTGAGCTTGCCATTTGCAAAAGAATAAAAAAACCCTCTATTTCCCCCTTAGCTTTGGAATGATTTAGATATTATGTAGGCTTAATCTCCATGGCACTTTCTTCCTGCAAGGATTTCTATAACCAGCATTATTACAGACTAATTAAAACTAACAGTCTTCAAACGGTGTCACATGCTTCTTTATACTTCCTTCGCTTGTGGCAGTGTGACAGACGGTGTTCAAGAATCCAGAATAACTGTGCTTGTTTCCTGTTATATAAGTTGCCTCCTTAAAATAGACTGCTGAGAGACTTTTTGAGTTGGTGGTTTTTTCCTTCCCTCAGCCAGCTTCACAATATCACTGCACTGTCAACGTGACCGCCTGTGTGCTTCTGCTATAATCTTATTTAGTCTTGGTAGAAAAGAACATGAAAACAAACAAGCTTTGTTTTTGTCATTCCATGCTTTCCTGTGGCATCAGATAGAGAAGGGGAAATGGCATGGTCACATGCCCTATATTTATTCTCCTTTAATTACTAAATGCCTTGCTCCTTGAAGTTCTCATGATAGTGAGTTTATCTGCAGCAAAGGCAGCCAGCCTCTCTCTGCCTGTGAGCCACTTTTACTCCCAGCCAGGTGTTCAAGGGCAGATGCAATTCAGTCATGCTTGAAAAAATTCTGTATCTTGCTTGGTAAATAATGATAGTGTAATCATGTCTTGCCCTCCTAACACGCATCATGGTAACCCCAGTTTGGCTGGCTGCCCCTCCAGCCAATTTTCCTGGGAGCCTCCTAAGAATCATATTGATGAGCTCCATGCATGAGCTGGTTGTCTTGTGTTCTGACTTTAGGGCTTTCTGTCGTCTCCTTCTTCAAGAGAATGAATATTTTGTGCTTCTTTTTCTTTCAGCAGCTATACAGGGCATACATCATGGTATTGGATCCGCTCCTCAGACAGGAATTGCTTTTATAATTCGGAAAATGCCTGTTCCTGAAATTTGTCCAGCCCCTTAAGGTCCCATTAGTCTCAGTAGGAACTAAAGGCATGCATCACATACCCCAGGAGATGCCTGGGTCCTTGCAAAATTGAACTTGCAGAGGAAATTTATTATACATTCAGAAACAAGTGACCCAAGATTGGCCTCAGTGAGCTTTGGAGCACGATTGTATCTCCAGAGAGTCATTGAAACTGCCCCTTACATTATTGATTTGAATTTAATGTGATCAGAGTGTGTCTCCTTGCAGTGTTAGATGTGTGAAACACAACCATGCAAAAAGCATGTTTCTCCTGGTACTGTGTCACATAGTCCATAGGTCTTCCTTCCATGCCTTAGTTTTCAGAGACAGGTATCTAGAACAGAAAATAAATCCAAAGGGGAGTATAAGTGCTCTCTAGCTGGGGGAACAGAATAGCAAATGACAGTCTAAGTTGGTGCAGTGGGCAGGAGCTAATCATGAAATAAAGACTGTGACATCCCCCCGGAGCGGGTGTTGGACTGCGGGTGACGAGCCGAATGCATTTCATCTGCCTGCTGTGTTTTTGATCGTGCCTGTTTAAATGAATGCAGGTAACCAGACAAAGAGAAAAACAGGTAACACAACAGGTGGAGAATAGCTACAAGAGAACGTAATAAAATTAAGGAAAAAGGAAGTCAGTGATATTGATGACTGAAAGGGAGAGATGTGTGGCCAGTGGCTTTGTCTGGTGCAGAGTTGTGCAGTCCCAGCTTAGGTGTGAAGCAGTGTGATGGTGTTTGCTCACACTAAAGAGGGCCTGAGTTGGTTTCCTTTCCTGTGCTGCACAGGGCTTTTCTTCTTTGGTTTGTGCATGCAGGTCTGGTGTGGGTGTTGATCTGTGCAGGGAAAGTGAACTTGGCTGTATCACATGTGTGTGTTCATATATATACAAAGCAACAATTTTTGTTATGGGGAATATTTCTTGCCAAAATAATTGTATCAGTAGAGCCACTCTTGAGTAATTGCCAATTTATCATTAGGTAATACTTTACATTATATTTCCTAATTCCCCATGCTGTTTAGGAGTATAGTGACCAGAATAAATTCTTTCACACTAGGAAAGAATTATGCCATTTTCTGTAACCATACTGTTGAAATTACAGTGGGATAACTTATGTTTACACAGTGGTAAAAATATGTGCATTTATGTGGCTTGTCTGTCTACACCAGCTTTGCAGTGCTTTTTCGTTGTGAACAACAGTGTATGCCTGTGGCTTTCCTACTGAAGCACCGTATCAGGGAAAAGAATAAAGTCTATATTTAGAAATCTGTTATGTCCTGTGGTATAAAAAGGTTGTGTTATCAGCTACTAAAAGCTAAAGTACTTTAAACCCCTCTTGCTCCCCAATATTTGTCAGTCTTCTGAGTTGTAACATTCACTCTTGAATGACTGCTTGAATGAGGCTACTTCAGTGATGCCCACATTTTATGGTGATATTGCAAGTGCATGAAAAAGAAGATTTACTAAAAATAACCTAATATTGGAGAGCATGACCTTGTGTCTGGCTGTTTACAAAACTGTGCAGAGCCCCACTCTTTACTGGGAGTCTAATGGGTCCTGTTAAAGACAAAGGACTGGTGTTAAACTCTGTGGCTCCGTGAGAGGGTGCGGGGGGAGTTTTTTGGTTGTGAGAAATCAAAGTGCTTTGATATACTGATATCTGCCTTTGAGAGAGGGCTGATTGCAAGCTGGGTTTCCTGGGTACTAGGTCACAAAAGAATCAGGATGGGAGCATGAGGGAACAGTCTGCTTGAGGCTCCTCAGAGAGTGCTGCACAGGCTTGTTATGAGCCCAGGAGGCCTAAACTGATAAACCTAGGCAGCTTAAATAAGTCCCAAATGGATCAATATCTTTTAGATTGAGTGAAATTTTCATTTTGTTCTGAAGCTTCAGCAGGAATATATTTCACTGTGAGGGAGCTGGAGAATTCTGTAATTCAAAGAGGCAACCCCAGACACGCCAGATCAGCTTAATTTTAACTACACTACCCAGTCAATAAGGCTTCCATCCTCTCTTGTTTAAATCAGCTAAAAGATTTCAAGCGAAAGCACAATCTTGTGATGTTGGAAACAAAATTCTGAGTTTTATTTTCTGGCCAGTTTAGGTTATTTTAAATGCCCAATATGCCAAATGTGTGAGTGTGAGCAAATTTCCAGAAGGGAAAATGACTTCTCTTTCTGCAAATGCAGGGTGAGGGAGCATTTGGCCTACTTGTGCCTTGCTGCAGGTGGCTGTAGTAGGGCAAAAGAAACAGAATAATCTCTCTGTTATCATCTACTCTGGAAAGCAAAGTACATTCAATTTTTTCTGTATGCAGAAAGTGCTCTCTTCTTCCCCTGTCCTCTGTCTGGTATAAAAGAAATACAGTGAGAAATACAGTTTATGTCTTATTCTTAGAGTGGCCCATGTACATTTTAAGAGTCAAAAGATTTTTCTGGGTAGTGTTACCCCTTGTATTTGTAATATCTACCATGGACCCAGGAGACTCAGAGACTGCAGTCCCTTTGGAGTCATGGAAGAGCAGACAAGATCCTTGCAAGTCCTCTGATATCCCCCTGCCCCTGCATCCCTCACTCTCAGCTGTATTTCACCAATATTGAACAGGAGTTACTGGCACTTGATTCAGGTGGAACAGAGCTGCAAATATTGGTGCTATAAACAAATCATAAAAAAATTGAGATCCAAGAAAATCAAACAGCAAATGCATTTTCCTGCCTTTTTTATATGAGACAGGATGAGTTTAGAGAAACATTTTTGCATAAAAATTTTGAGCTGTTTTTAAATAACTTATTTTCCACTTCTAGAGGTATTTTCAAAAATTTGCTTTTGCTGAGAAACAAACTTGTTCAGTGTATCAGTTTGTCCAGCTGTGGACAACAGTGCCCTCAGAAATGAATATTAATTGGCTTTCACTGAAATTTGAACAGGTAATAAGCAGAAAGCTGCAGATTAAAGGCTTTACATGTCATAAATTCTGCTTTTCTTTTTTTTTCTGATGGTGCCTGTGCTACACATCTGTACAGTTCAATTCTTCCTGGCAATGCCTTACTACTCTGTGTGGTGTATTTAATTTAATGGGTTTTTTTTGAATTTCATTTTACTGGAAATAGAAAAAAAAGAACAAAAGGTTTGTTTTAAAAATATCAGCAATTGCCAAGACTAATAGTGTTTTCCAGTTTCATAATTTTTCCTAATTATTCTGCAGCATGATTAAAGTAGGTTAAATATTAAGGTCAGCTCCCAATGGAGGTGGGGTCCAAGCCAGCAGAATGCTGAGCATTCCTGCAAGAGGCTGGGCACAGGGGACTTCCCCTGCAAATGGTAGGGTATGAGGACGTTTAGTGTTGTGTAGAATTGCTGCCTGAGTCTTCAGTAGATAGAGACAGAAAGTGTTATCACAAAACATTGAAGGTGATGTGGGTCAAATTTGTGTCGATTTTTTTTCTCAGCAAGAAATGTGGATTTCATTCAAGCTTAACTCATCGGCTTCTGCTGATTAGCCAATGTCCTGCCAGAAAATCAGGAAGTTTTTAAATCTGTTTTGGTTACAGCCTTGCAAAAAAAAGTAGCTATTACCTTTTCCAGTTTGGAATTGTAGTTTGATATTTCTCCATTTACATTTAGATTAATATTCTAAAAATTAAAGCTTTAATTTTGAATTTCATAAATTTCTGAGACTGATGCCAATTGATTCTGTTGAAAATTTTCATAGAAAGTACATTCTGAAAGAAAAAAATACAGATTTGCATTAACTTTTCTTTCATAACATCATGGATCATGGAGGCTGGAGGGCACCTCAGGATGTTTCTACCAACTTCCTGCTCAAAGCAGGCTCGGCTCTGAGATCAGACACATTGCCCAGGCCTTTACACATTTGGGTCTTAAACTTCCCCAAGCACAAAAACTTCACAGTCTTGCTTGGCTGCCCTCAGGGTGAAAAAGCTTTTCCTTATACCATGTCCAAACTCTTCTGGCTTCAACATATGCCCACTAGCTCTTGTTCTCCTTCCATACCCTGGTATGGAGCACAAGTCCATCATCTGGGTACCCTCCTTGGAGATACTGGTGGGGATGCTGCTAGGCATGTCCAAAACCACTGTAACTATTTGTGTGAATGTGCCGAAAAAAATCTAGATTAATTTGTTATTTCCCACCATTCATGAATTTCTTTGTGCTTCAGCCTGTCTCTAGGAAGGTGGGATCGTAAAATTTCTTTCTTTTGTTTTGTCTACTTTGCTTATAAGCTGTTTGGACTGGACTGATTTTAGTCTGCTAAGAGGAGGACCTCAGACTTGGAGTGTAGCATTTTATTTATAGTAACTGTTGGAGTCTCCAGTAGCTGAAAACAACTTGTATCAAAGAATTATCACCATCTCATGGTGGGGGCTTAAATAAGTACAAGCAAAACTAACAGGAACTCTTAGAGGAAATATTTTTTACTATGACAGGAGATGGCTTGTCAGAGCTGGGCTTAAGTGCATTGAGTTTCAATGCATCTGCGTTGTCAGGATAGTTTACCATTTGTATGCTGGTGTTATTTTAAATGTGCTGACCTCAAAAATATTGATGAGGCAGAACCCCCTGTAAAACATACCTGCCTTTTAACCTTTTTATGGTTCTGCCAAGCGGAAAGTTAAACAATGACAAAATGGACTGTGAATCTGTGTGCTGGCTGCTTTTTCTCCTGGTGTTATGAGAGGTTTTTGCTGAATGGGACAGATATGAAACAGAATAGCTTTCTGCACAGTATGTGGTCAGGCTCGAGCATTCAAGGTAATAGAATAACTGTAATCGTATAAGCTCCATAAAACTTACAGCTGAAGAATTTTCTTTATGTGATTTTGAGGACTGTTATTAAATGGCCAGTGGTTTGTGGGCCCCACATTGCAAAGTTCCTGTTAGTCATGTTTTTTGAGCTGTCATGACTGCTCATGAGGAGAGCCAGCTAGGGGCTGACTAACCAGGAGTCCAGTCCAATGGTTTGGCATTTCTTGTGTTAGCTCAGACATAAGGAAAATCTGCCAGCTATTACTTTGGGAACTTTCACAAGAAGGCAGTGTATCTGTACATCTGTACCTTTAATATTTTACAGTTAACAGCTGTAAGGTCTGTGTATATTGTATATTTCTTGTTGTACACAATAACACTACAAGGATAAAACAGTGGATGTCTTCTTCCTTAGTAGTTGGTGGCAATGCTGGCACCTTGCAAAATAAATCATCAGTATAAAAAGGCAATACTTCTTAACACCCAAAGGCTGAGCTGGATGGAGCCTGTTTCTAACCTTTCCTTGGAAGATGCTAGAGCCCTTGCCCTCAGCTCTGTGTGACTGAAATAAAGGCTGCTCTGGTCTGAAAATGGGTTGTCAAGTAACCATGGTGGTAAATGATAAAGATATTAATTTGAGTTATAGTAAATATATCTGGTTTCCTATACTGCTGCTAAACATCTTAGTTTTATTTTTTCCAAGTATAATGGGTCAGCTTGCTTCATGCATTAAGCATGCAGTGACACATATCCAATTGATCCTCAGAGCTTTTCAAGAAAAGGATAATGCAAGCACTGTCATCTGTCTGACTACCAATTTTTAGTAAACCTTTTTTCATTGAGAAAAATAAGCTAGATTAATAGTAGAAAAAACCTTTACCCACTCTTTTAAAAAATTGACTAGTTATTTCTCTTTGTTGTTTGATTGCTCAGCATTTTTTCTTATGGTTGGGTTCTTCTGCTGGTTACCAAAACCATTCTTTTTTTCTCTAAAAATGTAAGTTGATTGTGTGTGTTTGCAGTCAATAGCACAGCAGAAAAGGTGAATCTGGTAATTTGTATCATGTATATGACCACTACCTTGGCTGATAATGCTTGACATTTAGGAACCAGACTAAGAAGAGAAGAGAATGAGGAGAAAAAGAAATCAAAGTAATCTGAAATGATCTTTTTCTGAATGTATCAAGATATTGAGTCAAAGCATAGTTTTCTTGGTAGGTACCATTGAAGGACAGGGGCTTGAGCTCTTGTAGAAATTCCAGATATGATGGTTCATTTGAGTTGTTACGCTTTTTGCCAACATTGCCTTTCTGCGTGAGTGCTAATGAATGATTCCGTTGCCAAAGGCAGAAAGACATCCGTCACCAAAACAGAGTTTTCCAGGAGCTTATAAGTTAGATAAAAAGATCTCTGCTGGAATACAGTGTTACTTCACCACCTGGTGAAGAGAATGTTGTGAATCAAACAGGAATGACATGAGAAGGGGTTTGTTTCAGATCTTGTCATAGCCTTCTCTGAAACGGGGAGTTTCCCCTCAAATATCAGCTGTGTAGAGTAGGAGTCCTCTGTCCCCCAGTTGTACAGTTGTGCAGAACTTTAAACTTCTCACTAAGCTATTGGTCTGCAAGCATATTCCTCACCTTTGTTTTGGTGCAATCCTGGAGCAGCTCTGTTGCCAGTGAATTTACTCAACTTTGAAGCTGATATAAGAGCGTGTCTGTGCTGTTAATTTCACAGTTTGCCTGTGTACCTCAGCTTTTATAAGACCTATCCAGAATAAAGTTTGAAGTCCTATTTGACTCTTTTAGAATTAAATAAGTTAAAAATAGTGAGTTTCTTGGCAGTTGCAGTGCAGTTCCTGGGGGGGAGTGCAGTCACTAAAGCACTGTGGCCAAAATATCTGAACTGCCACCCAAGATGTGAAAGATTACAGCCTGGGACAGCTTTATTGTTGCTATGAAATTGAACACATGCATAAAAATAAAGAGAACAATAAGGGGCAAGTGTTTACTGGGCATTAGAGACATGTTTATTATACCTTCCACAGAATAAGCAGAAAGCTCAAATTATCTCCAGATTTTAAAGGCATTGTAAAATAATTAAACACAAATACAAAGAATCTTACTGGAACTACAAATCCTGAAAATGTTCCTCTGAGGATTTTTATTTCATTCCTTACATATCTTACTAGGCTGCAACACCACAGCCCTGGGTTTGGCCACCCCGAGAATTAAAGTGGAATAAAGTTGTTCTGATTCATGTTTATTGCTTGTTGCTTCCTGTTAGAAGGCAGGGAAGGAGGACTGAGAAGGGACATGGCAAGCCAGCTGCAAGATTTATCACTCTGTCTTTTTGCTCTCACTCTGGGTGAGAAAAAAACTGTTCCATGTAGAGATATAAGGAAAAGCTCCTGGAGGCTGTTCTTGCTTCTTGAACAAGCTTCCCAGGTGGTACCCCTGGTTTGCAGCAGATGGTGGAGGGGCAGCAGAGCAAGCTGTTAGCTTGTGGGCTAAGCATCCTCTAAAGCATCTTTCTGCTCTTTGCTTCAGGAGATGCAAGGTAAGGCATGGCACAGAGGAAGCCATGGCTCCTGGCCAATTTGTTGCCCTCCAGATAGAAATACGAGATATATATGAAACCACATTTCATACCACATGCCTCAGATTTTAAGGCTGGGAAAGACCTTGCCATAGTAATTCAGGCATATTAGCCATGTCAAATAAGTATGATTTAGAACACCCTTGGCACAAGCCCATTTAGGAGGTTAAAACAGTAGCAGCCAAGCCAAAATAAATGTGAGGAAAGAAGCAAGAGAGGGAAAGGAAGTATGCAGACAGGGTAGTGGCAGGTGTGGGGTCTCCTCTTTTGGTGGTAATAGTCAGGTCAGCCTGGCTGTAATGTCACCTTACTGAGCCTGCATCACCTATGCAGGTGAATGGAAGAAATAGAATCAATTTTGGTGAAAATTCAGAGAGGGTAGGTTAGATACCTAGAATCATAAAATGTGAACATCCCATTTAGTGCACTCTGTCCAGTTTGTATGGGCAGCATATAGGTGATATAATTCAGTAATGAAAGATCCTGGATGAAACACTGTTTAGTGACCCTGTGTGACTGAAAATCAAGACTGACTTTTCCCACAGAAAAGGAATCTGCATGGTTTTTTGTATCCCATTGGTTTTTACCTTTGAGCTACATGAGGACTTTCATATGATATGAGGACTCATTTAATATAAACATATTTACCCAAAGCAGAAAACACGTTTTGAAACCATGTTGGCAAATATTTGAGTTGGAAATAATCAAAACTAATGGCAGGATTCCAGGATACCTTTGTTTGACATTCTATCTGTGTTCTGGTTTAACCCCAGCTAGCAGCCAAGCCCCAAGCAGCCACTTGCTCTCTCCCCCACCACTGGGACTGGGAAGAGAATGGGAAGGGTAAAAGTTTTGTCTTTATCTTTGAGATAAAGATAAAAAGATTTGTCTTTATCTTTGAGACAAAGACAGTTTAATAGGGAAATAAAAAGGCACACACACAGGCAAAGCAAAAGAAGGAGTTAATTCAGTAGTTCCCATGGTCAGGCAGGTGTTCAGCCATCTCCAGGAGAGCAGGGCCCCATCACATGTAATGGTCACTTGGGAAGACAAACACCAGCATTCTCAACATTCCACCCCTTCCTTCTTCTTCCCCCCAGTTTATATCCTGAGGATGATGTAATATGGTCTGGGATATCCCTTTGGTCATTTGGGGTCACCTGTCCCAGCATCCCATGTACCCCCAGCCTCCTCACCAGTGGGGGTGGCTGTAGGACAAGCAGCAAAGGCCTTGGCTGTGTGTAAGCCCTGCTCAGCAATAACAAAACCAGCTCTGTGTTATCTTCACTGTGTTCAGTACAAACCTAAAACACAGCCACACACCAACCACTGGGAAGAAAATTAACTCTACCCCAGCTGAAACCAGCAGAGGCAGTTCACTAAAATACTACACAGATTACGTTTTACTTTGTAGGTGACAGTCAAAAACTTCTGCTTTTTTCTACAGGAGGAATTATGTCTTGGGTTAAAAAAAAAAAGAAAAAAGAGAACATCAATACAGCTGTTGTTTAGAGGGTGTGGCTGGTTAAAGTTGTCTTTCTCTTATAGGGGCTCAACCATAGGAGCCATAGAAACCATAGGATATGAATGTTTCCAGCTGGGTAACCCTGTGTATATCACAGATTAACAGGTCTATTGTATAACTGGTGATATAGATGCACAAATAAGTTTAGGGAGTTTGCTCAAAGACTGATTTCCAAATGGAACTTCCATCTCTTTTCCAGCATACATTAAGATACAGCAGGCAAGGCAGTTTTGGGTAAGTAAAGGTAGTGTTTTAATTGCTAGGGAAGGTCATTAACCTACTTGGGGCTTGTCAAATCAAGTGGTCAAAGTGTCAAATCAAGTGTCAAATCAAGGCTCTGGTAAGCCATCCCTGAATGGTGTACCCAGCCAAGAATATTTTTATTATAAAATGAAATGTATATCTCCAAATAAAGAAGAACAATAAATTTTTAGTTCAAATTAGAATTGTAAATATTTACAATAAATTAATGCGTGGCTGTTTAGCATCCACAGCTTGTGAGTAATTTCCTCTGTGGAAAATAGGATATGAAAATGAAATTTCAGTTCCTATTTTGACAGAGAAACTGATATGCCAGTTCAGTAGTCTCTATGATGGAATTTTGTTTCCAAGGGTAATAACTACTGGATGCATTTTAGTGCAGTGTGAACATCCAGTAACAAATAATCATATAGAGATACACACCTAAGGAAATCTTTTCAGATGTCATTGATGATGGAGCGTGTCAGTCAGTGTTACTTATCAATGGTCTTTGCTGACACAAGTGTGAATAACATTTTAAGTATCCACTTTATGTTTCACCTCCTGCTGAATCTAATGAACCTAGTGGGCCTACTGACCTCTACTTTGACACTCCTAAAAGTTTAACTTCATCTTGGATGATGTGTTGCTGGAAAAAAAAATTATTTTATCAAGCTAAACAAGCATCCCTTGAATTTTATTAGCATTAATTTAGAAGCCTGTGTTTGAAAATCCCAGCCTGCTTGTAAAGTTATAAGGGAGGAAAAAAAAAATCTCCATTTCTGCACAGGTGTGGTGTGAAAACTGTTCTGACTGCTCAAAGATATACATCATTAAAATTTTATTTTAAAAAACAAAAAGCAGAAAATATCCTTTCAAGAAATTATCTCAGTCCTTGCTATGGATCAGGTGGACATTCAAAGCAGTTCCCCTTTCCTGCCAGGGCAATGTATTAGTTTTATTTGGATTGAACTTTAATCAGCTTTCTAATGTCCCTCCTGCAATTTCAGCTCTTGATCTTGTGATTATTTCCTCTGCCAGAAATCTTGTAAGCCTTCAAAAAGTCTCCAGCTGCTTGTTTGCATCAGGACTCTCAGGAAAGAAATAGTCCAAATTATCTGAAGGCGTTAATCCAAAGTATATTAGCTAAACTGGATTAAATATGCATTCATTTGGAAGGTAATTCAGGAAAATGACATTAAAGACAGTTCTGTTGTGAATGAGTATGCTCACACAGTGGTCTAATGCAGTTTAAATTATGCCCTTCGAAAATTGAATTTGGATCAAGTTCCTTGTGTGTCTCTGTGGACACAATCCCTACCACAGCCATACCACACACAGTGGGGAAGTGGTTTGCAAGGCACTGGAGGCCCCTGCACACCCCTGCATGTTCCATAGCTGATATCACTTGGCTCAAGTGGGAGCTAATATAACCTGGAGTATGATCAGCTTATTGTCAGTTCATAAAGCCATGCTGCCATCACTGCCATCACCATTACTGCAGCACTATGCAGAGTCTCAAGTGGAAATCAGAGCCCTATTATACTAGATATTAAATGAAAGAAATAAAATAGCTGGCTTCTGTGCAAAGAGCACAGCCTAAAGAGCTGCTGCAGAGCTGTGCAGGCTGTCAGCTGCACTGCCCCCAGGTCTCCCAGGGTCCAGCCTGGTGCTTTGCCTGAGGAGGCTGGTGATCCACAGTGTCTGCATGAGAGAGCCAGGCCTCTGACTTGCCTGGAAAGGTAAAATATGTGATTTTCTAACCTCCTGTGATAGATCACAGGGCCAAATCAGTATCAGCTGCCATAACCAGCTGTGTTCAGAGCAATGCTAGCTACTCAGGCTGAAGGATTTTGCTCACTCAAATGTACTCAAAAGAAAGCCACGCTTTACGTACTTGTGTCATATTGCAGCCTACACGAGGTTAAATTGTCCTTCTCTTCCCAGTCAAATGCTCTGGGAATTACTTGATGCTTATTGCCTTTTTCATCCCCTTCAAAATTCAATCCAGTCTGATAGGGCTTGTATATAATTCTCTAGCCTACCCTGCATTGATTTCTTATATTCAGGGAAAAACAGAGAATCTCATGAAGTTGAGAGAAATAGTTCATTGTTTTTCATACATTTTGCCAGTCACAGACCAAAAATAAAAGCAAAATGCAGTTTAATCCATTTGTATGCAATCTCAAAGGTTATAACTATCAAACTATTATATAATTCCAAGATTTTGAAAAGGCCAGGTATCTCCAACAATGTGTTTTCTTTAAGAAAATATTGGCTGTGTGCTTGGTTGGGTCAAGAAGTGGTTTGTATTACATTGTCAGCTTTGTAAAAAGAACAGCAAATTCTGGAGGAGCATTTAGTGGCAAGAGGGATAATGGCTCTGTCAGTCAATTCAGGAGACAGCTTTTAGGAAATACATTTATACCAGGGCATGAGTCAGTGAGACCAGATAGATGACCATAGTGGATGGAGCCACTTCCTATGTTTCACACTGGAGTAATGAGCTTGACCACAGGGGTAAAGCTTTCAGTATGTTTGACCAACACTTACATTTTCAGTTGTTGAACACAGAGGACAAGACTTCTCTTAAAATAATTCTGTAGTAAAACTAAGATGTACAGAAGATCTTGATTCAGCATGGACAACTTCATAAAAGTGTTAGTGATGGACAGTGTGGAAGCTGACATTATTGAATCCTCTCAAATCATAGAAATGTTGCAAGGAAAGGGAACAATGGTTTTGACCAACACATTTTGAATATGTTTTCTATGAAAAAGAAAGTGCATGCTTAAATGAGAGGGACAGGTTATGGACTGCATTCTTTGGGTCAGAGTAAAGACAAAGGACAGGGAGGTGGTACAGAAACTTCTGAGCTCTAATTCTGTGCCAGGTCAGTTAAAATCTCCTAGTGTTTTTCTCTTATTGGAAGCAAATTTATCTGGAAGTGCTTTGCACTTGTCATAGGCTAAAAGAATACACTGGTGGTGCACACAGTGTACTTGTGACCAGCTGCCATATGGCAATGTCATACCAAGCAGTAATGTTTTCCATGTGTCTGAGACACCTGATACAAACACAGGTTACTTGCATATTGAAATGTGTGCATATGCACGTGTGTGTGTGTATTCAGTCCTTCTTCCCTGACTCCTTTGGGTAAAATGATGTCATTACTTTTGTAAGTTTTGAGTTGGATAATATAAACTGATACCAGTAGAGCTAAAGCTTCTTAAAACTTACAGGCATTTAGAATTATTGGTCTTGAGTGTCACACTTGAGCAAAGCAAGGGGAGCTACTGTCAGCACAGATTTCTTTTATACATATATTAAATCCCAATTTGTCTGCCAAAGCAAACAAAAATGTTCTATCCATCTCTCCTTTGAGTTGGTACTCCTGCTGACCTGCTCTGTTTAAAGTGCTCTGTTTTGCAAAAGGGAAACCATGGGACAGCATGATTAATATTGATGTTATCCCTGGGCAGTGCAGGATGCAAAAGTGTTGGAACAAACCAGCTGCAACAAAGACTTGAATGTTGCATTATCTCTCAAAATAAAACCCTTTGCAAAACAAAAGTACTGAATGTTTCTGCTCCAGAGAAGCTTAGCTTTTTAATCAAATGATATACAAAATTCAGCACTCCTATCTGAGAATTCTGTACTAATAAGAAGACTCTTCACTATTTCCCCTGCTTTGTGGTTAATGCAGCTGGAGTTCGTATGATTGTCTCCATCTCATCACAAACAGCAGTATTTTCATTGGTCAGCATTTGTTCAGCTTTTAGACTGTTTTATGTTTTAAGAGGTGATAAAAATTTTGAACAGCTAGTGCAAAGCTTCTTACATCTCAGCAGTCACCTGAGATTTTATCATTAATTAACTCTGCACAAGTATTCATTTTCTAATCAGTGACCTAGGCATGAGACAATTCTGTGTGAACCTTTCGTAATTTTAGAACAGAAATTGCTGCTCATAGGTTTGGGTTTGGAGCTTTCTTGCAGGCTGAATTGTTTCAAAAGATAAAATATTGACCCTGCTTAATGAAGACTCTAAATTTGGAGCAACTTTGTGGTCAATGGCATTGAAATAGTACTAAGGAGTGAAGAACAAGAATTATAAAACTATTGGGATCAATGAGGTCAAAACTGAGAGCCTACATAAATAGTAACCTGATAAATATTTTTATTTGTTCTTGTTGATGAGTTTGAGGTTGTTTCAGCTTACTGTTGTTGTTTCTCCCACAGAGCTGCTCAGAAATTGAACCTGTCTTCCAAAAAGAAGAAGCACAGGCCTTCTGCATCATCAGTTCCTGAATCTCCTCTCTTCTCTACCTGCTTCAGCAGTATCCTTCAGACTTCCCCACCCCCTGCCCCACCATGTTTGTTGAGGGCAGTCAGCAAAGTGAAAGACACTCCTGGTTTGGGCAAGGTAGGCCTTACAAATATCACTAAAATACTGATTTTCTTTGGGAGCACATTTTATCCTTGTGAAAAAAATTAAGAGAATTGGAAAACCATGACCTTTCTCAGTTGGCTTTGCTTTATCTGGTCCCTGAACACGTGTAAAAAGGCCTAAAAAATTGAGCTAACTAATGCAGAGCTAACTAATTTCTACTGATGTTGAGTTAACACAGACAGACCTAGTTGTGCAGCAGTTCTACACTTCAAAGCCCAGCTACACTACTGCACCTGCACTGGGACCACAGTGCTACTAGGTGGAGTAAATGTCCATTCTGCCAGGAGGTAATATCCATTCTGGGTTTCGGAGTAGTTGTCTCTGTGGCTGTGTATAACCTGCATAGCAGGTGCTGGCAATGGCACGTTTTGTGTTCTTGATCCCTTTGCTTTCCAGACTGGTGTCTTGGCTGGACACACTGTAATTTGCTTCTGGCTCATGTTTGCTGGCTTTCTTCCAGTACATTTACCTCAACAAAACCTATGCTTTCATGATAAATTGCTCCTTTTCCCCTCTGCATTGTTATTTCCTCCCATTCTGCATAATCATTCCCTCTTAAAATACTGTTTAGGTGCACACTTATGTTGAGGTGATGGAGGAGGTGGGTGTATAGTTTGCTGTTGCTTTGTAGTTTGTCTGAGTGGCCCTTCCCTTTTTCCCTGTTACAAGTGGAGAGCCTGGCATATTACATCTGGGAATATGAGCATGCACTTGCTGAGAAAAGCAGTTTGCTTTAATCAAGGTAGTTTCTTATGCAAGCATCTGTGTGCATGGCTTTTCCATATTCCTTGAATACTAAGCAGTGACAATGAATTTGGTGAAAGTTTTTGTTTAGAAGAGAAATTGTAATGTATGATCTAGGATTGCTGAGCATAGGATGGGCTTCAGAACTTTCACTGCTGATTTTGGATACTCACTTTCTTACTTTGTGCACTTCCAGGGTTTTCAAAGGACAATGGTATTATTTACATGGTTGGTTTAATGCCTATTTTAAAAGAGTTTCCCTACACATGGGGCTCCCTCCCTTTCCTCTGGCCTGGTAGGAGGGAAGAAATGTAGAAATCTGTCATGATCTTATAGAACTTGAGTAGAGATGTATGTTCTGACTTTAGGGGAAAGAGGAGTAAACTTGAACTTGTTCCTTGTTATAAGAAGTTGCTACAGAATAGATTAACAATAGAGCCATCCTCTCAGGAGTCTTACTTTTCTGTGCTTGGGATTGGTTACATCTGAATAAAAATTCCATTGAGGATTAATCAAGAGTGTGTTCTTGGAAACAGGGGCTCATCTCCCATCTTGGACTGCATCAGTACTTTTCCTGATTATTATTTTCACTTGTTCCAAGGAAAGGATCTACACACAGAGACACAACCAAAGCTCAGTCTAAACATTTCAAGCTGATTTGAGCCTTTCTTGTTCCTCTTGCCACTGGTTTCCAGTGGAGAGGGCTTGGGAAGTCGTTTTGCAATATTCCCTAACAGACCTGTGATTTGCTTCTGCAAAACCATCTACAAGAATTGGCTCCAGGCTTTCCAGCTATGTAAGTAAAACTGAAATTTTGCAGCCCACATGATGAAGGAGGAATTTATTTTCATTTCAGACTCACTGTCCCAAAACTATCAGAGTATATAAGTAGCTAAGAAGTTTTAACACATTGACACACATGCTTCTTCAAAGCAGTAAATCAAATTAAGTTAGGTTATTTCATACAATCATACTAGAGAAAATTAAATTTTTCTGCATTTCCATTAGCAAAAATATGTCTAACCTGCAGTTTCTGGAAGCCAGTTTCATTTTTCACCTGTTTGATTTCTTTTAGGAGTCACCTTATAATTATGACCTGAAGCTGGTATTCTTTAATCAAAGTTTCCCATCAGTTTACCTCTGTAGCACAATTTTCATTTTAATATGTCAGAAATAGTTGTGAGGCTCAATGAGTAAATAACTTCAGGATAACAGTGTAATTTATCTGTCAGACTGGGAAAACTTCAGATGAGGTAATGGAATTTCCAGCTTATTTGCTTTTCATTTTCCACGTTTATGTGTTCAGTTCAGTTAGGTTGGGATATGTTTTGACTGGAGTATGTTAAAACCAGTTACTTTTCTCAGCATTTATTCTCATATAGTGTTTTCTGTAAGAGATTTGTGAAATGTGAACCCATGTGGAGGAAGGGGGTTCAGGGAAGCTAAATGTTGTTTTCAGTATTTTAGGGTTTTTTCCTGGTTTGTATTTAAATAGCATTTTACGAGCAATCTCAGTGTGATAAAACTCTGTTTCACTTTGGGTTTGAGTAGGCTGGGCAACTTCTAATGTGACAATTTGTTATTGTCACATTAGAAATTCTGGTTCACCAGAACTGGAGGGATGGCTGCTGCCAGGGATTGTGGATTTCTGAAACTCCAGGGGACAGCTGCACTCAGGCTGCCTGGAAGGCAGGCTCACTCTTACAGGGCTGTGAGCCCTGGCACACACACTGGGTGTTACTGGCTTGGTGTCAGCTTGAGATCTGTCAGTTTTCCAGGGGAGGTGGGTATCCAAGATGTGAAGGTTGGGAAGTTGGGTACATCAAAGCTTAGACTTTCAGGGTAAATTTAATTTCACAGTTTTCTGAAAAGAAATTGCAAGCAAACAGTTGCTATTTTATATTTTCACTTCTACTAGAAATTTCAAAGATTCTACTTCTCATTGCAAGATTAATGACAATGATTTATTTGAAATTATAGAATTTATCTTTCACGTGTAGGCGTGTAATTTTTTGTTTTTTAAAGTTAAAAGAGGAAGATCTACCTATCACCAATATATTTAAGAGTTAGTAAGCAGTTCATTTAAGATGGATATGGGTACAACCCCCCACTGAAGCATCTAAACTGATGAAGAGGGTTAGGGAGTATATATTCAGGTTGCATGCTTCATGCCTTTTCTTACAAAATGCCTTGCAAATCAAAGCTGTACCAGCCTGGACTTTGAAAGAAGTATTATTTGAAAACTAAAGTTCAGCTTCACAGAAGCAGGAAGATGATATTAATAATGGAATGGTGGGACTGCATAATCAGCATTTTACTTTGATGTTAGATACACCACTGAGCCTAGCAGAAGTACCACATTGTCAAATAGCTCTTCCTGATGCTAAAAACAGAGGTGTGACCCTATTACAAATATATTAATAGGAGTGCTTTTATGGATCATAATTTCTCTGTGTACTTTGGATTTACATTTGCTGGTAGAGTGAGATGATCCTGAGTGGGAGTGTGGTATCCCCACAGTCAGTTCTTGAGAGTTTTCCTTTGAGCTGAGTGCCCAAAGGAAATCCTGCTCCATAAACTGCAACAGCTTGAGCATCATTTCTTTTCTCTCTTCTGTCTTTGGATCCTCATATTCTGAGTAACAGATTGCTTTTACTGAATTTATCCAGAGAGAGAGAGAGTGCTACTGCTCTGGATGGCTGTACATGAAGCCATCCCAAATCTCAGTTTTCTGAAAGATACTCCTTAAGTCTGTTTTGTCCTTCCTAACAACAAGCCAATAACAGAGCAAAAAGGTGTTCTGTGCAGAAATAATGAATTATTCCATGCCTGCACTAAGATGTAACTGTACTGTAAGGCCATTCTAGTAAGGTTTGCTTAGATTTTCTCTCCAGTCTGCTTCCCTCTGTCCTCCCTCTACACCTCCTCTTCCATTTTCTGTGCAACAGAATCAAAAGTAAACCAACAATTTTTGATGAAAATCTGAAATGTTCTTTCTGTGAAAGATGTTGTTTTGCTGAATCCCACATTTGACATGAAAAACAGCTGGAATGAAAAATTTTCTGCCAGCTTGAATGAATAGGTTGTTTTCAGGTGGCAGGGGGTTAGGATAAATGGATGTGGTCTCTCTGCTTTCTTTCATTTATTATTTTTCTGTGTGTAGTCTTATAAACCTCTGTCAGTGAGAGATATTTGTTATGTTTGGTCAGAGATTAGTTTACTTATGTGTATATATATTTTTTGTTTTGGTGTGGATTTTTGTTATTTGGTACTTTTTAATCTCAAAATAAAATAGCAATGCTTGGCCACTAAAATCATCTTTATGCACAAGGTTTGTACCAGGGAGAAGCAAGTCACCATTGAACTTTCTTCAAGTAGTCTTTTCAACCTACTAAAAGAACAACTGTAATTTGTGATTCTGTTTACTTTTTATTTTTCTGGAGCAGCAACAATTTTGTTTGCAGGGCCTAGACCTGTTTTGCTAAATTATGTGTAAATTCAGATTAAACCCCCCCTGTTTCTGTCCAGAGCAGTTAGGATCTCACAGTAGGAAAGAGGAGCAGATGGAGAGATGGGAAGCAAGAAGAAACAGTGAGGTGTTACTGGTCATCTTGGTAGTGATGTCCTCAACCCATGAGCAGTGTAATATTAGATACCCATTCTCAAGCTGGTGTAGAAGAGGAGATTATTAAAGGTAAATAATACTTATGCTGCAGGTGCTGCAGCATAAGTGTGTAGGACAGGGTAGGAAGTGGCTCAGAGAGGGGTTTTGAGAGTCTAGTGAGTGAATGAGAGATGTGGTAGCTGGTAGCTCATCAGGCAGGAGCTGGGCATGGAGTGGAGCTGGGAGGAGCCTTCAGTGGGAACCAAGAGCCAGCCAAATGGCAGGAGTGGCAGCAGGATGCTGGCAGTGTGATAGATACTCCTGAGTCATACACCTTTCTCCCAAGGATCTGTGTCATGCAATAAAGAAAATTCAGTTAAAAATAATTTTTCAGTGCCTGGCTGAAGAATGTAATCTTTCATCACAACATAGTATTTGATTGAAATAATCCCAAAATCTACTATTCACTTTACACAAGTCTGTACCTTACCTTTTTCTCACATTAATTTACTTAAAACTGTATATGGAAGCATCAGAAACATTTTGTCTGACTTGAAAGTGTGTCTACCAAACCAACACAGCATTTGTCAAAAGTAACAGTGAAGAGACCTCTAATGCACAAGCAGTTCAAGTTTGTGAGTAGATTCAAAACTGTTTTTTGGCTGGGACAGAAGCATATGCCAATGCTTTGGGTTCACAAGCTGCTAGTATTTCAACTGTCCACTGCCCTAAAATAGTTTTTGGTTTACTTTTCACTAAATCAGGCAACAATTATTGTGCTGTCTTTGACATGCTTTAATCTGAGCTATATAACAATGCAATAAGGGTGTTAATAATGAGTGGCTATTATATTGGCTATGGCCTGTATAAATCATGGTGTGAATAGTCCTTGTCAAAAGATGTTTTCAGTAGCCATATCAACTCTTTGTATCAGTGCAGTGAAGTAAAGAGATGTTCTTACACTTACATGATTTGCAAAGTTGATTTGAAGAGGACAAAATTGATTCACATCTTGTTTAAGTCCAAAAGGTACAGGAAAGTTCCTTTTTTACTATCAGAGTTTTCATTTTAACCTGCTGGTTGATGGATGTCAGGATTTTTTTGTCTGCATTACAATTTTCATAGAGTTTCTGTCTACATTTTTGTCATGCATTGAGCGTGAGTTTATGAAAACCTGTGCTATGGTTAGCAAAAAAACCCCATCCCAACCTGCAAAATATGTTCTGTATTTCACTTCACTGCCAGCCATCTTTAAGGTGTTGCCAGAAAGAATGAGAAGAGGTTCTCTTTCCTTTGTAAAGCAGAGATTCTTCCTTTGTAAAGTTTCATCCTTCAGGTGTATAGGGGCAAAAGTTAACGGATAGATGACAAAAGTGATTTTAAACCCTCTATCACAGAAAACAATTTCTGAGATGAGAGCTGGTTTTTTTCCCCTGAAGTTACCATGGCTACTGAAAGGTGAGAGGATGACCCCTTGAGGCATTTAAAGGAGACATATGTGTTCATCTTTGTTGTCAACATGATTGTTGTACAAATTAGTTAGTTCCACTTGGAATGAAATCCAGGTGGCCTTTTGCCCTCCAGTCAGAAATGCTCAGAACTGTGGTTTTCCTCACGAAATGTACTGTTTGGACCTGGTGGAAGCTTTCTTGCACTTTGCCTACATTCCTGCTAGATGGGATTTTCTAGGAGGAGTTTTAAGCTCCAGCTGCTTTAAGTAAAAGGTGAAATTATTAGAATCTCAAAGAATTGCTGCTAACAAAAATCCCTTACCTTTTTCAATCATAATTTTTATGAACACTTAGTGTGCTTTTCTCTAAAGTAAAGCTTATTCTGGATTTGGAAGTACCAACCCAGGCATGCCAGAAGCCTGTCAGATTGCATTTTGGTTGACTTGGAGGTTTAAAGTGTATTTTAAAGTGTATTTTAAATAAAATTTATATGCAATCATGTTTTCCATGGTTTAAAGAACACCTGTAACTGCTCTTTCTTTGTTTTGTGAAGCTTCTAGAAGCTGCTGCTTCAAGGGAACTGGGAGCTTTGGAAGTGCTCCACGAATGTAGGCACCTATCTTTCTCTTAATTCCTTTGTCTCTGCTGATTTTCCATTAAAAAAAGCCATCTTTCAAACTAACAGATGTCTTCCTCTTCACTCGTGGGGAGGGTGGTGTGAAAACCACAGCAGAGAAAATGAGGTTTTCTAGGGAGTAACTTAGTCCTTAAGTGAAACTCTTTGCTTTGGGAAAAAAAGATCTCTTTCTCTATATATCACAGAGAAAAACTTGTATCCTAATCTGAGTACCAGCTATTGGTGATGGCAAATATGGATAAGAGACTGTTGCTCATTAAATTACCTTTTTTTCCCTCAAAAAATACTGAAATGTCTGTCCCTATAGTGACATCTTCCTAGATGTATTCAGAAATTGTACCGATGAGCTTGTGAGCACAAGAGGTGGCTGGAGGAGATTTCCAGGTGGAATTGGACTGGACAGAAAAAATATGAAAAAGGCTGTACCTCAACTCACTTTGATGGCATTTTTTATTTATGTGTTAGAAGAATCAATCTTTTCTGTATTTCTTTTATAGTGCATTTCACTCGGGAAAAGAGCTACAAAGTCTAGTTTTGTATTGTTTACCATGGTCTGTTTTGATGAATTTTTCTGTAAACATTGGTGAACAAAAGGCAAATTAGCTTGCTCAAAACGCTTCAGGCTTGTGGTACTAGGTTTTGTATGTTGCTAAGTGATTTTATTTATCCAGCACCCTCTGCATTGTCATATGATTTTATGCCCAGTAATCTCTAAGTTTTCTACCAGTTGACTGCTTTCTTGCTTCAAGTCACTTAGTGGCAGGAATGACCATGATTTGTGGGCTCCTACTTGGCTATGGGCCTTATACACAAGGCTCACATTGGTCAATTAATGTTGATAACCTAATGAAGCTACAGAAACCTTTACTCTTGCTCACCTTGTAAGTACAGTTTCAAAATATTCTCATATTCTTGAAATAGAATGACAATACAGTGGCCACTTCTTTTAAAGTCTCTTAAACTTTGAAGGACGTGCAATTTGAATGAAAATTACTGGATTTTTCTAGGATATAAACCCATTGTTTTTAATAATGATCTCCTCCAAGTTTTTCTGAGATACTGTATTTTTATTTGCTTTGCATTTTAATTTAGGTGGTACTGCTGGTTGATATTTTGGAGCACTTTGATAATTTTGGTTAATAACTTCCATTTCTTTTTTAAGGCTTTCACTAGTACTTCCCAAAATGCCCCCTTCTTCCCTGTCCTCTCCTCTGCATCGCACCTCATTGAATTGATTTTTAAATTCATGATGAAGAGATGAATATAAATCAGGAAAGTCAAGCTGACAGAAACTGAAAATTTCATGAGTATTTCTCATGCTCAATGCTGAAGAAGGAGTTTAAATACTGGATAGTTTGCTAAATCGAAGACCATGGTGAGTTTTCTGAGATGTTAGGCAAGTAACAGGCACTGTACTTGCCTTGAGCAGTCAGCTGTAGACCTTATTACAATTCTTTTTTCTTTAACATTTCCTAAAGCTCTTCTCCTCCCAGCCTTTTCCTTTTGTGTTTGACTCCTCTCAGCACGTGTCGGAGAGCAGTGGTGCGGGCGGGACGGTGACACGGCAGGAGGCTCTGCTGCAGCACTGCTGTAACATCATGGGCTAATGATCTGTCTCAGCCTCTTGGTTCAACTGCAAGGTCGTTCTGTTTTTTCTTTTCTAAGGGTCTGGGCCTTACCTCATTTCTCTGGTACAACATTGACTTCAATAGATAACTAGCTCAGCTGAGTAAGAGCCAACGTGAACTGCATTTTAATACGGAGAATAGCATTAAAATGTATCTCCTCTTATTCGCTGTCTCCCCATTTTTTGCCTTTTCCATTAGGATTCAAATCCTTTTTTGGGAACATCTCTCTATTGTCACTTATCTATTTTTTCTGCTGTTATGAGAAGCATGTATCTCCATGTTTCAAGTCATTGTATTCCTATGTTTTCCTTCATGTTTTGGTGCCACCATTATTGCCACCTTAGGATGGGATTCACTACCCTTCTGATCCAGGCCGTTCATATGTATTCCTCTCATGGAGAAATGGAGAGAATTGGGCTGACTTGCTCACCAGATGTACCTCTCTATTTCAGTTGATCACAGAGGCAACATAGACAACTGCCTTAGAATGAAATATCTGTGTTTTGGCTGGCTCAAGTAAGGTGAAATTAACCTTTCCCTGAGTAGGAACAGATGCTCTTCTTGTGTTCTGCTCGGAACCTTTAATAGTAAACCAGCTGCTGTGAGATACAAATCACAAGGTGCTTGCACAAAGTTCTAGGTACTTTGACCTCTTCTCAGATGGAAGTCTCCATCCTCTGCTTTCCACTATATGTCACCCAAGTCTGGTTGAGCAGATCTGCATGCAGCTGAGCAGGTTGCATAAAGCAGAAAGACCTTTGTGGAAAAGGAGCAAGCAGACCTTTCCACATTTGGCCTTAGGCAAATCGAAGCAGAGCAAACTGCTCTTTATTGAGTAAAGGACTGGAGATGTTCAGTTGTACTTCTGTCAGGGTGGTTCTGTAAAGATGATCATAATGTGCCCACCTGTTAGATTAGAGCCTCTGGCCCTCAGATGGCCAGATTTTCATTGCTCTGTCATGTGACATATAAATTGCTTCCAGGGAGAGCTCCTTCCTGGAAGTGAAGGCAGCATGGATTGGGGTTTGGAAACATTTCATTAGTGGATCTGGATTCCTGATAACCAGATGCCATTTTGTTTTCCAAATGTAAATAGACTTTCTTTTCTGTATTGTTCCCTAAGGGATTAGCAGTTAAATTATCTTTCATTGGATAGTGAGATATAAAATACCAGGTATGAAAAGTAATACTTCAAAAAAACAGTTCCTGTTTTTCATTAAGAAAGAATCTTTCTATATAGTAAAGGAAAAAAAAAAAGTTTGATGAAATCATTGTTGAAATCATTGTTTGATGAAATCATATCACTGTTTGATATGACAAATCAGGAGGTATGTCCATACATTTTTAAGGCCTGTGAGGCTCAAAACTTCTCCTGTAGCACTCAGAAGTGAGAAATGGAGTAGGTCACCAACATCACCTGTGATGATTGTGGATGGACAGCTGTTTGTGTAATTCTCACCATACATGTGGTGTGTATATTTGCATCTATAAACATATAGGTGCATCTATGTGTGTGTGTATTCATCTCCTCTTCCTTACCTGTGCAGTGGAAATATGGAGGAAAAAGCTATATATGGACTTTTTGAGGAAGTTATCTGAAAAAAAATTGTAAGGCTAACTGGCTTTAGACTAGCTTTTTTTTATAAATGAGCAGATTTTTTTAAAGACGACTCAACATTCCCTTAAGATATTGCCATGAAACTCACAGATTTTAATCAAGACTAATATCCTTTTTCTTGTTTAGTTCAATCTTCCAATACAATAAAATACATTATCTTTTTTCTCCTATGTGGTGATTGAAAATGCTTATACAAATAGCAGCATTTTACATAAAATTCTCTTGGTGTGTGTGAGGCTCTGTTGTGTTTCTGTAGATCCCAACAGCTTTCACCCTATTAATTGCTGCTGGATTTTTCCCCAGATCTGTTCAATTCATAGTGCTTATACTGAAGGAGAACAGAAAAAGATGTGTTGGCAAAATGGGATGTGTATTGAAATGTCAGGAGGAGAGCTGTACAATAATCTTTACAGCATCACATACGCCATTACAGAAACATAGTTGTGGGAAACCTTAAAAACTGTTCATCCTTTCTTCCCTGCCCCCTTTTTCTCCATGAAAAAATATGGCATATGTACTTCAAACCATATGGTGTGAGAGTAGTTATCTTTGCTTTAATGTCTTACCCTTTCTTTCCAACATTTGGTATTACTGGAGCTCCCTCCAAATACAAATCTTGATTTGCAATAGAACGTTATTCTTGACTAGCTTGGCTGCAGCACCTGAGCCCGGATTCTGGAAGCAGCGTGACTGGAAAAGCTGCCCTCCCTGCCCTACCCACTCCTGCTAAAATACCTTAAGTATTGCAGGTGGTCAGCTGTGAGGAGCCGTGGTGTGGTTGTGCTGGCATGAGCTCCAACAGAGCACCTGGGGCACGTCTCTCCTGGCCCCACAGAAGGAGAAGGCATCACCCTGACTGATGACAGCATGTGCACATGTAGGGAGCACAAGGAGGCCCAGGATGCTTTGGGGAGTTGGAATACCAACTCAGGGGAGTGAACAGGATTCCCCCAGGGCCTCCTAGTCTGTGAGCAGGGGGAATCATGAATCTCCTCAGATGGGAAGGAGTTATTCATCGTAAAGACTATTATGCTATGCAAGGCATTGCTGAAACAGAACACCACCAGGCTATTTCCTATCTTATCAGGGTATATTAATAATGCAGTAGTAATAACAGAAGTACAAATTAAAAATAACTGGATGGGCAGATAAGCAGAATTCTTGAGATTAAGGGTATTGGGATTTGCTTCGAACAGTTAATTGCAGAGTACACATAGAGGGAAATTTGCCTTTATTATTTTCTTTTTCTTCATTTCATCTCGGAGAGTATTATTTCTAGGGCTTTGCATAGATACTAATAGGCAGAATATTTCCTCAAGAATTCAGACTGTTCTTTTTTTATCTCCAAAAGAATGAAGTACCTTTTGCTAATGCATCTAATTCAGAAGGGATTAATAATGCTGAATAAGAAGAGTATTCTGGTTATTAGCCTTCTTCTACAAAAATCTTTTATAATTTTCTCCTCCCACTCCCATCCCACAGTATAAAGGCAGACGAGACACTACAAGTATCAGATATTCAGGCTTCAGGACAAATGGCTGCAATTGTTCCCCAGAGGTTTGTGATCTCCTTCTGTGTTGCAGTGGCATGAAATCCCTAGGGTTCTTGAATCTCTTGAGGTGCAATAGTTGGTTGGGCACACAGAAACCTAAGTATCTGGTTCTCTGGCACTGGATGATTGTGCTCCCCCCAAGTCATGTTTTGCACTACCTATACCTGTCAGGACTCTATCAGATTTTGAGGTCTCTTCATGATTCTTTTCCACAGAATTAAAATAATGACTCAAAACTATACTTTGGTCCCTTGCTGGATACCAAAATGTGCCTTACGTAGTGCATAAGACTTCTGTCACTTTGATTTCAAGTCCTATTTGCTAAGCAATTGTCAGGACACTAAATCCTGCTCTCAGTGAAATAGGACTGAAGCTAGTGCAATGCACAGTTGTTTCACACAGCTGCATCTGAGCAACACTGGCCCACTGAGAGATAAACCTATCAAGGGTAGACCATTTGATTGAAGACCCAATACATTGGGGGAGCAACAGCTTAGCAAAGAACTGCACCCTCACAGAACAATTCTTTTTTTTACCCTTATTGTTGAGCCTCTTTTATTCTGTGAAATAGAAGACTATTCACCAAATTCTCTGTCCCCCTTGGAAATCTTTTAACATTACACTACTAAGTAAACATGTCTGTTACTTAGTCCAGGATCAAATGACTTGACAAGAAGGATAATGCAGAGCTGTAGTGTGGGAACAGCTGCACTGGAAGCATGGGTCTGCTGGATGATTAAAGAACAATGAATAAATGAATTATAATTTTATCTTTTGTATGGCTCATGACCAGCTGAATAAGAAGTTCGGAAGGGAGTGTGTGCCCTTGGGCTGGAAGACCACCACTGAGGAATGTGCTGACTTGGAGAAGCAATCTGTGTGTGAGTGGGCATGGGTGTGTGAAATCTTACTGGCTGCATGGTTGGATCTGCCTGTGTAACCTTACAAAAGAGCTAATCAAGGAAATAAAGTTAGTGTGGCATCCAGTACTGACTCGTGCTTTCTCAGTCGCCACAAATGGTGCCTCGTGTGAGGACTACTTGGAATCTGATGGTGACCCTCTAATGTAACAGTGAAACCAAGGGTCCACAGCCTTCAATCAGAAGGACAACAACCCCTGTTGAACTGGGGAGTTGTGGGGTCAGAGCAGGGATATGGGGCAGTCTGCCTCACAAGAAAATGAGCTTTGTTTATCTATTTTGCAATGGCTTTTGCATACTTCTTGCTATAAACTTTCGGATGCTAAAATTATTCAGCTGGTTGTGATCTGTACAAAAGATAAAATTATAATTAATTTAGTAGTTTTTCTTTAATCATCCAGCAGACCTGTGCTTCCAGTCCAGCTGCTCCCACACTGTAGTGACTTGCTCTTGACACCTTAATCCTTACAGCACTGCTGTAATCCATGCCCCTTGATCATCTCCTTGGAGGAACTGTTTGTGGCTTCCTCCTTACTGGCCGAGAAAAATGCACACAGCCTTACATTGCAACGTGCTTACTTGTGTTGATCTGAATTATTCTAGTCCAGTTTTGTAATGGTTGTTCAAAACTCCAACTGATAAAAAACTCTAACCATGAACAAGTTAAGAACTTGTAATTGATTTTATTTTGATAGTTGTAGAGATTTGACCTTTCGTATTTCATAATGAATTATGTTTTAGTAAATTTTGGAAATGCAACAAATAACTAATATCTGAATCAGAAGATGAATTGAGTATTTGTCATGTAAATGTTACCTTCTGTATATTTCTTCAGAACTAGATATCAATACAGATTTTTCAATAAAAGGCAAAAGGATGTAAAACTCTGTAAGGGTGACTGCTTTGAGAAACTCTGTGAACCAAATTCAGCTATGACTCTTACAAGCAGAAGACAAATACGGCTTCATGAGCGCTGCATTTCTGCTGCTGGGATACCAAGCAGAATCTTTTGTCTTTTTGTCTTTTGTCTTGCTCTGCAAGCCTAGGAAGATTGCAGATCTGCTGGCCTTGTTTCCACCCAAAAACACCACTCATGAGAGCAACATGTGTGGTGACTGGAGTTAAAGGGTTATTTAGGACATCAGTTGCTGCACAGTGGGGAAAAGTCCCTTTGGCAACTGCTTGTTACTGTGTGGGGATATACAGGAATTCTTTTCTTTCCCTTCTCAGAGAAATGCTATCCTGGAGAAATCAAAGTTAGAAAGTGTCCATGGGAGCCTGTTTCATTTTAATGTTTCTTATTGTATCCCAAAATGTAAGCAGAATGGAGAGATTGTTTATTAAAAGAAGATTTTTAACACCTGATATTTTCAAAATCCAGACAGGTAGAGATTCAGAGCTGTCGAGGAAAGGCTGTTGGTGGTCTCTCAATGAATAGAGAAATAGATCAGGAAAACCAGTATGTGAGTTAGCAGTCTTGACTGAGAGCCCAAGATTAAACAGGCACTCACAATAAACAATCTCTTTGCCCCTTGAAATGGCCCTAGTCAAATACAGCTGAGGTATGTTAATAGGTAAAATGATCTGGATATGGTTGACGCCATACCTGGTCTCTTTAGAGAACAAAATTGTCAACATGGCAACTTCCTAGTTTTTAAGTCACTTCATTTAAAAAAACCCAACAAACCAGAAAAACCCCAAAATAAATCTTCATTTATGCACGTTGGGCAGGCTGACCCAGCAGTCATACCTTTGGTTGACATCCCAGCCTCTGCATGCAAAAGTCAAACAAAAACACCTCTGTCATGCAGTGATACCTTTGAACTTGCACAAACCAAATTGCTGCCAGAGACCACATCACTTCCAAGAGTGTGCAGGATGAGGTGGAAGGATGAGGAGGATTGTAGATTGGCAACAAGAGCTTCATATTATGTGAGATGTTAATTTGCATTTAATGCCATTGAGCTTGAAAATAAGGGCTGTTGTAACCCCATAATATAAAAATGCTTTTGCTTGTACTTCTTTCCTCCCATAAGGAAGCCAATTTGTGATACTGATCTTAGAGATAAGACAGATAAGGAGAAGTGAATCTTCCTGTCAATTCAGACTGAAAAAATCCCCAGCTTTACTCCTACTTCCATCTTGACAGGCCTTTGTCATCATGGTTCAGATCTGGTCCCTTTGAAGAACTTCTTTTGAGCAGATGTTAAAATGTCAGAAAAGAATGAAGGAAGACAAGTAAGAATGAACTGGAAATTCTTAGACCTTGCCTGACTGAGAGCTTTGACTTCACAGAAAATACACAATGTGGTAGATGAATCATTATTGCAGATGAAGCAACAACTTTTTTGTTGTTGTGTAAATTGCTGTATTTTGTCAGTTATACTCATCTGACCCTTATACTTGTGGATCTGTAAGGATGTTACTTTTAATTCATGGGTTTTCTTTCCTTTGAATTGCCAGTACAAGCAGTTGGGACAATGCTAAAAGAATTTAACTGATAATGGGAAGGTAGTGTAATTTCATGTAAGTCACATACAGAATGCAGTTTAGAGATTAAGGTAGTGTATTGTGATTATGAAGAGTTCCTTGGAAATAATTCTTCCTTTCCTTTGACCATGTGAGCTTTTTCCTCTGTATTTAATAGAGTGGATAATGATGTGCAGAGGGCAGATAGGTTAAACAAAGGAGACTGATCAGAGCAGTATCAAAAATGTAAATGGAGGTGCACAGGGACCAGTGTGCTGTGCTCATCTTCTTTCTTTTGTTGCTGTTTTTAGCTACTTCATATCAAAAATACACAACTTTTTAATATTTTTTTTCTTTTGTTTGATCACAGAGAGGTTAGAAGGATGCTTCTGATGTATTCTGCTTTAAGCCTCTGAATATTGTTCTCACAGGACGTTCATTGCTCTATGCTTCTGCCAGACAAAGAGAAATAATTTCCAACTGAAAGATTAGGTGCTTTTAAGGACTGGCCTTTTAGAATAGTGTCTGCAGTCAGAAAGACTAATTGTCCAGATGATAGACATGCATGGTTGACTTTCCTCTTTATGCAGCCTTGATTGAGACACGATGAGCGTGCTGCTGGCCTTTGCAATGGATAATTTTGTTAGAACAATGTTCTTCAGGAAAGGCTTTTATACAGCAAGGATGACAAGTGTGGCAAATTGCTTACAAACCCCAGACCCAGAGGCTTCTCTTTCTGAAAGCTGCCAGCCCACAGCACAACACTGCTATGAAGCTGGAATTCAATACCTGTTCATGCTGCTGTAAAAACTGTCACTCTTTTCCCCTAAAATTTTTGTGTATTTTCTCAGAATACTTGTTTTCACAGGTCCAAAAGGTTTGTGAGGCCCAGAGTACATAAAACCAGAGCAGGATCAAGTATGGATTTCTTGTCCTTACACCAATAACAAGAGAAGTGATCACCTCCTGATGGAGTGAAATAGGTCATTGTCCTCTTTCCATTCAATTTCTGATATACAAATTTTGCCTGCAGCTTCTTGCCTTACAGGTTTTTTTTTGCTTTTTATATTTTCTATTTCTTCTGTTAACTGACATCAGCTGCCAAATTCTATCCCATTGCATTTCTTGCACACTTCACAGTAGTTGCACCAGTGTGTATTTTGAGATGTGCTGGTTTTCTGATCTGTGTATCTTCTGAGGTATTTCACAGTGAAAGGCTCTTTTTCTAATTGCTTACAGCCTCATGAGCAGAAATAGTGCTGCAGTGAAATGAAGAGGCAGGGCATCATTACCTCAATGGGTGAGAGATCTGAAAGGATTTATAGTCTAATTTTAGTTCATTAATGACTTTGATACTTAACTCTTCCAGCCTGCCCTTTTCACTAACTGTCTCCAGTTTTCTGGACTGCAATACCACTCTTGCACTGCAGAATTCAGCCCCTCACTGCAGCTTGCCCCTCATTGCTTTATGCCTTTGCTTCCAAAATATGACCTATCCATGCTGTTTTACTTACTGCCACTTTTTCATCCTCCAACATTCATCTCAGGGCTGCCTTCCATGTTGGCTCCTTCTTTTGGAATCTGACTTTTCCTTTTACACCAGTTTGTATCTTCACTCCCATGAGCTTCCCCCAGCAGTCCTACCAACCATACTTTAATAAAAGTGGAGGAAGATGCCTGAAATATGGCTGAAGACTAGAGTGAGTAGGTCAGGACAAAGTTCTGTGAGGTCAGCTCTGCTGATCTATGCTCACATCTGCTTAAGATCTAGTAGTAGCTTGTGCCTGATGCATCATGCCTAATTTTTTTTTATTGATGGAAGAAGTAGAATTTAGTTTCACTCTGATTATGTGAAGAGGCATACAGAAGAACTGTAATTGGTGCAGATACCATTACTGCAATATCAAATGTCTGTATTAGCTGGTATTTGAGATGCAGCTTGCCAGAAACAGCATCTTAACAGAATTACCATAGACAGAACCTTCACATTCTCTTCCCTCCTGCTTAGATAATGCTGCTGTTCACAGTGTGGGCCAGGTTGGTGCTACCAGCTCCTCATTACCCTCCCTTCCTGACCTTTCTCTGATGCCTTCTAACATGAGGATATGCTACTATTTCTCCCATAATGCTTTTTATTTCTGCTGATGCCATGAACTTTATTGTACCTTTAGGAAGTATTTGTATGTTATGAGTTATATTTTACTCCCACAATGGTTTCTCTTTTCATAAACAAATCTTACAAAAATCTCTGCATTGGGCAGTTACATATAAATTTGATCCTTTTGTTTTCTTCAGAGGGAGGATAAGGTAAATGATGGATTGCATTAATAAAAAAACGTATATTGCTTCACGTAAACCAGTCCCTTATGGTGTAGTATACCTCTCTTCTGTCTGTATCAACAATGTGTTGAACAAGGCATTCATTTAGAAAAGGGGGAAAGTATCACCGAGCCTGAAAGCTCAAGTATAGAGTTAGCACAAACTAAGGGTTAGTGAAACATACAAGCACTTCTTTGTCTAAAAAGTGTTCCAAGGAGAAAAGGCCAGAAACAACCCACCTGGAATGTGGAAACTTTGGGACCATAAATGAAGAACCCCTTTTTCATTTTAACAAAGAGTGTGGCTAGAGGTGTGCTCATTATTTTTTAGTATGCTTGCCCAGAAAGCAACTTAAAAGGCGAGTAGGCTGTTCTGGCTTATGCATACAGTGGGACATGACAGAATTCTCATGGTTTCCTGTTGAACATAACTGTAGGTGTTGTGCCAGGATGCATCCTAGTAATCCTAGAGCAATCCCAGGCAAATCTTGGCTCTCCTAGCCCATTCCTCCACCCAAGAGAACCGTTGTCATGTGAAATTCAAGCACTCCTGAAATGTGCTTACCATGTCTGTTACATCATGTTCCTATTTGCAAGTCTCTGGAGGTTATCAGCACCATTAATTAACATGTCATGGATACTCTACAAGTTAATATCACAAATCAAAGAATATTTATACTGCTGTACTGCTTTACATATTGAAACAAGAAAATCCTCATCATTCAGTTAAAAAAAAAATAACGCTGGATTTTCTGTCATTAAACTGACATTTACTGCTGTAAATAATAGTGACTGCTAAAATCTCTTGGCTTCCCCAGTGTACAAATCAACCAAACATGGATTAACTAGTTTCCTCTGATGTGGTTTACACTAATCCAATATACTCTGATAACGGGAGAAGGCCTTTAATTAGAATGTTTTGGGTTCTCTTCTGTGTATGCTGTGGCTTCTCAGAAAACACTCTTTAGCTTTAGTGAAGTAAACTTTAAAAATCTGTTACCTGAACGATACCTGGGGTCATTTGTGCAGGGCTTTGGCTGGGACCCTGGGGCTGGATGAATGTGCCTCAAAATTAACTTGAACACTACCAGAAAAAGATGTACAGATTGCTCCTTCCCTTTCCTCAGACTGGAAAGACTGCAGATGGGTAGTAGTGCCCCATATTCTGTCCCCCATGGGCTTCATTTCACATGGGAATGACATGAGGTGTAGTGGAGGCTCTAGGCAACTCCTGATCTTCCTTTGTTTTAGCACTGTCTTCTCTTCCTGATTGCAAGAGCTGCAGGGTTCCTCTCGTGTGCTTTCCATGGTCCTGCTGGCAGCTGTTGCTTTTGCCTGAGAGTTTTTGGAGTGGGGCACGCTCCTGCAGCATTTCCTTTGGTCTTGGCCTGCCTTTGGTCTTGGCATGCCTTTATCACAGTGATCCCATCTGGGTCTGTTCAGTGGGAATACAGATTTCCCAGGTATGCTGCTCTACCTTGGGAGCACCTTTTATTGTGGGTACTGTGAGAATGTGGGATTCAGTAGCTCAATGACTTTGTTGTACTGCTGCAGAGAAATACAGAAACCAAATTGCTCTTTGAGGCTGACAGGCAGACAGAGCAGCAGCAGACATCTGAGTTGAATGGTTTCATTTTCATGTTTAGCAAAAACCAAGATGAGAGTTATTAAAGGTGACAGTACTAGAAGCCAGGTTCTTTGGCAATATCTGCACTTTCACCTTTTCTAGATGCTATTATGTTCCTCAACCTGTTAGCAGTTTACTCTCTGGTACTGTCACATTTGCTGCTTCTGTCCCTTTCAGTCATCTGATTTATAGGAAAATTATTAGGGAAAGACATGGGGAGACAAAAAAAGAGGCTGAGCAGGAGAAGCAGGAGTAGTAACTTACTTTGTTAGAATACAGGTGGGCTGGTGGCTGAATAGCTTAACTGAAGTTTTTGTGTAACAAAGCAGAAAACTTTCCATCAATGTGAATGCCAGAAATACCTCTGAGTTCTTGCTGAGGATGGGGAAATACTTAGTGCCTTAGAGATAATATATTCTCAAGAACCTCAGAAAGTAAGTCTTACATAACTTTTGTTTGGGATTTTTAGGATTTTCAGTGTGTGAGATGAGCTGAGCCCTTCAAAGGTTGGTGTTCCCAGAAAACCAGGTTTTCTTCTATTTAGGAATTCTGTAGACTTTCCACACTTTGTGGGAATCAACAGTTGGTGAGGGAGCACCTCAGCAGGGCTGCAGTGCCAGAGATGGGATAAACAGTCACAGTTTAATGGGGTTTAAGGTTAAGCAAGGTTGTCAAGTCTTCTGTGATGCATATAGGACTGACTGTGGTTGCACCTCAAGCTCCCCTCCAGCCAGAACTACAACTCCCAGTTTCAAAGTCAGGTGACGTGTCCTCCTGTCTTTCTGCCCTGCTGGCTGATGTTCTGACTGGCTGTGCCTGGTGTGCTGGGCCAAGGAGGATGAGGAGTGGTGCACCTGGGGCAGTCCATGTTTCCCAGGCTAGCTCTGGGCTCCTGCACCCTGCGAGTGGATGTGCAGCTGTCCCACGCGCACAACGTTCTGGTACGTGACTTGGCACGCGGAGATTCATCTCCTGGAACAGGAAAAGGATGAATCTGACCTGACATCTGTTTCTGAGTCCCTCAACAGACATTTTACACCCTCAAGAGGTACCTCATACCCATGTGGGTTTTCTCTTGACTACCCAAGTGCACACTCAGAGTCCTTCACCACATAAACCAGTCTTCTACATCATTGTGAAATTGCCTTTGCTGCAGAAAAGTAATGATTTAAGCAGCTGGGAATCATAGAAAGGAGGAAGAGTGAGAACAGAAAAGGAAGTTACATCTCTGTCTTAATGAACATTTTTAAAGACTATCCTAGGCGGAAAAATATTTATTTGATACACAGTAATTTTGCAGTGTAAACAATCATTTCAGATGACTTCACGCTAAAATATGACCTCTCAATTTTTTACTTTTCTTTTTTTTTTTTAATTTTCTTTTTTCTTTTTAAAATACATTGGAACATTTTCAGGAGGCTGTGTATAAAAGTATGGAAACTCACAGCTTGGGGGAAGAGAACACTGATTTTATAATTTTCTATAGAAACATACATGCACAGACAGAAGCCAAATCACTGAAATAGTCTGTAACAAATGGATCTGATCCAGAAAAGTCTATGTAATTAGATTAGCCTTTGGCCTGGCAAACACTTCATAAAGTTCTTTAATACAATGTGAGAGAGCTAATAAAATAAAGTGTAATTTATCATGGGCCGAAATGGGGAAAAAAAACCAAAACAACCCTATTCTTTTTTAATTTCCCAGCAGTGAATCCACTGGATAAACATGCTTATTGGTTAGTCACAATAAGGGTGTTAAACTATGAATGCTCCATTAACTGTTTCCATATTTTTTAGAGCAGTATTTTAAAAATCTTTACAGCTCTCAGATGAGGCATATCGCCCTTCCATCATGCACTGAAAAAATGATTGTTAGTGGCAGTTGTTGTTTTTTATCTTTCCCATCAGTTTGTTCAGTGTTGATAATCTACTTTTCTAGTCTGATTTAGAAAATAAGATAACACATAGGAGTAGTTTATGATCCTATAGCCTAAGGAAAACAGAGTCTGAGCTGTGGCATAATACATGGGTAAGAGGGCAGAAGCTTTGGCAGAGCACAGCAAGAACCCACTTCTCTTCCTATTCCTCTGAAGGCAAAAGGAATTTTATCACTGGCCTCAGTGGCAGCCTTATTGAGTCTTTGAAGGCTTTTGAAAAAAAATCCCCCTTCATTTCTGATTACTGTTCTCTGTGGTGTCACTGGAAAAGTATGCATTTTCTGTTAGTGCAAAAATGGCTCCATGTGGAACTTCTTTTCCCTACAAATTAATATTTTAGCACTTTTTTTGTCATGATGTGGCTGTGAAGAAAGTACAGCCTTGTCCATTAAATACAGCAGGAGTTTGTTATGAATGCAGACAAAAGGCACAGTAGGTTAATGCAATGGTTTACCTCTAGACATCTGGGTTCACACCCTTGCTCAGACCTTGTGTAAAATTGAGTCTGTAGTCCCAGAGGACTCCTTAGCACACCTCATTCACAGTATTCACAGTACTCCTGCATGTTTTGGCAGGTTTCCATCTCTGTCCAGAAAAGACTTACGACTGGAATACCATTAGAGCTTTTCCAGGTGAGAAATGAAGAGTGCTGATAGAGAGCTGCAAGAAAATTGCTCAGGCTCTGCTTGTGGTAGATGAATAGAAATACCATCGATACCATGCAGCATTTTTTGTGCTTGTTTGTACACATACACAGTGCCACTTGTTCCAGACAAATACAGTTCAGCAACTTTTTGCCTTCCCTGTGGTGTTGAGTTGATCTTGTCCAGTTGCAGAGTGAGCTTTGGTAGAGCAGCTTTGGTGGGCACGTGGCATCCAGTGTAGGTCAGACCAGCACACCTGTATGCCTGAATGATACTGTAAGGAAGGTGAGATCCTGCAAGTCCTGGGATTACTTAACACTTACTCTTTCAGTAATTTAAAGAGTAATTTTGCTATTTGATTATGAATAAAATTACTTTGTTGAGTAATGCATTACTTAAAAAAAATCCATAGAATTTATCAGGAGAGAGTCATATTTAACCCAGTTATGTCTTGGATTTATTGATTGTAAGATGCTGAGGGCAGAGAGATTAACTCTCGTTTTCGAGATACTTGAGTTTCTTGCAAAGTAATAATGGTATGTACCTAATGAGTCACAGCAACTTGAGTTGTATATAAATGTAAAATGGAATGGAGGGAATCCCTGAAGGCATTGAGCACAGGTTCAGCTGCAAGGACATCCATAGGTAGATCCATACAAACAGGTAGATCCATACAAACTCATGTACGTGCCTGCCTGTAACAAGCAAAAATTAGGTCAGTGGTCTGTACAGTCCAGTCTCCTGATGCCTCTATCAAAGGCCATTGCCTGGTGGGTTAAAGGACATCTTGAACTCAGTTACATGAAGGAGCACTGGCTGGGAAAATCAGAGGAAGGGTTCTTTACTAATGGTTGTGGACAATTACGTGACATGGGGTGGTAGGAAGTTTGATTATTTATGCAGTAGTGAGTTATGTATATTGAAGGGAAAAGCTTTTTATTAACATTCTTAGAGTTACTTCCCCTGCTTGAGAATTCAAAGGGAACATGGGATATTAGAAATAGAAAAGCCAGCTTCATCTTGGTTTAGAGAACCTGTATACTTCTCCTCTACAGTCTTAATCTTATGCAGAAACTGTTTGCAAAGGGTTAACAATGATTTCTACATGCTTTTCTAGGTTTATATGTGAAAAGCATTCCTACTTTTTCCTTGGAAAATGTAGATTTAGAGCAGTATGCCATCTCTGTCTGCAGAAACTTCAACCTTTTCTGCACAAAAATGTGTTGACTATTAGGCTGGATTTTGGGGGTATCTCTTTTTAGAAACAAAATTTATTTTGCTTCATGTTAAGATAATTTTTTTTCAACTGGAAAATGTAGTGTATGTGTGTAGACTTTGCCCTGAATATTCATTTTTAAAGAGAATAATGAAGTGTAAATTAACTCTGCAAAATACATATTGCACTACTTCAAAAAGATAATATAATTGTGTGATTGGAACTCTTTATAGATATCAATTTGCTCAGTCTTACTTTCCTCAATTTTATGGAGTCTAGTGTACATATTTAAAAACTAGTTGGGTTTTTTGTTCAGCTTGGATTTTCTTAACTCTTTCAGCACTTAAGTATTTAATACATACCCAGTAAGTAGGTCTGGTTCTACTAAAGTGACAACTTAGTTTTTAATGTCAATTTTTTTGTTTTAATGCCTATATTTCAAGATAGCTGCTCCCTGTGAGGTTATGCTAGTTGTCAATATTCACCTAATTGGGTTATTTAAAAGTGATGGTTGAAATTGGAACTAATGACTGAGCTAAAAAAGTAGCTGAAATTTTTTCCAGTCAGTTGTTGCTTGGTTGGTTTATTGTTTGTTTTGTTTTTTTTTCCTCTCCCTAAAAAATTGTGTTTACACTACTCTATAGGTATGGAGCATTTTAATTTCATATTTATTTTTTGTTTATTTAATGCATCATATAAGCTATATTTTCAAAGTGTTTTTTAAAGTCAGAGAGGAAAACACTGTTTTACCAACAAAGACTTTTTAAATGAATCCAAAATAATTTCAGTATTTCTTGGAAAATCTTAGTCTTTCATAATTTTTATTTCTGTTTAAATGAAACAAAATTTTTGTCCTGAAAAAATAGAAATTCTGACTTTTGAGTCTTGAAACATGTACTTGAAAGTTGTCAAGTTAAAATGTGAATTATTTCCTGTAACCAAAAGAGCTTCAATGGTATATTTCAACAAGATACAGGTTTTCAGTTGGGGTATATTGGAGAGTTCTTCTGCTACACAGGAAAAAAAGGTGACATTTTGCAAAATATGTTGCCTGATTTGAGTGTGGCATTTTAACTTCAGGGAAGTAGAAGCTACGTTGTAGAGGTTCAGCAGGACAGGCTTGGAGTTCACGCCTGGCTGTTGAGGGAGATGGGACAATGTTTCCGTGCCTTTTGTGGGTGTGTGCAGCAGCAAGTCACAGTTGCCACAGAAAGTGACTTGGTCCAGCTGTGTCTGTGTGGGCTACAGGACCATAGAATTCAGAATGGCTTTTTTTCCTGCAGTATCTGCAATTTCTTAAACAGGCTGAGGTTTATTTCAGTCCTCAGAAGTATTTAAAGGTGATTGAAAGTTTTGGGTTCAAGTGGATTTTTCTTTGAGGCTCATGTTAATACAGCAATCAAGATATAATCTGCCAAGTATTAGAAATTTCTCTCCTGTCTTAGGCCTGTAGAAAATGATAACATACTGAATCAGCAAATAAACTACCTCTTTCTAAAGGAAATAATGGGAGAGCCAAGGCAGCTGATTCACAGAGCAGAGTCCTTGTAACATATTCAGGCATTGGTGTACCTTGTTAATGGTAGAAACTTTTCTGCCAGGTGAGCTAGTAGGAGGGATTCTGAGTTGTCCTTATCTGGAAGTCACTGTTGATTAAAGGCATTTTCTTCCTCATGCCTTTGTCCATCTGGTTACTTGCAATGTTTTGGAATACATTTCAGAGGATGCTGCAGTCTGTGGATGTTAATGCAGTAAGAGATGTAGTAAATTAGGCTTACTCTGCATGTCACTGGGCTATAGAGAAAAGATTTGAACCATAGACCACAACAGTTTGGAAAGAATTATTATAATGTGTCAAGTCAATAATTCACATTTTAGAAAAGCCCACAGATTAAATTTACAGTTTGCATTCATTTTACAACCTATGAGACCATTAATCAGGGCTTTGTAAGGTCTCCTAATGCAGTTTTATATAATCTGTATGTGTATGTTTTGACATGATGAATTTTAACATTGTAATTAAAATAATATTAAGAGGTTTACTGAATCCCACAGTATCTGAGGACATCCTAGATAGCCACTCCATTGAAAATGTGCCTTGTTTTATCTTATTGCACACAGGATGGGGTAAGTCCTGGAGCACCTTGACAGAGGCTACATTTCTTGAAACATCTATACAAATTGGTAGAAATTAATGACAGAATGAATTTTGTTTACATTGCATGCCATACATTGCATAAATTTTCTTTTCATACGCAACATTAACCTTACCAAAACTTCTATTGGATATTTGCTAATGTGCATTCACCTGCAGTCAGGTAATTTTACAGAATTTAACAGAATTCAGTGTGGCATTTAAAATAAATACAGGAAGAGCAGTGATGTAGGCAAAGTAGTATGTGAACATGACATATTACCAATTATTAGCTTTATCTTATGGAATAATTGGAATCAAAATCTAGATGCAAACATACCCAAAGCTGAGATGCACACTGTCCAAAGATCTATATCCCAATTTTTCATTTGTATAGCAAAAATAGTATGTAAGAATGAAAGATTCTTGACTGTTGGAAGGTACTTGACTGTTGAATAGGTAAGCACAGGGCTGCATGGTTTGCAGCATTGAGAGATATGTGTTGCTGTGAGGGAAGTCCTTAAAAAAAATTAAGGACTAAAGTACAGCTTTAGTAATGGACATCAGGTGATAAAGGCAGCTTTAGACATGCAATTAAGAATCCAAGTTGTTAATTTTTTACCCTAGTAGTTGTCATAATGCCTGTTGCTGTACTTCAAGCTTCCCAACTGGACAGATTTGTGCTCCATTCTGTAGTACTGTCAATTCCAGGAAATATTTGGAATGTTTTATGTACTGAAATAAATGAGGAAAAACTAATTTTTTCAACCAAAGTTGATCCAAGTTAGGGCTTTGGTTCCACCAGTGCAAATCTGAATATTGTTGTGGTTGGCATGACTGATTTGGATTCTGGCCCAGTGCTGGCCACACTGGCTTTCTGTGCTTCTCACATTTCACACTGATGTATATGATCAGTCTGGCTCAAGTCATTTCAAGACATACCCTTTTCAGGTTTAGTGGTATAAAACCATCCTTCATCAGCCAGACAGGCAGTAGATCTGTCTTGTTCCCTAACTCACAGTGCTGATTTAGGATCACGTTAGATGTGAAGTTTGAATATTTCATCAAATTTCCTTCTGTGCTGCTGCACATTAAAAATGACTCTGTAAGTGTAATTTGTTGTGGTACCTTCTCCCTTTTATCATTCTGATATATTTTACTTTTCTTATTTGTTCTGCCTATGCTCTAATCTATTGTGGGAAGATGCTTTTTAATTTAAAAAGAAAAAGTCATCTCTCTATTTTGTGATGAGTGATAAAACCTTACAAGCATCAAAGAACGTTTCTTTCCTGATACTAAGCTGCAGTAGTGACAAGCATGGAGGATGAATTATCTTAACATGAAAGATCCCTTTGTTGCTCAAGAAAAGGCTAGTTGCTTCAATCATTTGTGAAACCTGTGCACCGACTGCTACTTTGATAGCCATTGTCTGGCATGCTGTGCCACCAATGACAAAATAGCTGTGTCACCACAGAAATTGTCATAGGTGGAAAAGCACTGTTTAAAGAGATGGATTTAGAAGCAGGTTAATTGGTGTAATGGCTTGCATTATCTCCAGTAGTGTCAGCAGAGCTGCAGGCTCTCTGCAGGAGTTGTTGCCCACCGAAGGCACCAAGGCAACCAAAGTGGAAATCTTCAGATTTTAGAGGAGATGAAGCAGCCAGCTTTGTCACCCAACTCAGAGAGACATAGAGCTATGTAATTGTGACCTGCCCACTCTCATCAAGGTTCTCCACTTGTTCTTATCCACCACCAGATCACTCTTTCTGCCTGCAGCAGAAAAGAGAAATCAAATGGCCAGTTTAGTTCAACCTTGCTAAAAGTGAAGCCTTCTTAAGCAGTTCCTAGCTGATCAAGTGGCTGATCTTTAGAAAGTAAGGTTACAAAGCCATTGCAGTCCCCATCCTGCTGCATCCCAGGTACATTGAAAGGAGCCTTGCTTGGATGTGTACAGTCCAGGATGAGATTATTCTTAGCTATTTAAATAGCATACCTTAAAAACTGATCACACTGTACTCAGGATCTGACAACTTTACCACTTAAAATTAAAGTTTTTAAGCCATGTAGGACTAAAGAAAACGTCATTAAACCTCTATTTTCATAATCCTGGTCATGTTTGTGAATTGTGGTTGTAGCCCTTAAATATTGCTACTCTATATACTTCTGGATGAGAATTTTCAGCAAATGAGCTGGAGTTACCTTGTGCTTCCTTGTTAGACCATTTATTAAGAAATGTAAAAGCTTTCCAAACCAGTAAAGACTACTTGTTCCTTTGATACTTGCTGCACCTAGATATCAGGAAGAGATAAAATGCTTACTCTTGTCTTGGTTTATAATGTTTGCCTGGTTACCTTGTTAATCTGAGATTTTGAAACTCAAATACAAATGCATTTTCGCATTTGTATTAAGCAGCTCTATTCTAATTCAGCCTGTCTAGAATTACAGTGAGGATTGTTTTAAAGGTGCACCTGGAAACCAAGTTAAAATAATCCTGTATAACTAGCAACTTAGGGACAAAGTACTATTGTGGCAAAGTTTACTTTAACAAAACTCTGGTAAAAACCATTGCATTCAAACTCAATAAGTCCTTATTTTGTGGAAAAATCTAGTTAGACTCAGTACAAAAAACATATTTTCAGGACTCAACAATGTATGTTTTTATAATTCTTGTGGACAGCAGCTGCAGGCTATCAGCCTGGACCCTTGATAAATGATTTTGACATTTCCTGCAGACACTCCTCATGAAAAAGGCTTTTTTTATTTTTTCTCAAATGTTGAATTCTGCATTATTGATCAGGTGCCATTCATTAAAGGCTGCTACTTGCTAGAAGAATTACACAGTTCCTAAATTACACACAGCAGAATGAATTAATCTGTTGACAAATAGCAGTATTAAAGGAATGTTAAGGTTGCATGGTTTAAGCACTCAGGAGTCAGAAAATGGCAGTTGAGGTTGAGGATGATGGAAATTTTGCCCAAATTGAGATTGCAGAATTACAGTTGAGGGCGTGTAGAAAGCCTGCTAACAGGCCCTGGATATTCATTTTAGGACAAGTGGTTGCTTACTGATCTATTTACAAATACTGCTGCTATTTTTTGCAACATTTACCAAAGCAGCAAACTCTGGATGAAATCATGTGGTAGGGGTCACAAGGCAGATGGCTCTTTGCTGGCTGTCTCTCGTTGCTGTAGAGCTGCATCTATCAAGGAGGAGGGTCAGTGGCAATGTTATGCTGTTATACTGCAGCTGGGGGTGAGAGAAGTTAGTGCCTCTCTGTGACATGAGACAAGTTCCATTTGTCAAAGTACTGTTTGCATTTAGTTCCCATCAGGGGCTCCCATTCAGTTTTCTTTCTATTGTTTTTGTCTGCCTGTCTGATTTGGTATAATTTTTGTTCTGTTATGTTTATGTTTAGTACAAAATAAAAAACCACGGGAAAGCTGTACACTCCTGGTATCTTGGTTCTGTGCTAAGCAGACAGTAGCATCCTCATTGCCTGCATAGCTGGATTTCTTCCCATGGGAACACAGGATGCAGTGGAGATGAGCTGTACTGTACCTGGAGTCAGACACATGCCCAGGAGTCAGCAGCACAGAGTAATATACCGAGATCCTCAGAACTAGCACTGTAGCTAATACGTGTCTGGGTTTTTCCAAATATGTAAGAGCATCCTTGTACCACCAGAGGCTGTGTTTGCTTTTAGGAACAAATTTGCTCAGATATACGACTTCCTTGGATTTTATTTCCTTATGGGGTAAGCATCAGGCTGTAGTGCCTTCTAGAGGCTACTGAAAATCCCAACACGATGTTCACTACTGGTCAGAAAACAATAGAATGTTAGGACTGGGGAAAGCATTAAAAAGCCCAAAGTCTGAGAAGCACAAGCAAGCAGAGCTTCAGCAGCTGGTTCTGGAAGAGCTGGGAGAGGCAACTTCATGTCTTGTATGTACCCAGGGGAGACTTCTGTGTCACCCCACCTCCAAAAGGAGTGACAACATCCCACAGATGGTGCTATGAACATACCCAACCCCAGTAGTGTTCCCAGTGGGCTGCAGATTTGATTTAGACTACAAGCTGACTCATTGGAGCCTGTGGCTCTTCTCCTGATAGTATGTGCTCCTCCCAGTTTGAGTCTTGCTAGGATGCAAGTGGCACATGAGCCACACAGGAACTGGCAAAGCACAGTTTGGGAGGGAGCAGAGGGATGGCAGTGCAGCCACCACAGTGGGAGGCTCATGGGGCAGAATGCTGGATCACTGTTGGAGATGGAATATTATGGAGTTATACAAACCTTCAGATGCATCTTCTATGACCTTGTCTTCTATTCTCTTGTTCCAGGTACCATAAATAATTCTTTTTGTTTCCAAGGAATGCAGAATCAAGCCCTCCCCCCCAAAAAAAAAGTCTTGTGCTGGGATTTCTGTTAAAGCTCAAAAAAAAAGCACTTTTAATTTGAGATAATGTACAGCATTGAAGATCTCATTAATTCTGAGTGGATGCTAGGGCTCTGAAGTTATTGTGCTTCCCTGTACCACTGCCAAAGATATAAGCATGAGGGTAGCATTAAATAGGATACAACATGAAAGAAAAAGTAAATGTATTATGTTTATGCCCTTGTAAATGCTATAGCCTACAGTTATGGGATAAGAAAGGGAAGAACCAGAGTTCAGGTAGTCTGTTTAGGTAAAGAACACTTTTCCTGGGATATTAGATGATTCATTTACTCTTAGGCTTTATTTCTGCCACTGAAAATTAAGAATAATTGTAAATATATGTCTTGATCCTGTCAGAAGACTGCAAAGCCCTGAGGGATCTTCAGGTGAAACGTTCACTAGCAATATAGATCATCTAATTGCTTGAACTCAGGTCTTATCATTTCCTTGTTCTCCAAATTTAATTTTATTGCTGGTTGTTCCTAACTAAGGCCAAATCCTCATCTCATATACTTGCAGGTAAATGAGGCATTATTGCAGAATTCAATGACACTATAGTGTATTACATTCCTCACTAAAGCATCTAGCTCTGCTCCTTGAAGTTTCTACGGATTGTTTCACACAACATATAGTGCTGGAGGCTGTTTATATTCCTTCTGGAGACTGGATTTCTCCTCTGAATACCTAAGCAATTATTAGATATCTCACCTATATTGCCTAATGTGATGATTGTACCCCCTTCCATTTATACAGACTCTCTTTCACAATGTGGCCCTGTGCTTTCTATGGGATTTTTTCCCTTACCATGAATTCCCTAATTTCTAGTCAGAATGATCCCTTTTATTTACTGTCTGTCATTACCAGCTGCCACTCCAAAGTTTTACACATCTTTTTTTCCACACTTATATGCATTAAGCTGCAATTTTTCACTTCTGGCTTGGTTTAAATAATGTAAATCCTTCTTGTCTGATTGTATTGCTGCTTGTTATTTATGGTGCCATGGTGTGCACTTTTATGTGCAGACTGGGGAATCTTCTTTTGTATGCAGTCATGGAGATCATCTTTATAAATAATGGAAAAGCTTACAATTGTGATTATACATCTCTTTGCAATACCTGTATATCCTTTGTTTCTCTAGCACTGAAAAGACATCTCAAAGACATGTGAAAGGGAAACTTTGTCTTTTATCTGCATTCTTTCCATAGAAATTCTTGTTTCCTTAGACAAAAAACCAGAGAGCCTTGTTCATCTTGGAATTCCTCATCTCCTGAGAATATATAATGTGAAGCCCTCAGTGCCACTTTCTTTAATTAGTGGTAAGATGACCTGCTGCTTATACTTACCAAGCTGCATCCTGTGCACCTCTTCCACAGCTTCACCAAAAGGGAAACTGGGGCTTTAAAAAATAATATAGCAGACATAATTATCAAGGCACGTGCCTGAGATATTGCTACTGTTGATACTGCTTCTGCTTTCTATCAACACCAGTCCTTGTGACAGCCGAGGCAGTTCAGTCATGTTTTGCTGGAAGGGCAGGTTTCTAAGAGGAAGCTTAAATAAGCAAAGCAAAGTTCTCTTCAGTCTTTCTGCACAGCAGCAGGATAAGAGCACAGCCTATGAGAAAGAGCCAAGTGAGTCCCCATTGCTGTCTCCCTCTTCCCCAGGGGGCCGATGGCAGGCAGCAGGAGTGACAGCAGCCTTGCCATCAATCACGAGAGCAGAGAAGTTCCTTTAGAAGCCTGCCTTGCTGATGCTGCAAATGTGTTTAATGGGTTTGGCTGATCTGTCTGGAGGATCTGTACATATTAAGCCAGGTTGGAATAGAACAGAGGAACATATGGCACATCACATGCTTGGAAGGCCACTCCTGCACAGACTGAGTTTCTTGTATTTAACTCAGAGAATGCTAAACATGGCTAAGCTGTGCAGGATCTGTGACTGGGACAATTCTGTGGCTTAATGATGGCAGGCAGCTCAGCCCCACACAGCCTCTTGCTCTCTCTCTCCCAGTGGGATGTGCAAGGGAATCAGAAGGGTAAAAGGGAAAACTTGTGCATTGAAATAAAGATGATTTACTAGAAAGAGCAAAAGCTTCATGCACAGGCAGAGCAAAATAAGGAATTCATCCACTACTTCCCATGGGCAGGCAGGTGCTCAGCCATCTCCAGGAAAGCAGGGCCTCTGACCATCTCCCTCTTTCTCCTTCTTCCCCCAGTTTTATGTGCTGAGCTGCCATGAGGTGGGGGACATCCTTTCAGGTACTTGGGGTCATCCATCCCAGCTGTGTCCCCTCCCCGCTTCTTGTGCACCCGTAGGCTACTTGATGGCAGGGTGACATGAGATGTTGTGAGGCCTGGACTCTGTATAAGCTCTGCTCAGCAGTATCTAAAATGTCCCTGTGCCATCAACACTGTTCCCATCATAAATCCAGAACACAGTCCCATACCCCAGCTACTGTGAAGGAACTAAACCTGGTACAGACTATAAAATAAATTAAACAGGAACAGGAAATATTCCTGGGCACTGGCACTCAATCATCGTAGTCCTGCATTGTTAGCAAGGTCCCTGGCATGGTGTTGGGCACTTGTCTCTCCCAAAGTATTCCAGGCATGGTTTTTAAATTAGCATGGGCAAGGGAGCATCTTGCAGACTGTTGGATATGGCCATACCATAGCAGAGGACAAGAATTATGGGGAAAGCTGCCAGCTCTCCATTTTGTACCAGGTAACAGTTTTTATCTTGTTTAATTTACTATGTAGATACTGTGTGTCCAAAGACCCTTTTGAAAAATTTGTATTAAGTAGGAAAAAAGGAAGGGGGGAAATGCTCTAAACAGTCACTGAAGTGAAGCAAAATATATACTTGATTTTAAAAGGTACCAAGGAAAAGATGAGATCTTGAAATTCATGGCAATGAACTGTACTTGTTCTGTGCACAGAGAAATAAATTCTTGTCAGAGTGGGAGAAGCAGAGTAAATTTTTGCAGTAGTGTGTTGGAGCCTTAAGTAAGCATCTGCTCACTGTACCAGTAGGCAGTGGGTGCATGCTTACATACCTGCAGGTCCACTGCTGCAGGGAAGACAAGATTTGCCAGCTGATCTCGTATTGTTCGTGCTGGGATTGTTGAAGGCTGTTTTGGCTCGTTCAGTTCTTATGAAAATGCCACTCTCAGTGATATTTAAAGATATTCTCAAAAAAAAAAAAATTAATCCCAGCACATAGGCTGAGTTGGCTGTTGTTGGTCCCATGGTAAGTACAGGTATATGGAGAATGTCAGAAGCTGGGAAAAATCCTCCTCCTGCTTGAGGCAACACACAGGCTGCCCAGTTATGCAGTTCTGAAACACAGATTTAAAGAGATCATAAGGAAGCAAAAGGAAAGCCAGGAACTCAGTCTGCATGTGGGGAGCCTTAAGAAGAGACTGTTTTCCATGATGGGATGATCCTCATGTCTTCTTTGGGGTTTTTGGTTGGATTTTCTGGGTCTTTTTGTTCTTTGTTGTTGTTGTTGTTGTTGTTTGGGTTTTTAAATTTTTTTTTTTATGAGTAGAAGAAAGTTGCAGTGTTCTCTGTTAATTTAGAATCTAGTAAATGCTATGGTTGGTCTGATGCATATGCTGGTTTGAGACAGTGTTGGTGCTCATCATTGTCTTTCAACTGTACCAAACCATAGTGACAAACTCACAGCTACTGCTGCCACGAACAGTACAGGAAACCACTGAGCCATGCCTTAGCATATTTCACACCAGATTTTACTGAATTCATTATTGAAGTTGCATTGTCCAACTGTAAAAGTGTGCAATCATGGTAAGTTCACATTTTTTGAATGACATGATTGGTCTTTGGGTACAGTGTGCTGCCACTATGTCCCATTATTGCTAGAAGTACAAATTAGTTAACTCTTGTACAGGATGGGATTGATGAGCTGGTAGAGTTTTAGCAATTACACAAGATAGAAACAGAGGAACTGTTTTAAAAACAGAGGAGACCTGCTTGCTCTAATGCTATTGCTTTTTCAGTTATTTTCACTGCTTTTCCAAAGCATCAGTATCAGTAACAGCCATTTCCACCAACAGCAAGAGTGAGCAGCTATGTGCTTTCTAATTTGTGCTGAAGCAAAGTACTGCTGAAGCCTAGGAGTGTTACCTTTGTGAAAATGGAAAGAGAGGACAATAAGGCCTGTTTGCACATGCTTCCTGACCAGGTTACACTGTCATAGTTCATCCGGGTTTATTTGGTTGTGGTTTTTCCTAAATGTGTTCATATTTCCATTAAAGCAATGTCTACTCATACAATCCTGCATTTGTTGCATTCTGGGTCAGTTTGTTTATCTTGACCTCCTAGATTTCATTTTAGCATGATCAACTAATTGTCTCACAATCTGTAAGAAAAATCCTTTAACATACTTAGCAGGTGGTTTCATATCATCTGAGCACAGTAGAAAGGCTTCAAACATTACATCCCTCATGCAAAAGCATGTGCACAGGCATATGGGATGGCCTAGATTTTCTTGTGCTGTAGTACTTTGCAGCTGGCTCCAGCAAAAATGCATGCCTCACACCATTATTTACAACTGCAACAGTGAGAAATTACAAAACCTACTCTTCATTAACCACCAATAAGACTATTCCTGCAGCCAGTGGTTGCCATTACATTGATGGAGTGCTGAAACAGCTCAATAGTCCTGGCTGGCCTGTCTCTCCTGCCACTGCACTGCAGCTCCTGCCTCCCACCACTACCCAGAACACATCCAGCAGAAGCTGCTCAAATGATTGATGAGAAAAGCAGCTCATAAAGGCAAGCACAGTGCCTGAAGCAACAGCTGTCTAGCCCTGTCCCTGCAGTAATTAGATAAATGAACCCCAAATGAAATCTTACAGGCAAGAGTAGAAGGAAGTTATAACATCCCCAGTGTCGATCTCTGCTTGTGTTGCCTCATCCCAGTCTGTGTTTGTAGCTATTGGTGTGTGATACAGATTAGACACAGCTTACCTCTCCCACCTCCCCTGCTCATTTTGCTGCTGGTCCTGCAGACAGACCCCTGTGGGCACTGGAGACATGGCAGTGTCAGTGGCTGGACTCTGCTTTCATTTTTTTTATTTCTTTGGCACCAGTTCTACTTTGCAGAGTGTGCTGAACCTTTGTCCTTCTCCACAGAGTATGAACATAACAAAAGGTCTGCGACAGGTCACAAATTGAGTTTATCTGGGGAAAATCCTGCAATTAGCAAATTCCTTCTTTGAGAAATAGTAGGTGTGTTTATAGGGATATATTAGATAAAAAAGGAGAAAGAATAATTATTCAGGCAACTGAAATTTTCATAGAGTTGATTAAAAGTTTTATGGTTATTTTAACAGTACAGTAGCATAGTGATAATACAGCATTTCCCCTAGGTTTTCTCTTGATGCTACTGAATGGTACCCATGAAGGAACCCATCATGCAAATAATTGCTGTTTAGAGACAAATTTATAAATAGAAAAATTTATATATATTCAGAAAATATATATGCTTTAAAAAATGGTGTATATAATTGAAATACATACACATGTGTAAAATAAGTGCATAGACAAATATAAACAGCAAAAAAAAAATCCAAACCAGTTGAGGAAGCCTGAACAGTACAGCTCTGATTCTGCTTTTATTTGTGGCATTTCACATCTGGAGTAATATTGTGGAATTCATTGACTGTAGAACTCATGTAAGAACAAGTCATGTCTTTGAAGGCAGGAACTGAAATGCACAGAAGTAAATGGAGGTGCTGTCGGATTAAACAATTGTCCAGTGAAATACTGTAAACTCATAAGAGAAAACCCATTAAAAATGCTAACAGCATGAGCAGAACTAAGAAGTGAAGTTATATCCTATAAAAGGCACAGCAGTGATGCAGAATAAGTGACCTTTTCTTTTATTCTGTCTCTCCACTCCTAAGCTAGAGTAATTCTTGCTGACTTCAGCCAGATTTGCATGGGTGTAACATTAGATCAAAATTAGAGCCAGGTTGTTTGTTTTAGCAAGAGCACTTGTCTCAGGAGATTGCTTTCATGCTTCCCCATAGAAACAGTCAGAGGTGCATCTAAGGCTGGGCACTGCCAAGACCTGATTGCTGGAATTCAAAGGAGAATTTCTGGCAGACTGAGTGGTCCCATTAATCGCAAGTGGTATCTCTGAGATGCTTCAGTTACAGGAGATTAGTGGGAAACTCTAGCAGTGGACTGAAGGAGTAATGGCACATAGGAAGTGAAGCAGAAAACCTTTCTTCTTTTTAAAGAGAAGTTCAAATTATACTTTATTTAAATATAAATTGCAAGCATAAAGTATTAGCATTCTTAAACTTCACTCTTCAGTTAGTTTCAAATTTACCATACTGTATTTCTGAGTTCCCCAGAGCAGCACCATGACCTTCAGCCTGTCTGTTCCTTAAATTGAGCTGAAGTCTTTTAAGTCCAGTAAGTTCCTGTGCTATCCTCATAGCTGGCTGAGTTACATTTGCCCATCCTTGTACTACTCCCCTGTAGTGTGGATTTCAGGGGCCAGCACAGACTCTGAGCCTCCCCTGCTAAACCCCCAACTATAAATTGCATGAAGGACTGTGAAACAGCAGAGCAGGAAGCTGTGGTCTCCCATCATTTCTACTGTTGTTAGTTGATTTACTCTTGTTATAACTGCTGTGGGGAAATGCTTTGCCTGAATTCTTGGATTTAGGTTACAAGCATAATAATGTTTCATAATGGGGTGTGGGAAAAATGGCTACTGCCAGTTCTTTGAGGCCAGGCAGTGACAGAATCTCTCAGTGTGCCTGGCACTGAAGTAAGCTGTGACTCTGCCTCCTCTACAGGTGGACAGTGTGAAACAAAAGCTCAGTCATACTGCATTCAGACACAGCCATCAGGAGGGGTCCTAGATCCCCAATCTCAGGCTGATCCCCACCACAACCTTACCTGTCTTCTCAGAAGATATATCTGGCTCAGATGTTTTAAAATTTGTTTTGGTCTGCCTAGTTCATTGTGCCACTGTTCCATATGTAGTTCTGAATGTGTTTCTCAGGACTGAAGTTTGCCTGTATTTTGCCTGCCCTTTGGGTTTTTGTTAGTCACAGCTCCCGTGGCATATAGGGGATTTATAATCTGCTTAGATGGGATCTAATTATTTTCTCAATTAATGTAATGTAAATCAAGAATAATTTGAAAGGATTGCACTAGTGTGAAACTGGCCTGGAAGATATTTAAGTGCCTACAAATTACCAGATAGGTTCAAGTCGTCTGTTGTTGCTACTTGTATTCTGTGTCCATGACACTCATGTGCCTAGCTTTATTTTTGCTGGCATGCATTTTTGCTGGAGACTGTCACACAGATTTTTGTGTGTGTGTGCACTATGGAATTTGGGCCAGGCTCTGTACTGCCTAAAAAGAGCATTTTTATTATGCTTGGAGCAAAAAGAATAATTTTAAGCAGCCTACAATGTAGGCACCTGCATCTCAGGTAAGCTTTTAAAATGCCTGTGGTGTTACAGAGAAAGCATGAGGTATTTGTGCAGTTCATTTGTTATGAAACAGAATATGCAAATTCAGTGATAGAAATGTCTGTTCCTCTCTATTGCCTGCAAAGGGGTCAGACAACTGCCTCTGATGGAGACAGCTCCAGTAGGCTGATCTAAAAGGAGGTGAGCAGAATTATTTTTGATGTGGTGTCCCAAGGCATACAGACATCTTCATGATGAGTAAGAAGTGGTCTAGCAAGAGGATATCCACATGTAATCAATATGATATTCTTCTGCCCTAACACATATGAATGTGGTCTTTTCCAGCCTAAACTATTCTAGGATTCTGTGTACACATGGCACTTAGGGATGTGGCTTAGTGGTGGACTTGGCAGTTATATGTTAACAGTTGAACTCAAGATCTTAGGTTTTTTATCCAACCCATGTGATTCTGTGATTCTGTGAACCATTAGGTCTCAAAACAAAATCCCTAATGCACAGAAGTATAAAGGTTCATGGCAATAGCAGTATTTTTCTTGAGAAATGTCTGTATTTGGCAGTGTTGAGGAGCAGTATATGCTATTTGACAGTTCCTGGGGCTTCTGAGTTGAGCACTTTTTTTTCATTCAGTTTATTTGATGCTAGTAAATTTTTAGGATTTCAGTTAAACTGGTATTTTACTCTTGGGAAAGAGGAACCTGATGCCTTAGCTTCTATCACTGTAGCTGTTGGAAGTTAGGAGGATTTGCAGTATTACTTCAATAAGAAATGGCAGGTATTAATCTGATTTTGTGTGAACAGGTTTATATCCGGACCCATGCCAGTGATATTATGCCATAACAAAGCTGGTGTAGCTGCTGTTAGCACTACATGCCCATACAGTTTGAGGCCAGAAAGAATTCTTAGACTGCCTGAAGATGAAAGGTTGTTAAATTTCACACACTGTCCATTCTCCAAAACCCAAAAAAACTTAGCCCAGAGTATTCTGTTAACTCTCCTTTGAACACAAAGATCAAGGATCTGGAGGACATGGTTTCACAGCAGCCAAAGAGACACATAAACTTATAGGGAAAGAGCTTTCTAAAGCATGCAAGTATTTTCTCTAAAGTACTTGAAGAATAGCATTTATTTTGGTTTCCAGCAGATCAGTCTAATACTCGTGATACTGGTATCTACTTAAAAATGTGGGACACAGTAAAAGAAAGCCAAAGGCATATAAAGTTTGAAATAGGAAAACAGCACAAGATTGATATTGCCCTTTGTTTTCTTGCTCCCCATGGATTTATAGTTGTAGTCTTTTCCTTCCCTGCTAACTTGACCAGTGCTTCCCTTCCGATCTTCCAGGAGACCTAGGGGAGGAATAAACAGACCGTGCCCAGTTCATGTGGACTGACCGGGTGTGTTGGCTGCTGTTGTCCTCAGCAGAAGTCAGCTCTGCTTAGGGTTGGGTCCAGAAGAATGCCTTTGGCAGGACATTAGAGGTGGCTTTTTGCAGTTAGAGGTTAGGTTTCGTAAGCAGCTCAGCTGAGCAGGAGGAGAACATATTCCTACCCAAGCAGTATTTTTCCTTTTTTCCTCAGATAAGTGTGTAAAACTGAAATTGTGTGAGCAGATTTGTGACCATTTCACCATTTAATGGCAACTTGTTTTGCCAGGTTAAAATACTGGAATAAAATTACCCGTTTGGCTCACTGTCATACAGAGAAGATGTCACAGAAATACTGAATAATATCAGTTAATATCTGGTCTCATTCTGTTGTCTTCAAAGGAGTTGTTTCAAAAATAAATTTTCCCAGATTTTACTTCTCAAAGTAGCTGATTTATTTGCATGCAGGATGAGCTTGGGCCAGCATGGGATGACACCTACGTACAAAGGGCACCAGTCTCAGTGAGACCAACAGGAACTGCAGCCCAACTTCAGGGGTTATAGCCTCCTCCAGGAATGCATCTGCCATTCCAGCAGCAGATGGGCTCCCACCCTGTGCTGACATGACCCTTTGTGGTCACTTGTGTGCTAAATGTGGGTGGGTTTGATAGAAGTGACATACGATTAAGGAGCATTAACATAAAAGTTCTGTCTAGTTGGTGTGAATGCCAATCTGCTCTAGGAGAAACTGTGTGCAGGTGTGACAAGAACTGGCAGAGAGGTGATGTTTGTCCTCTAAAGTCAGGAGCTCACGTGCCTGCAGGTGAATTCATGGGGAAAACCAAAGCTAGATTGATTGTCTGCAGGTGAATTTATGGGGAAAACCAAAGCTAGATTGATTGTCATCAGTTTTACTTACATCTAAATTGCTTACCAACTCAGCTAAGGATACAGAATAACCTCATTAAATCTATGAAGATTTATTTTTGTCTCAGGAATAACATCTTATTATGTAGCTATTTAATGAGTTGTGAGCTAACATGTTTTAACAAATCTTTTATCGCTTATTACATTCTCTCCCTTGATGGTAATTTCAAAATCTGACCATTAAAATGGGACTCTTTTTACAACTCTTTGATGATGGCACTCAGAACTGTGCATTTCATCTTTGCTTTTGGATTAGAATTGTAAAGGTGTAAATTATAGATCTGCCTTTTATGGGCTCTTATTGATCGGGCTATTTTGTAGAAGCCACAGCAGTTCTGAAAGCTTAGCAGTCTAGAGTATCTTTCAGCTTTCTTAATTGGGCCACCAGGGTACGGTTAATTTTCAATTTATACTGAGAGTAAGGCAAGGTGATGTAATACTTCCTCATTTTACTTGAGCCACATTGACACTAAAACACCATGATGTGCCTTGCAATTCTCAATACAAAGGTGCTTGTTGAAATAAATTGAGAGTTCTGGCTTCATTCACTTCATAGTTAAGGACAAATTCTGCCTAATAACTTCCTGCGTGTTCACTGACTTCCACTGAGACAATAGCTACAAAGAGCAAATATGGTTTGGTCAAGGGTAGCTGGAAAATTCATTAAACATACCAGTTGTAGAGCAAGCAATGAAACTAATGAGACTAATGAAACGTGCTCATCTTTTGTGCGTTTGCTGACAGGTCAAAGTCATGGTGCGCATTTCTTCCACGCTTGCCAGAGACACGTCTGAGTCCAGCTCCTTCCTAAAAGTTGACCCCCGCAAGAAGCAAATCACACTGTATGACCCGTTGGCCTGCGGAGGTCAGAATGCTTTCCAGAAGAGGGGCAGCCAGGTTCCCCCCAAGATGTTTGCTTTTGATGCAGTTTTCCCTCAGGATGCGTCACAGGTAGGCCCTGTGTGATCGGAAGAGTTACCTGAGCAGCAGCGTGCACCGCAGCCAGACTGATTTCTGCTGCAGCAGCAGTACTTGCAGTGGACTTCTGCCAGGGCTGAATTTGGTTTATTAAATTTTTGCTGCATAATGGTGTGCTTCCTTTATTCTTTACTGTAAATAATTTCTCCTAAAATTATACGTTCAATACATGTGCTAAATGGTGCCTAATAGGAAAATCCTCAATATCAACAAGTTACTGTGTATTATAAAATATTACTGTTTGGTGTTTACAGAGGTGTGATCAGACTTACAGTTCTCTAATGCAGTCCTCTATTAACTAAGGGATCAAGAATTATTTTTACAGTGTTCTATTGTACAGTTTGCAATAAGAAGATGGGGATTTTAGTCCGCAGGTCTTTATTAATGAGTTTATATTCAGGTTTCTTATCTTAGACTTTGGTATGATGAACTATGTTACCCAAACATCATGAGGACAGTAAAAGAGTAAAGTAACATTGCAAAGTATAATTAGAAAACAGTCCTGTAAGGCTGGCTCTGTATTCATAAACCAAACAGAGCTAGGACACACGGCCATCTAAAGTGCTGTCACATAATTGTGTCATTAGGTCACCCCCTCACCCAGTCCTGGTCCAAGCTGTTAGCATTTTGCAGACTAATGCCTGGATGCAGTTCAAGGGGCTGGCCTGTGAGCAGTCCCTTTCTTGGCCCATTTTTATTTTGTTGTAGGGATAGTCTAGAAGTAGCCATGAGCCAGGGTGAATTTACTTGATGTGCTGTCAAATGCAAAGGGCTTCCCATCAAGGCCTAAACTGTGAATTCTGATTGAGTTTCATCCACTCTTGTTAAGCAGCTGCTGCAGGAGCGCTGTCGATCATTCAGCCTGCATGAACCTTAAATCCAAGAATGCCTGGGGTAAATTTCTGTGTTGTACTTCTTAAAATACTGCTACAGTCTTCAGAATGGAGTCTACTACTGTAAAAACCTGAGAAGACTCATAGTAATGCCAGGTTACCTAGCTAATTCCAAAGAGGCTGTTTGTTCCCTTTACATTCCTTACCCCCATGTTAGTGGAATTGAACTCAGTCCATAATTGGGCAAATAATCGAGCCTGCAACAATTCCTCAGTGTTTGAATTGTTTTTTTTTAATCAAAACTGTATTTTAAAATCCCTTAAATAGGCAGTTCTAACCAACCAACTACACCCCCTTCCAATATGTGTATTTTTTTAACACCACAAAGGATGTTGATGCATCAGTGAATGAAACTTACTTGATCCAGAACAAAAGTCCTGCTTCATGTGCTTACACAAGTAATGTCATTCTCATCAACAGCACAGGTCACATGAATGAGACAGGCAGGATTAGATCTTTTGATACTTCAACATGGTATCTGGAAAAGAGAAGACATTACTACCACTTTCCAGTGAAAATAATGATTTTCCTTATTATTGCTAATGCTTTTGTTTTCTTTGTTTCTGTTTTTTATTCTTTTTTTTTTTTCCCCAATACCTGTGACAGGCTGAAGTATGTGCTGGGACTGTGGCTGAGGTGATCCAGTCTGTGGTCAATGGGGCAGATGGCTGCGTGTTCTGCTTTGGTCATTCCAAGCTTGGTTGGTATTGCTAAATTTCCCTACTCAAACAGCAAAATGAATACTTTTAATGCAGGATTGCTAGTCTGTTATGTTAAGGAAAATGAACTTTTATTTGTCTGTGTATATTTATTGTATTTGAAAGTACCTGTGCATGATCTTGTACTACATTTTCACCTCTTGCTTACACACTTATTCACTTTTCTTATTGTGTAAATATTGGACAGCATGCTCTTTGGAACAGAAGTTACCTTTGAATTGTTGCTTCATTTCAGCCCTTAAATATTATAGCAATTTTGTCTTGCATTATCTTCAGTCATTAATGAGTGGTCTAACAGTGATCTACAGTTTTCCAAATGTGCTTGGTGTTGGAGAGGGTTTGCCCAAATGTCACTTTTATCAAGCTGTGTACTATGTACACTCAAGTACTTGATGTTTGTCATGGCTGCATGGGTGCTCAAATAGTTTGATTTGAGCATGGGTGCTCAAATTGTTTGATTTATACTCTATTCCTTGATTAGACAGTTCACTTACTACTGACCTCTTCCTACTCTGTCTTCAACAAATCTTATTCTAGTGGTTAACTGAATGTTACTGGTGGATCAAAACTCACACTTTGGACATGCTTCAATAGCATTTCAGGTATTCACAGAAGGACAGTAAAAAGGAGGATCATCATCATTAACATAATATTATTTTGAAATAACTGGATTTTGAGAGTAATTATATGTTTTGCTCATGTTTATCTAATTGTGTTTTGGAAGTACTGTCTCTTGAATGAAGAGGGGTTTATTGCATGTGTGCAATGATCTCCATTCTTTACTGTCTCAAAGAACTACAGATGTACAGACATATCTTAAAAGGATAATTCAGTTTTGCAGGTGGTGAAGAAGATCAAGCTGTATCAGGCCATGATTATCCTAAATTATAGGCAACAAAACCTGGAGAGCACTGATACAATGAATGGAGCAGGCTGGTGTTCCAGTTACACCAGAAGGCCCCTCTGGACCAGGCAGGAGTGACACTAGGATGAGCTTTTAGATATTTAACCCCCTGTGACCTGCCAAAAACAACATTGCAAATGAGATGGGAAAGGAAGCCACCAGATAACAGGCTCTCACAAGTGCTGCACATCCTTTAGAGAGGTATCCTGGCTAGGCTTTTGCTGAAGCATGAATTGGGTTTCTGCAGTGCTTTGTGAACTGCACCACCACCATTTCACAAACCATGGACCTACCCAGACCTTTACACAGGCACCTTGACACTGACATGTGCATAGAAGTATTTTTTTCACTGATCTTTTTCCACATAGATTCAACATAAGAAATAAAAGAAGGTAAAGAAGCCACAAGTACTTGCCTGAAAGGATGTATACCTTTATCATTTGGCTTATAAATTTAAGAGCTTAAGAAAACTGATCTAAAAGCATTATATATAGTGACACCTAAAGCAGTTTAAGATAGTACTCTCTATCTGTTCTTAATCACCAAACTTTTACATCAAAGAAAAGCCAGAGCTAAAATTCTAGAGTTAAAAAATACCTAACCAGGGATGGTTTTGACCCAGATGAAATATCAGTTGTAGTGGACCACTTCTGCACCAAGTGATCACATATACCTGGTTGGTTTTGAGGTTTTTTTTTTTCTGAATGAAGTTACATCTGTGTGATTCTGGGACCAGGTTTATGTCAATCTCAACTCCAGCATTTGAAATACAATCTAGTGCTTTGAAGTAAAATTGTATTGAAAGAATACCACACTTATGTATCCAAAGTAGAGGCTTTTAGAGACCATGGCACTCCTGCTCTGCTCAATTCCCTCCATGATTCAACCACATCAGATGCTGCAGCATTGCAAGGTGGGGGCCTGCAGCACCCTGCCTTGGGAACGGGAGATGTCAGGGGAATGCATGAGGTAATGATTTTTCAAAGAAGCTCAAGATTTCATCTGCATTTTCCATGTCCTATTTGTCTACCTGCCTATATTTTCCCATCTCTGACTGTCCTTGTTGTAGCCAAGTTGTTTTCATGAATGCTGTGCAGGATAACCTCTCTTGGCAGAAGGCTGTCAAGGTCCTGGGAATGATGTTGTATTTTCTTCATCCCCCCCATTCCTGACAGGGAAGTCATACACCATGATTGGGAAGGATGATTCCATGCAAAACCTTGGAATAATTCCTTGTGCCATCTCGTGGCTATTCAAGTTGATTAATGAACGCAAAGAGAAGACAGGAGCGCGCTTCTCGGTCCGGATTTCTGCAGTGGAAGTGTGGGGGAAAGAAGAAAATCTGAGAGACCTGTTGTCAGAAGTGGCTACAGGCAGCCTGCAAGATGGCCAGTCCCCAGGTGTCTACCTTTGTGAAGACCCCATTTGTGGCATGCAGGTGAATCCAAGACTAATTTTACACTGAAACAAGTAAACATGACTTTTTTTGTTTCTTCTGGAGCTATTGAGATGGTTCAAATTCAAGAGCTACCCAGAGCATACATTTTATAGACTTGAAAGTGTTTACTTTAAAACGTGCAAGGACTTTATGACCTGCAGCTGCAGGGCCATCTGCTCTCCTGGCCTAAATATTTGTACCTCTGGTATAAGTGATATAGAGCAAGGGCTTGTGTTTGCAATAAAATGTGAAAACATTCAGAGCAAACAAAAACTCACCTCATTCTTAAAAAAAAAAAAAAAGCAACAGAAGTGTGATCTCTCTTTTGTAAAACAACAAGCTAAAATATTTACAGTACTGCATAAATTGCTGTAGGCCATTAATATGGCTGTTTATTTCTTTATAAACTACATTATTTATAGCATTTGCATTAGCAGTGTTGTAGGGAGCATTAATTGCTACTTATTAATTGCAGCCAAGAAGTAAATTCCTGAGCTGGGCAAGTCAATAAAAACTCAAACTCTTCTTTGGTTTGGAGTTTTAGCAGGAATGAGTAACTGGCTCATCTATTTTCTGGGTAACTATGAGAAATTCTCAGCTGCCCTATTTTTTCCCATTTCTTTTGGTTTGAAGGGAAAAGGGACCTATTCTTTCATTTTGCTGTTTGTGAGGAGTAAATCTGCTTTTTGTATGAGTAGATGAAGAGGGAGCAAAAGAAGGTGATGCAGCTTGAAAACATTCTTTCATCCTGAAAGGCAAAGGCTGCTTTTGTTGAGAGCCCTGCTTATTCCAGGATGGGGAATGGAGGGAGAAGGGAACAGACCTACAGGGTCATGTACCCTGTATCCACCTCCAAGCACCTAGAGATCATGACTCACATCCACACAAGTCATGAACTGTGAGATTTTAAACAGCAAGTAATAAATTTTGTGTCTTATCTCTTTGTGGTTTAAGCTTTTTAGGCATACTTAAGTCATATTTTCCATTCTTTTGCATTCTACCTAAGGACTATAAAGTTGTGGTTTGATTTTAAATAACAATTAGGGTTCTCATTTTCACTTAACTCCTGACTTCAGCATTTTATGAAATACTCTATCACTAGAGATCTTACCCTCTGGTGTCCTGTAACTGATGCAGTCTAGTAAATATGAGAGACTCGAGTCTGCACAGTTCCCGTTGGGGCGATGGATGGCTCAGTTAAGGACTTGCACGTTGCATGTGTTACATAACTGTGTCACAACCAGCATCTCCCTAGAGCTTGATTCCTTACTAAGGTGTTTTAGCACAAAAACAATAATAATAAATATTCCATTATGGTAGCTTATTTTCATATAGATACAGACAGTACAGCCATATACAAAATTAATTATTTTAGATCAGTGAAGAAGAGGTAGCTCCATGAGACACCTATGTATCTCTGCAGTGTGAAAAACTGAATTAAATTGCAAGGAAAGAAGCCTTTTTCTGTGTGCTTACAAGGCATTCTGGAGTCATGTGTCATACACCTGAATTCTCCAGATCCTCTGATAAAGGGAGGATATTATATTATATTATAGCCATGCAGATATGCAGAATCAGCAGTGTGTATAGCAAATGAGTGATCACCATATGTCATACTGTCTGTCACTGGACCTTTCCAAGTATGCACATTTTCTTGTTGCTTATATTAGTGAGATCAGTCTGCAGACTGGCCTGCCTTCTGCTGGCCTTGTTAACTCCTTTCTGTCCCCCTCCCTCTTTTCTGAGAGAGCTTAGCTTTCAGCTGTGTCCCCGAATCCCACACAGCCTCAGTTTTATCCCTCCTCAGACTGATTAATGGTCGCAAAGAGAAAACAGAATTACTGTCTTTTGGAGAACTTAACTGTCAGCTATATTACATAGCAGGGGAGCAAACCCCATTAACAGGGAGCTCCTTGCTGTTTTTATGCCAGACAAGACAAATCTATCCTATGGGCTGCGGGCCAGTTCTGTGTACTGCCAAAATTAATGCCATCAGATTGCACAGTCACATGTCCCTTACACAGACAAACTAGTCATAGGTGCCATGAAACATGCATGCATTCCTAGTGTTAGGAGAGGTTAATAATATCTGCCCTCCTATGCTGTCTGTCACTTGGAAGAGTTGAGAGCGGACTGGTGACAGGGACTGAGGTCCAACAAATATGAATGTTTGTACATTACCTGCCTTCTTCCAGTTAATGGATTGCCCTGGCTTATGAGCAGGTGCACAATAAACCTGTGGTATGAAGGGGCAAGGAAAAGGCTTCTCTTCTGGGCTGCTCCTCATATGGCATGGGGCAGAACACAAGCTTCAGTCCTGTTCTTTTTGAGATTTATCTGTAGACTGCTTCCTTCCAACACTTTCTGAAGAGTAACACGTAGCCCTGCCACTGCTGTTTTCCACCAGCTGTTGAGTTTGGGATTGACGTGTCTTCTGCAATTTTTTTCCCACTTCTAGCCATGAGGGCTACTGGAGGGCACGCTACTGCCACTGCCAGGGTCAAGAGGGTCTCATTCCATTGGGCACCTCCTCCTTTGTGGTCCCAGTCGAAGCCAGTGTATCCACACCATATGTCGATTGCAGGAGTTGTCTGGCGGTGTTTCCCTGTGCGGCAGTTTCTCAGCCATTTCTCCCTGGTGTTCTCTGCAGCTGCAGAATCAGAGCGAGCTCCGCGCCCCTACGGCAGAGAAGGCCGCCTTCTTCCTGGACGCCGCCATCGCCTCCCGCCGCGGCAGCCAGCGGGACTGCGATGAGGAGGATCACCGCAACTCCCACATGCTCTTCACGCTGCACATCTACCAGTACCGCATGGAGAAGAGCGGCAAAGGCGGAAGTAAGCTGTCCTCTTGCTCCTCTCTGTCTCCTCCAAGCCTGCCTGGGAGCTGGGCCCTCAAACAATATTCTTTGGTGGTGAAAACCAGCAGAGTTCTCCATTCAGTGTGGGGTGGGGCCATTCATACCAGCAGGCTGTCCAGCGCCTGGTGAAGACCCACCAAAGGCCATTAAAGGCCACTGGGGATTATTACCATCACTAGTTGCTCTTGTGGAGACACTGGCAGTTCTCAGCCCTGTGTGGGCCTCTGTATCTGAAAAAAAAAAAAAAAAAAAGGGGTTTTTCAAATTGCCCTTTTTTTTNAAAAAAAAAAAAAAAGTGCTTTTCAAATTGGCCTTTATTATTATCTTTATAGATAGTGTTGAGGTCATGGATTAAAATATTGTGGTGACTGGAATTCCTTGCCACCCTTGCCACCCTTGACACCCAATTCCTGCCACCTTGTATTAACTGCTCCTCTTTGGCACCTAAATAGGGCAGTGTGTGTGGAAGCTGATGCTGGCAATCCATAAATTGGGAAGCTGATGCTGGCAATCCATAAACTGGGAAGCTGATGTTGACAACCCATAAGCTATACCCTTTCTTGGAGATACGTGGTATTTTAGTTGCTGGCCCAACTGTGTGTGCACAAAGGACTCTAGTGGTTCTTTGTGAAGGGTCTGGATTTTTCAGATAGTCTTGTTTCCTCTCTGTCATGTATGCTTTCACTGGCTTGTGTCTTTACTTCCATATCCCACTTTTAAATGAGGAAAAAGTGCTTCCATTTATAATTTTATGTTACTATAATTTTTAAAGTTTTCTTTTTTTTCACACCATTTACATTTTTTATTATATTTGTCTTCAGTTTCAAGTCTCCCAAATTGCTTATGACTGAAGATATACAGAGAGGGTTTTTTGCAAGTAAATTCCAATGATAAAAGATTTGTATGATATAGGAAGCACCCCTACTGAAAAAGAAAACTCTGATATTAAAAGTATTTTTTTCAAATAATCATTTATTTACAGGGAAAAAATGCTTGTTTGAGAGACACCAGATAAATCTGCTTCTGTAAATTCACGGGCTTAAGCAATTCTGCAGAAACACCACAGGTTTCAGCTCCTGGCTCTGCATAGGCTATTGGTAATAAGGAATAGATTGCAAGGCACGATGTGTAGTGGGTGATCATTACTGCAGTATTAACATCTAATGTTTAAATGAAGAAAATTTGCACTGACTGTACTTATAGGAGAAAAAAACAAAAAGTTGCTCTAAATGGAAATGTGGCTCGCATGTATTTAAGTAATAACCCCTGTGGAATTGGCAGTCAGAAATCTCAATTAACTAAAGATTTATTAATTAACCACCCTGTGGTGGAAAGGAAGACAGTGAATACTCAAACAGTCTGGTTTATAGGAATAAGATGGCTGATTTTGAGGGAATAATTATTGCAATTATTTAATGCTCCATATTTTTTACTACACGAAAGTACATGTACACACAGTCATTTTCTTCTACTTTCAAATATCATTAATAAAAGGGAAAATACTATTTTCTTGTGGCTATAATTTCAAAAAAAGAAGGCACGATCCTGTTGGATTGCCCGCTGCCTCTAGTTATATCTTTGTCTCGTGGCCAGACCATCCTCCTGTCTTCAAGTTCCCATATCTGAGTGGCCTTACAAGCTAGGCAGGGTCAGATCCCACTGATAATTGAATGAGGGGGAATTCCAGCTGCTCAGAAAGGGCGCCTAGTGATTATCACTGTCTCCTGCTGTAATGAAGGACTTCTCAGAAAAAAACCCATGAAGATAGTAGAGATATATAGATTCCAGTAACAGGATTAAAAAAACGATAGGAAGAAAGGGGAAAAAAAAGGAAAAAAAAAAGCTTCTAAAGGATAAGAGATTAAAGGGCTGGCTAACGTGTGATTTTGGTAAAAAATGACTGTTAGAATAAGGCGTTGGTACTGTACTTACCTCCTTGTTAGATTCATTACCAGGAATGTCATGAAGCAGGCTTAGCACCATTGAAATAAATGACATTGTGGCAGAACTGGATCACTGTCATTTTTCAGCTGTCAGCTCTGCAAAGTCTCTGTGACCATAGAAAAAAACCCAAGTGTTAGGATGTTCCACTTCTTTTCTCTATAGTAGCCAGGCACATTAGTGGATGACTTCCCTAACAAATAGCTTCATTTTCAGATTAACCAAATGGATCTACAATCTCAAAAATATTACTTCAACATGAAAATTAAATAAGAAAGAAACAACCAGTAAGTTATCTTGTTCTGGATTTCCTTAAGTTGTGTAATAGGAATATATATGGAAACAATACAATAGTTTTTGAAAGGTAGTGATTTATTCAATTTTCTTCTGTTTCCCTGACATCTGACAATCTTAGCAACAGAAATATTTATTATATATGATTCAGTAAAGTCACCTACAGTCATTTGTAGTAGCAACTAAATGCATTTTTTTTTCTAAATAAATGATTGTGAGACACTCAAGTAAGGAGTTCTAGCTTTCTCAGAATAGAGATGTTAGAGGACTCAGGGACTCTTTAAGGGTTGCAAAGACTCTTGGAGGGGAGACAAAGGTCCTCCATGATCAGTTCAGAAGTGCAGGTGCCTTACTGGTTCCCCAAGGCAGCCTAATTTTCTGCAGCCAGTGCAGGAGCCCATAGTGTCTGTGGATACTTTCTGGTGAGAGGAATACATAGAAGTCCAGTGTTGCCTAACACCTGATAGAGCTGAAGAACTAAGAGGACTTTAAAGCAGCAGAAGTCACTGTATTTTAACAATTGTTGACAGAGATACGGGATACATTTTGGAATATTATTCACAAATCCCATAGGAGGTCTTCTGTCTTTGTTCATCTTCTCTTTTTTCTTACCAAATGTGCAAGTTGAGATCCTGTATCAAAAAGGCTGTGCATTTATTGATTATATTACCTTGCATAGAGTTAAACTCAGATGTAAAAGTATTTGTGCTGCTGTTTAAGGTGTGTTTATGTTCTCAAATATTGCTATTACCTCTCTCTTACAACCTAGTGATTCTGTTCTGTTCTATTCTGTACCTGTTGAGTTAAGATCCTAGAAATAAATCTGCCTTTTCCTACAGACTGCTTCTAAACTAACTTATGAGAATGGGGAGGAGTGGTCCAAGATCAGATGCAAAAAAATCAGCTAGGAAATTGTTCTGAGGTAGTGAGGAGCTAGAAGCACATCTGTCCCCATCCTGGATTCATAAGGAACCACATACTTTAAAAGAGAGCAAATTAATCTTGGTGTTGCAATGGTAGCATCTTTTCACTCTGGAAGTAGTGTGTTGATGCAGAGTAAACAAGAAAAAACCATAAAGATCTATTGCCGGTTTTACAGAAACTGTTCTTAGAACAGAGGTGCTACTTCACAATCCATCACCCATGTCTTGGCAAACTTCTTAGCTGAAATGATACTGTGAAAGTATATAGACTTGAGGAAAAGCTGAACATCCCACAGATGCCACAGTGTCTTCTTAAGATACAGTATTCAGGATGGAAAAAATAAGAGAAGTATCCTTGCTTACTAAGAAGGAATTCCCAGCCTGTAGTTTTCCAGACAGAGAAACAGTAGTGACAGTGACAGAAACAGAGCCAAGTCAGGTCCAGGCTAATAGAGCTATATTTCAAAAAATATAGTCACACTGGTGACTCTGACAGAGTTAAGCCTGCAGGAGCAAGTGAATACTCAGCAATTTTTAAGCAGGTTCAGAGTAGACAGCAATGTACAGCAATGTACAGCCATAAAGGCTGGCAGTGCGTTAGTGGGACCCCTACAGCCGTGTCTGCTGAGGGGAATTAGGGAAGGCTCCTGGGCTGTTTCCTCTTCACAAGTCACAGTGAGTCTTTTGCTGTCCTGGGAAGCTGCTTTTGGAGGCCCACACTAACTGCCTGCTTTCTTGGTTCATGGCAGTGTCCGGAGGTCGCAGCCGCTTGCACCTTATAGACCTGGGCAGCTGTGTGAAAGCGCTCAGCAAGAGCCGCGAGGGAAGCTCTGGCCTCTGCCTCTCCTTGCCAGCGCTGGGCAATGTCATCCTCGCCCTCGTCAATGGAAGCAAACACATCCCCTACAAGTAAGTGATGGTCTGGGTTGTGCCTAATGAGAGGGTGCTTGAAAGCAGTTTGTCTGTCTGTGCCTGAGGCGGGTTTGGGTAAAGAGGAAAACAGTCTGCTGGGGTCAATGCAGCCCTCTTGAGCCTCGGCAAAAGCTGCCTGAGCTTCAGTGACACCTCATCTGACCTTACACCTGGTAGCTACGCTCTGTGTTTGACAAATAGGTTTCAAAGGAAGAAGCCTGCTGAAATAGGACCCAGGTGACTGAAAGATCTTAAGGTTTGAAGTTCAACATGTTGGGGTTTTGTTTTCTGTGGCTGTTCAAAGATTATTTTAATGTTTCAAAGCATGTGAGAGTGTTTCATATTTGTTCCAAGGAGAGGAATATTGCTGCCGTAATGCAGCAATGTAGAGAAAATTATCTTGCTGTCCACTGTATGGAATTTACTTTCTTGGAAATATACGTCACAATGAGCATGCATGTTTATCATGAGATTCCTTCTGTGATCTAAGGTTACTTTGTGGGGTTTCTTGCATGGTTTGAATCTCAGTGTCAGCTTTTCATATGCGAAAAAAGAAGTGGGCCCTATTTGCCACAGTGAACCAGTGGCCTTTGCTACTGCAGGTGGCTTCTGGGAAACAAGAGGAATTGCTCATCTAGTGGGTATTCCTTGTGCTCATTTCTTGTCATCACTGCCTCTCCCTATGTGTCATGTGTACAGGTCTGAGAGGAAGCCCAGATTCATTTCCCGGCCCAGGGAGTCACGCTGCCTTCCTATTGAGAAGTTCCTGGTTTTGTGGGTGGTATTGCTTTTCTTTGGCCTAGATCCTAGGGAGTAGCAGCTAGCATCATGGGAATGGCTTCCAGTAGCATCTTGTAATCAACCTGCCAATGAATGTCACCATTTGTGAAGGACAGGTGTATGACATCAGGAGTTAGGAACAACAGGATGACACGGAGAATGAAGCAAGTCATCCACTGAGCCATATTTCAGTCCATGCATTTTACCCTTTTTAGTATTTAAAAAGCTGCAAACATGATTATTTACACATGTCCATTCAAGATTGCTTCTTTGTTTTTGTCTTTATTTTGGCAAGTAAAAATGAATTGATATTGGTTATAATCTGTTTCTCTTCCAGCCTTTAGTTTCAAAAATTATGTGGTAGTCTGGACTTAAAACATGTTTTCTGGAAATATTCCCATTCCTGGAGCTTAATCAGGCTGGAATTCAGTTAATGACTAACCAAATTTCTATGTATAGATATTCAGTAAATGTTTCGTGGATCATGCACCTTGTCATAGCATGAAAATACCTTGCATTCTGCACTTCACAAAGTGTAACTCAGGCAATGCTTATCACAAACCTGTCTTTCTTCCTGTTGGATTTTATGGATTAAGAGAAGGTCACTGGTAGGAATACAAAAGATAATGTTATTAATGCTCACTAGGCTAGAACTAAACATACAAGGACTAGTTACCAAATACAACAATTGTCTTTCCTGGCAATGACTGACCAGAGAAAAGCATTACCAAACACATCTTCTAAATTGCTGTGTGTTCAATCTCTTTTTGCTGTGACTCTCAGCTGCTTCAATTCTGAGCCTGCACAGCCAGAGATGTCAGCATATTTTCTCATCAATCTCTGTACTGCTGAAAGAAGATCAAAGCTCTCTTCAGGCCACAATCCCCTCTTTAGTTCACTCCTAATAAAAGTTCTTCCTATAAGAAGATATTATAGAGTGTAGAGAAGTGGTTGGTCATCTGTAAATCAGAGTCAGTGTCTTTTTTTCCAAGAGGACTTTTAAAATATAATTTGAAAAAATATACTGGCATATTTTGGAGCTAACCTTTTCTTCCTCTTGCTGAAAAGAAACTAGAAAACAATTTTCCCATATGTGGTCTATTCCTAAGCAATGGAAATAAGCATTTTGGTGGCTGGATGAGCACTGACACCATTAGCTCAGTGATCCAGCAGTAGAGCTGTGTCCTGCTCCTCAGTGGAGATGAGAGGAAGGAGAATCTGGATGTTCATGTCCTGCATTGCAGAAGAGGCTCAGTACCCCACAGATAGAGATGATATGTGTTCAGTGACACCTCTTGTTTAGAGCAGTGATTAACCTCTGTAACTGGGGTAATTCCCCTTTCTCTAGTGGGTGTTCTCTTTCACTGTTAAGTATAAAATTGTATTTTTGTTAACTGCCTTTTTTGAGTGGGACCATAGGAAAACAATGGAAGTGTTTTCTTATGTGACATTGTGCTCTGCACATTGTGTGTGGTCTCAGTAAATTTCCATAGAGCAGCAGACAAAATGGAGTATCTTTTCTGTATCTGAGCTATTAAACAGCCATTAAGTATTTTATGGCAGCCTGTCAGTAGCCACTGCATGGCTTCCTGGGAACATGGAAACTCACAATGCATAGTTTTTCTTTGACTGCAAAAATTTGGTTCTCTAAACTTGGAGAGGCTGCAGGCTCTTAAATTCGCTTCAGTTTTGTATCCAGCTTTGTCTCCACAGGTAGTAGTTGTAGGAAAAAGCTTGTTCAGATTCGTAGCTGGTGTAAGCAGATGCCACTGCATTGCCTTCAGTGGTCTCTGTGATTGTGCCAGGGATGGATTTGCCTCTCCACCTGCAGTCTCTATGAGAAACACATGCTGTTTTTCAGCACATGTTGCTTTTCTTTAATTTTTACCCATAAGGCTAAGCCTTGGAAACCATTCAGTTGGAATCTTTTTCCCTTGGGAAGAGCCCCCCATACACTCCCATTTTGGGAAGAGTAACAAAGATTTATACTAGCTTTAGCAGGAACTTGTTTTCTGAAATTGTAAGAAAGTAATGTAGAAATTCTCGAGCATCAAACAATATGGTTTGATATGGTTTGGGGACTCTAGTCTTGTATTAAAGTCAAATTTCACATGGGTTTGAAGATGGGACAAGAGTCCCTACAAATACTTGTAGCTAATGAGTGACCAGGCCATGATTTCTGGGAGTTTGTATATTTCATATATTTACTTTTAATCTCTCTCTAATCTCTCAGTGTCACTGTTATTGTCACTATTTCCAGACCTATTTTGAACCTTAGTAAGAACATTGTTCTGTCATGGTATGAACTACTGAGTTCTTCCAGCTCAGTGTCATATAAAAAATAAAATTTTTATTTGAATTAAATACGTTGCCATTTTATGTCACCAGTTTCTTTCGCCCTTGAGATATGAAGAAATCCTTCAGAAGATTGGGCAAGCATTATTTTCTCCATGGGAATGTAAAATATCTTCAAAAAAATTGGAAAGGGTGCTTGCAAGCTCAAGGAAGAGCAAGGGAGTCAGTGACCAAATATGGTTGGGCTTAGATCTGCTACAGAAGGGTTTTGCTAAGATGCAGTAATTGTTAGTGCCATTTTATGATTTTAAGAGTATCTCAGTTTTATGTCAGTTCTGTATTATCTGCCTCTGATTTCCAAGATGAATGTGTTTTAAACCCTCAAATGAACACCCATTTGCACAAACTCCAGATCCTGGTTTATATAGCTCACTATTCAAAAATTACTCCAGTTGCTAGGCAACATGGGTGGTGATAATTCATGGTAATGCTGTTTTGGAAATAATCATTTTTATGCATTTTAATGACTGTGAGAATGTAAGGAAACTGTTTAGAAAAGTGCAAGGCTGTATGAATTTCTCTTCCAGAAATTGTTGCTTGTTTTATTTAATAGGCTTCTCTCTTAATGTGCTATCCCAATGTGCTAGTGTTTCTAGAGGAATCCTATATTTCCAACTACATGCTTATGCTTATCCAAGGAGGTAGTCTTGTCTGTAAAATAGATGAGTGTGAGTTAAAAGCATGAATTTTATTCTTGGCACTTCTGCTTCTCTGTCATATGGCTGCATTTCCTCCCAGACCTTACATGCTGGTATTGCTTTATTCGATCCTATCTGCAGAAAATAAAATTATATTAAGTGACTGGTGCAAGGTTGCACAAGAGGCTTCATGGCAGAGCCACTGTGTTTTAAGATCTAATCTGGTGTTTAAAGCATGGGTTAATCCATTCTTTCTTTCTGCATGACCTTTGGAAAATAATTTATTCAGGTGTTTATTTCTTTATTCACATTTTTAAAACTGAATTAGAAAAAATTCAAATAGGACTTGTAAAGGACATTCAGAGTTGGCAAAAAGCACTATATACTTTTTCACTATTGCTAGGACTGTTACCCTATTTTTCCCCTTTCTTTAGACTCAATGACTCACATAAATAGTCCCAATGGCATGCAGAATGTGAGAGGTTTTTTTGTCAAATGTAGAATATTATTGCTTTTGAGTAAAGAGAAAAGGGAAAGTGTTGGATTATAGTATTGTGGTATACTAGATTAAAGAATGAGCTGTATATCAGATGTTCTCTTTAAATTGTTAGTTAATTATTGGAAAAAAATGAAAATGGGGTTTGGATGGATCCAGTGCCTCAGTTTCTTTTCTTAGTTAGGTGGGTGTATCTATCTGCAGTTGTTTCATCTTCTTAAAAATCATGAGAAGAACTGAAATGCCAGGTATCTTTTGTTTATATGCATTGCCTTTGCATTTTTAGCATGAGTTATATTATTTTTCTCAGAAAAGATGTTAGGATTTTCAGGAGGATGTTAGGATTTTCTTGGGCAATAGTTATTACTAGTACTGGAGATTTTACCCTTATTTATGAGCTTGTAAAAAGTCTGAGCTTTGTTGGATTCTCACAACCATGCCTGCTTACTAGGTCTAAGAATTTAATGACACATTTGAACTATATGTCAAATGAGCAATCTATTTAATAGTTACATCATCAGCACCTGAAACTAGAATTTTTTTGGTTTTGGTTTTCATTAAGAAATTTGAATCACTTTTACTTTCCACTGCCTCATCTATGTCTTCTATTGCTTAACTTTTGCACCTCCTCAATGAGTATATCATACAAAGATCACAGCCTTAGAAAATGTAACTGGTGTGCTCTTCAGAATCTCTGATCTTTCTGTGTTAATTTAATATTGAATATACTAGAAGTGGATGAAAAACTGTTTTGCTGTTTTACTTGAGGAACTGTGAGAACAGAAGAAGGGGGGGAAATGAGAACATGAGAGACAGCTGAAACAGAATCAGGGCTGGAAATGGCCTAAAATGAATGGGAAAGCTCCAAGAGACCTGAAATTGTGTGTAGAGGAGACAACAATCCACAGAGAGGAACTGGGAAGCAAACAAGGAAGAAGAGATGAGCCTCTTCAAAAAGGGAAATAAGCCTAAGAAATACTCTTGAATGATCCAATTGTCGGAGAGTGTAGTAGAGTGGTCAATGGACATTTTGTTGAACGTGAAATAGTTCCTAATTAGCTATCAAAAACATGGTCTTCTCAGGAACAAAAAAATTCTTCCTTGATGTTTTCAGCCAGGTCTACGCACACTAGAACCTTGGCTAACAGACACTGAGGCCACTGGAGCAATGCCACCTTATACCAGTGGAGGACCTGGCCTTGGGCACATGCCCTTTGTCACTGGGCAAGTGCAATGGACTTCCCTGCAGGAGCAATGAAACTCTGTCAGCATGCATATAATGAGGACAGCATGCATACAATAAGCATCTGGCACTTATGTTCACCTTTGGGGCTTTTCTGTATCTGACAGTTTACTAGGTTAAATTTCTGGCAATTTCCTTCTTTATTCCAGGGAACTATATAAAATAGGTAGAATTAGGGATGCACAGTTTATGAATGTAGGAATACTTCCTGCATTTTATTAGAATAATTTAATCAGCAGCTCAGGAGCATGCAGATGATGGGTCTGCATGCTCCAGCAATTGCTGTTGTAGTGTTCACCAACGATGCCCTTTATTGTAGGATAGTTGATATTATAGGACAGCTGATAGTGCAGATTTGAGCTCTATCTGCAAATCTTACAGCATTGTGTTTCATCATCAACTTAATGAGAGAGAGTAAAGAGACAAAATCCTCAAAAGAAGAGCTGCAGTGGAGCTGCCATTTGGGTTTTCAACTCAGTCCTGCCAGTCTGGCAGTGTGACAGGAATTGGAGCAGCGGTGTCTGTGAACGTGTGTAAAGGGTGTCAGTGGCTGTGTTGCATTCACTGAGCTTGGATGCACCTGTTGCACTGATTTTACAGCAAACCTCAGCTGACAAGCTCCATTCTGCACAAGCATTCAAGTGAGAAGAATCAGGCCTCATGAAGTATCTCTTTGAATGCTCTTTGAACCACTCAGCAAATTAGTACTTTATGGATGCAGTAACCAGCAAATAATGATGGACTGCAAAATGAAATGAGAAGGGAAGTGCTGTGGTTTATAGTCAGACTTAACAGCAATTACTAATTGCATTTAAATAGCCATTCCTATGAGCAGCAGATAGCTGCATCACAGAAGGACACGACTTTGGTCCCGGGCCAGCACAGACGGGGCTGGTAATGAACAAGCAATCCAGTAGTGTGCAGTTATTCCTGAAATATAGCTTGAGTGGAACACAAATAGGCCATTGTGGTAATTTCATACAAAAATTAATCTGTACTTAATTCATTAAAATGTCATTTTGAATCTTCAGTCAGGGTATCCAGTAGTTTATTCTCACCTCTTCCACCATTGGTTCAGGATCAATTGAACATTAATACATTTTCTCTCATGAAAATGTGATAATTCATTTCCTGTGTAATTGAACAATTTTTAAATAGTCATATCCTTGGAATAACTACCTCTTGTACAATGCAGCAAATTATCAAAAAGCATGTCATAATTTTTATTAGACTTATTTCACATTTTTGGTTATCTCCAGTTTCATGAATAGTTGCATATGGATATAATGTGTTAAATTAAATTTCATTTCCATATTTATCCTTCTTTGCTTGTAAAAAATCAGTGTGACTCAGACCAAAAAGACATTCTACTGCAGTAGACCAAAGAAAATAGCTTTTCTCTTTATCTGTCAGTATATAGCTGCTTGTTTGGAGTTGTGCATCTCATTGCTAAGAAAAGGTTACAGACTGCAGAGAATTTAAAAGAGAAGCAAGAAGAATCATGAATGGTTTGAAATGAAAGGGTTACTCACCTGGAAGAACACTGTGACTGAAATAAAGCTTCACAGCTTGTAGGGAAAAGTAGGCCTTTGAGAGAAGAGATGACAACTGCTCTGTAGTGTTTCAAGGATGTGAATACACACAGGAGAAGAGAATTGTGTCTGGCGAGACAAAGTGGCAGAATGATTTCTTATTTTAAAGTAATTATGTGGAGGAATATAAATTTTAAAGCATGCTAACAGGGATTCCTATTAGTGGAATAACTACTCAAGAGCTGAAGTGAACACTTAGTTGGTAGAATCATTTAAAAGCAAAATAAACTTGTAACTAAGAAATATCCATTAACAATTACACAATAAACTATTTAAGATAGGTTAAGGGGGCTTATGCAATTTTAATGCAGAGTTCTGGGTCCAAATATTTGACAATTTTCAATAGCTGTACTTCCTTTTGATAATTTATCTTTGTCCTTGATTGTCAAGTGTCTGCGGATGGCTGGCACTTATATAAATAAACAATAAAATGTGTTCTGGTCTGTCTGCTAGAATTAAATCTGCTTTTAGGAGCCTGAAAAACAGTGGTTGGATGGATTGGTACACTTTCATGACTGTCAGAGAAATCCAGAAATTCTCAGTGGTGCGTTTCTCGAGACCCTACCCTAGCAGTCTATTCCTGTGCCAGATGATTTAACTGAGTTAACAACTTTTTTTCCCTCATCATTTAGTTACACCCTTTTTAAGGTCTCTTTCTCTTCAAATTGCAAAATCAAGTTCTCCCAGTGCTTGATCCAAAACTCTATGTAAATCAGTGGAAATCTTTTTATTGGGATTTGGCTTAAACCCACAGATTAGAAAACATGCTTATATTTAATTAGATGAGATAATCCTCAAATCCTTGCTAAGGGATATTTCATGTTCCCTATTTGATGATTAGCGGTTTATTTGTTGAAAGAGGCAGTACGTGGTTAAGTGTTACCTAATGTTGAGTTTGTTTGGAATTGCAAGGGACATAATCAATGGAATTGGTGAATGTGAAAACTGCAAAAGTACAATCATCTATTGATTGGTTGCAAATGGGTCTGTGACCATGAATTTCAAGCTCAAGAAGTTTATGCAGAAACTTGCCACACAAATGGGGATTTGCGACTACTGGAGTGGCACAAGCACTTTTTTTTTTCCTCTTCAGTGTATATAAATTGTATTTGTGACTTTAACTTAAGAATAAACATAACCTTTACTTACATTTTCTGGGCAAATAGTTGAACATTTTTTCATCAAACTCCTTATTTTCTTGGATTCTATTTAGACATCACCCTCTCAATGAAGTGACTGGCCCTAGAAGCTTTTAAGAGAATTGTGTGGTTATAAGCAGGAAGGCAAACTGGTTGAGGATACTTCAACCAGTTTGCCTTCCTGCTTCAAGAGTATTTGAATGGCATTACAACTGCAAGATGTTTTTTTACTGAAGTTCTTATTTTCATAACACATTTGGGAGTAAAGCAATGGAGATAATCCTCTTGTGCTCTTCAGATACAAGATTCTGCTGGATGATCAAAGTTTTTGGCTGGTGGTTGCCTCCAGGTCTATACACAATGAACAGATGTGGGTTTTTTAAAATATGCATTGACTTTTTAGATTTAAGCAGGCTGGTTAGAAATATCTTCTGAAAGATGAAAATTACTTCTCTCGTGCTGCAGGATGAACTTGTTCCATTATTTTAGTTTTTAAATTTTTTTTTTGTAAGTGCCATCCAGGTGATATGCTTTCTAGCAATATGTGACAAGACTCAGTAAAATTAATATCAGACAGCAAATTTAACTGTTTTATCTGTATTGTCTTTTAGCTTTGTTTTGCCTTATCATCCCATCAGAAAAACTGTCCTACCTGCTGCATTTAAAATTACTACAATTTAAAATTATTTTCCAATGGGTTATTTTTGAGAGATGGTGGAATTTACTAAACTGTTTTCTCCCCATTCCTTAGTCCATGCTCTTGATCAGAAACAAAACCTCACTCTTTGAAAATCAATGACAGAATGTACATCCACGCTGTCAGAAATATCAGCTCTTGTGGCTCCCTTTGGTGCAGGTGGTTCCTGAGAGCAGCTGTTTTGGGTGCTGTTACAAACATGACTCAGCTCAGAGACAGCAGAGAACGAAGGAGGGGGGGCCCTTCCAAGTTGAGCTGTTAAAAATACCTCATCATCTCTGTGCAGGTGGGACCTGAATCTCCTTGGAGCAGACTTTTAAGGATTGAACACAATTTTCATGTCTGCCTCCAGCTATAAATAGAGTAGCAGAATCTTTTGTGCTCTTAGACTGTGCTCCTTCTCCCTTGCAAACAACAGTTTTCACAGGCTCTGAGTGAAGGTTTTTTAAGTTACGTGGCTATGCAGGAGGACGGGAATTAGATGCAGTACCCAGATCTGCTACACAGCTGGCATGTCAACATAACAAACAAAAATGTTTTCAAAGGTATGGTGTTGGAGAAATAACTGCACTTTTTCAGAGAGAGAGTGTTCTAGGAGCTCTGCTCTCAGTCAGATCATGCCAACATGCCCCTCTTGAATCCTGGACATCTCTCTTGCATGTGGACATTGCTGGTGTGATGGAGGACAGCTCTCATGTCACAGAAACTGAGAGTAACTGCTGTAGTTGTAGTAGTTTACATTGATGTATAAACTATGTGGGGAGGAGGAGGGGCTGATGGATCAAACCTGAATAAGATTTGACTCTGAAAATACATGTGAAAGAGAACCTGTTGGCACCCTACCACACTGTGCTCCAGTGAGATTTGTGAAATACTCCTGGTTTTTTTCAGCTTATGTTGAGGCTGCTTACTGTGGAGTGGGTTTTACAGAAAAAGTGAGGGTGTACTTTGGTAACTTTCAGACTCTTTGCATCATAGAGAATACAAAATAAGACTGTTAAGCTGGTAACAGATTATCTGTTCCCTTGTTAGGTGACTGCTGCCATTTTGGATGGCTATGTGCTGTGCAATGGCATTATAATCAGTGGCTTTTATTTGTTTTGTGCTACTCATGATTACAGTCTGTTAGAGCTAAAACCAGGACACATTTCTTTGTGAGCTCCTTTGCCTGGAATCATTGATGTGTGTGCCAGACATAAAAACCAAGTGTGTTACACAAGTGCTGAATTCCTGTGTGTCCATTTGCAGGTGCCGTGCCCGTGCTCCTCACACCCATCTCAGTGCAGGGAGCCCCATGGGCAGGAGGGTGTTGTTTGCAGGAAGTCTCTGGCTGCTGTGAATCTGAATGTTCATGTTCCCAGGGACTGTCACCTTCTTCCCAGCAGGGCCAGGCATAGTCCAGGCAGGGACATAATGTTTCTGAGGCACTGTAGCAGAAATTACCTGGTCTCTGATGGTATCACAGCTACGTATGTGAGGTGTACTCTAAAAATTGGAATGGCTTTTTTCATCCTCCCAAGAAAATTCATAGTTCCTCTGAAAATGCTATTATGTCACACCCATGCAAAAGATAGTATAAATCAATTTTTAATTCCATTGGCCAGGTTCCATCCATCAACAGTGCTTCTCTCTGGAGCAATACCTGATTCTTTTAAGGAATCTGAGCATCACACTATTAGCTGTTCTGGTACCTAGTCATAGGGAAAACTGCTGTTCCTAATCATGTTCCTCCCATGGAAGACCAGAGAACAATAGTTAACTGAAGGGAGTGGAAAAAAACCCACCAGGTCTTTTAAACAGGCAACATTTAGTTGTGGGCTATGAATAAAGAATGTTGCAGGCTGTGTATGTAATTATAGTAAGCTAATATTCAACTCTAACAGTAATAGTGTGGTTATGTGAGAGTAATTTTGGCCAGCAAGTACTTATCTATTTTATGCATTAAAAAGCTGTGTTGTCTCTCTATTGGAACTAAACTTAAATTCAGAGCAAACATAACTTCCTTAATAATTTTGTGTTCATATTCATATGGATAGAAGTGTTACCAGTGTATTGTTTCACCTTAATTCATCTCTCAGAAATAAAAAATACCAAATGTTTCCTAGTAATATCTACGCTGTAATGCATATTAGCTAATGAATTTTGTAGTCTTCTCTGTGTATTATCCATTAATTGTGACACTAACTGAAGCTTAATATAAGCTCCTTTTTAAGATTCCATTATTTGAAAGTACTTCTTCATTTTACCAAAAGCCAGGTAAAAAATGTTACCAATGATTATGGTCATAAATACAAAGAGACTTACCTAAAAAAGGTATTCTATGATGACAATGTAAGTTATATGCTGCTCATATTATCTTTCACTGCATTTTGCCATGTCTGAATGTGTGAGTAATTTCTCCTTGGTTAACCTCATAGTATGCAATAGGTCTATCTGTACAGTACTTTTCCCTTCTGGTTCCTTTATTATAGTGAAGGAACATCTCCCAACCCTGTGGTCCGATTATGCTCATATTGGAACATTTCTGGCACTTAAATTTGAAAACCTTTGCTTATTTATGTACAGAATATTCTTTTGGGAGATTTAAAAATCTGGGCAGAGTGGCAGATCTTCACTCCTCTTGCTGTGCAGGTTCCAAGAAGGACAGTCTTAAGGGATTCTTGCTCCTTCCTCAACAGGAAGAAAAAAATCTCTACTGCCATATTTAGGAAAAAAAGAGTCCAGTTTTTGGCATATTAAAGACTTATTGTCTTGAGGTCAGGGCTGGATGGGTGTTGAGAACATGCTCAGCATAATGTGTTCTGCCATTATCCAAGTTTTGAATTGCACAAGTACAGACCAGCAATGGATGTGTTTGAGTCATTAATAGTTGGGGGATTTTTAGGCATTGATGTGTGATCATGTCTATTTTTGACTCATTCGGCATTGGAACCAGTGAACATAGGAAACAACATTGGTGTTATTGGGTGAATATCACAGTCTTCAGAAAAGAAACTCCAGCCCAGTGAGACTGCAGGAGATGAGATAGCCCCTAAATGTGATCATGTTCTGCTTTTCAAATATTTCTGTCATTGCTCTCAATTTTTTTTATAACAGTTATTAAATATAGGACTTTTATATCCCATGATGCCCTTATTTACACAAGTTTACCAGAGTATGGATCAGACACCTCTTTATGCCTGATCCTACTTAGATCTTGCCATCTATGTTTTCTACTCATTAGCAAGCGATAGCATTATGAAACATAGTGTTCTTTTCCTTCTGCATCTCCAGTGTATCTCAGAAATAACTTTGATTTATCATAGAGTTCTGGCAAATAACTGTGAAGCAGTCACTGTTGCAGTATCTTTAGTTTCCCAAATACTTTCATAATCTCAAGCAGGTGGAGGAGAAGGAAGCAGGCATAATTGTAAGCTGCATTTCTGATTCTGGGAAATTCCAGGGGCCCAGCCCCCCATGTTAAATCTTTTGGAGGCTTAACTGGCAGCAGGCCTGCCTGACATCTCCAAAAGACACAGTGCACAATGCTGTGACCCCATCCCTGACAGGTCCCCTCTCCTAGCAGCATTCACATCCTTGGCAAGCCCCTGTTGCAGGAGACCCACAGGAAATAGTCCTGACTGCTGGCTCAGTGACTGTGCTCCTACACATTCTCTCATACTATAAGTGATATTATGGGGGAGGTCAGTATGTGTAAAGCCTTCATCCTTTCCTGTTTTACTTTATATTTGCCAGGTCTGGAATGGAATGATATGTTCTGCTGTCCTAATTGATTAAATGGCATCTATCATAACATAAAGAGATCAAACAGAATCATTTTTTTCTCCCGTGTTACCGTTTAGAGCTCTCAATTCTTCACGGATCATTAGCATATAATTTTCACATGAGATGGCCAGTAGGTCCCTAAATAAAAATTAGTAGAAAAGATTAGCTAGGAAAGCTAGACTGGTAATGAGCTGTTGCACTATAGTAATGTGCTAGGTTTATAGTTCATATCTAGCCCTAATCAGTGCTAAGTGAGAGTTGTCAGCATTTGATAGCTAATTGGTGTTTCTTGGAATTACAGTGCAACAAAATTACTGAAATGAAAATAAAGCTTTTCTTTAGACATGACAAGTTAAGGGTTAATTATAAATGCTTGGGTCAAATACACCTCTTAGCTACAGTATATGCAAATCAGCTGCGCTGAGGGAAGGTTCATGGGTTGTCAAAACTTCTCTAGTCCCTTTTGGGTAATTATTATTTTTTAAAATTGGTACAGTAGTGACTTTTAAAACAGAAAAGGCCATTTAAACCCTTTGCCACATATTTAATATGTCATACAACACGCAAAAAACCCCTTAAACCTGAACTACTGAAGAATATTAACAATACAATGACAACTTGAACTCTCATAGCAGTCCTTTTCTTAATGATTTTGTTTACTCTGTGTTCATTTTAGAACTGCTGTCCTCCCACAGAATTAATTGGATATAAAGTCATAACATGGATCTGAAAAATTATAAGGCAAGAATAATCTAAGCCACTGGACAGGAAAGACTTAAAAGCCTGGCTAACTTGACATCTGTGAGCTGAGATTTTTTTCATTGCACAGCTATAAATAGGTGGCTCTAATCACTCTCATAGTGCTAATATGGGAAATGTCCTGTCTGTCCTCAGTAGCTGCTGGTGGGAATGACTGCTGTGCACAACGCTGTGCTTCCAAATTGTGAACCCAGACAAACTCTGCAAGCAGAACTTTCTCTGACATGGGTGCTGTGAGGGAATTTCAGCTATCTCTTGAGAGGCTAAAGCATACATGGTCAGACAATCTCATTGCTAGTCATCCAAATACACTTTTTAATTGGCTGTTAAATTGACCATTTCCAGTCAGATTTAATGCAGGCCTTTAGATGTGAGGTCTGAGCAAGGCTCTTGAGACTGAGAGGGTAGGGGTGGGGCAGAAGCAGGCTGGGCCATGAGGCTGTGATGACACTGCTCTGTTGCATGCTGGTTTGCCAGCCAGCTGAGCCAAATGCCAGCCAGCATCCACAAACCAACAAGGAGAGAGGACAGAGCTGCAACTGAAGGAGGTGAGCTAGGTGGGATGTGGCACGGTGGGGTTGAGGGGAATGCCAAAGTATAGAAAATGGAGTAACACAGGACACAAACTCAGGGAAACTAGCTTTCATTTCTTCCTCTGCTCATAGAACAACTTGTTCATTTATCCAGATCCTCACCATTTGAAATGCAATTACATGAATGTATTTTCCTACTGAGTAAAATTCATACAGTCAGCAGACAAACTTCTCTCTAAATGATTTGCTCGTCAGTGTGTGAAGGAGGGGGAAGAGTTGAGAAAAGTGAAGATTTCAAATGAGTTCACTGCTAAATCATCTGAATTAAATGATCCATTTTTGTTAGTGCAATAGCCACAAAAGTTAATACTGAGATGTTAAGAAAGTCTTGCGGCAACAATAGTTTGGTATTATCACTCAGATGTGAGAGGAACAAAAGAGGAAACCCTGAGCTGAAACTCACTTTAAAGTAAATCCAGACAACAAATAATGCCTTCTCAGACGGTGAACCTTGAAATATCTTGGCTGTTCCCAAGAGCAGGAAATCTGGAACATGTAAGTGCATTTAAATTCTACCCTTCTTTCAATATGGGGATACATTTGGATACAACCTTATGGATACAGCCCTCGCCCTCTGTTCTATGCAGATGTGGTACCTCATGTCTGGGTGAAAGAAATTTAATCTGTCTAGATCTGAGTAAATGCCTGAATTGATGTCCCCTGAGAATTTACTAGTTGAGCTGAAGAAGACAGAGTAAGGTGCATCAAGTAGTGAAGACTCCAGAGACAAGAATAGCTAGCATCAAGGTGGGAGCTATGAAACTACAGGGAAGGCTACTGGGGAAGTTCTTCAAGGACCAGTTTTAGGAGAGGTTTTATTTGGTGTTATTATCAGCAGCCTTGGCACACAAAGCAGGAGCATGCTAATCATAGTGACTGCTTACACAAAGCTGAGAGCCATCATCTGTACAAAGGCAGATCAGAACATCAGATGGGAGCAGCTGTGGGACCTCGAGGGCTGCAGTAATACAAATGGCACTGATGCAAGGGCTTGCCCTGATGGACTGCTGATAATTCCTGGTGTAGTCTGGGAGCTCATCAGCTAGAAAGGGGATGGGGGTGTGTGCTGATTTAGGCATGTTGGTTGATGAACACAGGTGTGTGTCCACAGCTAAATTAACACTGACAAGGTAATGAAATCTGAGGCAATATTAGGAATGACAGCAGAAAAATAGTAATAGTTATGCAAGGGGCTAGCAATTCCTCTCCTGGGTGCAGTGCTGGTCTCCCATATAGATGAAGGATGAATTGAGACTGAAGCAAGCACAAGAAAGTCTGGCAAGGGGAGTTTTTCACATGAGAGAAAATGAAATTAATTTGGCTTGCATGCCCAAATATAGTTAAGGGATAGAGAACACGTGTCTGCACATGTGGCCAGGAGCATTCCCATCCCCAGGGACGGAGAGCAATGGAAACCAAAGAGCACGAGCAAATAGAAAAGTAGTTGTCATGCCACCACTAAATGGAAATCTGTGGGGGCAGTGTTAGAAAGCCATAATGTTTTTAAGGATGGGTTTTCTAAATGCTTAAGGAGGTTTATATTGTTCTCTGTACTGGGTAGGGGCAGGAGCTAATAATTCAGTTTCTTCTCACCCCATGCATCACCTGTGCTTTGATGCTGTCCCATGGGGCTTAGGCTCACAGGACCAAGCAATGCATGTTTTTCCTCCTTCTCCCTCTATGGTGGTTGTCCATGTGCTGTCTTTACCAGAATGACTGTCTTTCCTCTTGGCCTCTCTGTGTCTCCAGATGTATTGGCCAGGGTTGGATTGATTGAATACTGAGGAACTCTTTGCTGTGTCCCTGGGAGGTCACAGCAGGCATGCAGAGGGGATGCAGGAAGGAGGCTGCAGAGTCAGGCTGTAAACCTTTAAAAGCCAATTCTAAGAACATAAGAATGGCTGTACTGATTCAGGCCAAATGTCCTTATAGCATCCTGTCTGGCTAAATTCAACAGCAGATGCCAAGGATAGAGTGTAAGGCTAAAATAAGTACTTTGCCAAAAAGTACTCAAGCCTCAACTATTTTCAGCTGTGGGAATTCCTCAGTATCAGCAGCGGCTTTGTAAACAGAAGTAGGACCTTCCAGGCACATTGTAAATTATTCCAGTCTGAGGCTTTTTAAAGACAGTTAAAGTTTGAAAGGATCATTTTATGAAAGTCTGGTTCAGCTTACCTCTGAAATTTTGTTTTAGTGCTTTTTGGATTTTGAACAGCTAACTTTAAGAGAGACCTTTTTTGTGATTTAAAACTAAATACATACAAACTTCAGTATTGTATATTGCTTTCTGCCACTCACAGCTCTGTTCTGACTGTCAGCCTTGTAGAGAGGCAGCTGTTAACAAGGAAATATTCAAATTTATAGTCGTTTTTCTGAGCAGAATAGATATAATGGGCTCTTAAGCATGTTCTGGTCACCTCAGGTAAAACTGCAAGCATTTGTGGTAACATTTGTTACTACAAATGTAACAATGGCTAACCAGCAAGAGTTAAAAAGTTTAAAAGAGTTCCTCTCCTTTGCTGTGCCAGGTTATAAGAAGGTCTTGGAAGTGTCAGATATACAAGACCTTATTGAGAATCTTGTCTAATCAATGTTACTATAGTGGGCAAAATAAATAGGAGAATCCATTTAAAGGGGGAGTGAAACTTCAGATAACATGAAAAATGCATGTGCATAATTTTAAATTTTAAATTGCTGCATGGATGAAGATAAATGTATTGAAACAGCCTATCTCCAGTTGGTTTAAATAGCAAATATATACATTAAAAATATTTATATACCAATTTTGCTACTTTTACTTACAGCACATAGCACTTGCATAGCCTGGAGTCCCTCAGGTTTTATTTAGGCTCCTCTGTGAATGAAGTATGATGGAGTGTGAAAGATATAAAAGAATCAAACATTTAGTTTCCTTATGCCTGTGTTTATAGATGACAGAATTCCCACTGCCCTGCACCAGCTGCTAGATTTGGTCCTGTGCTGCCAAAATTGTCATCATAAACCTGCCTGTGGTTCCTCAGTTTAATTTCAAAGCCATGTATTTGACGTCAGAAGGGACCGGTTTAGTCTTTGTCTCGTGTATCCTGTCACTAAATCTGTTTTTACCCAGTTCAGATGCTGATGAAGCTTATGGGAGCTTTTCTGGAGATTTCAGTGACAGCTGGGTTTGGACCACAGTGCCAATGTATTTCAGTTAATAAAATCCTAATTTTGGGGCTGGTTTGTGGACTTAACCAAAACGCAGGCACAGGCAGGAAATTTTCATCTATGATCTTTATTTGCCATGCAAATACCATCATCGCTGCTATTGCTCAGCCTGTCTCATCACATCTCTAAATCAGCCAGTTGTGTGAGTAGCTCAGCCCATCTATGGATGAAAGTATTGATTGATGGCAGTGCAAATATAGAGGCCAAGGATTTGCAGGCCAGAGAGTGCTCTGTTCATTAGATTCTGCAATCATTGCATGTGTCTACGAAACTTATTTTGACCCTTGAGTAGTAAAGTAAATTAGACCTTGAAGTACAATTGGCTTCCAGTCCCAGGTTTTTAAAGAAATAGGTGTAATGGACAAAGTCAGCTTTCTTACTCTTCTCCAAAGCAAAAGAACGTGTGAAGTTAGATAGCTAAGTCCATACTTACCCCTGTTACTTATCCTGTTTTTTAGAAAGAGAGTTATGCATGTTGTCATGCCAATACATGTACATGCCTGGACATGCCAGTACATTATTCCTAAATGGAAATCATGGGGTTTTAATTAATAGATACTTTGGAGCTGAACAACTGAGGCCAGTGTGTGCCTGCTGGAAATGGGAGATGACATAAAATTTCCTCCTTTTTGGAACTTGCTTCACCTGCTTAATTCCCATCCTAGTTAGCAGATTGTTTGGCTGCTGCAAAGTTCATCTTCCTTGACAACGAACAGGGATTGCTTCTTTTATCAGGTTTTAGCAGTTTCATGCATCTCTGTGAAGGAATTTGGAACCATATGTGAAAAGGAAATTTAACAGGAAGAAAAGGAAGCATGACTTGGGGCTTCTGACTGTATATTTTGCTTTAATGCTGATGGTTTCATATTTTCACCGCTTTACTTTGGGTTTTGGCAGTTTTTAATCAGGACCCAGTATCATGTAAGTGCATTTTTTTTTTTTTGGTGTTGATCTAAATGAACAGTTTTGTGAGCACCACATCAAGAACATATTGTTTCCAACAACTTGTCTCTCAGTCTGACATCCAAAACGGTGTAAATACTGGCCAAAAATATTCCTGTGTTTGGGAATTTCTCTCATCTATGTGCTTTCTCTGGTGTGTTCAAGAATGGAATTGAAGGCATTTGTCTCATTCTGTGGGAGCACAAATAAGATTGCTCTCCATCCACCCAGCTGCTAATCCTTCCAGCATTTACAGACACTTACAATCTTTGAACTTTGCATATTATTTTCCTCAAACTTTATTTGAATTTGCCAAAAGCCTAGAAGTTTATTGCTGAAGGTGATAAAGCAACCTTGTGTGCAGGTGCAGAGGCAGTATGAACTCTTGAGCCTAACTTTCTTTGGGGAATACATCTAATGAGTGGTATAAATGAATTGTTTAATTTCCATATCATTAATGACAACCGAAGTCTGCCTTTTTTTCCCTTTTTTTCCCCTTTCCACATGGGAGTATGTGCACTTTCACTGCCCTCTGCTATAATGCTGTGGGCTGAAGGCTCCAGGAGGTTGACATATAAAATGTTACTTATCAAAATGCGAAGTGTTTCGTGGAGTGACCTTCCCAGTTTCCTGGAGATGTTATCTATTTACACAAGGAACAGTGTCAAGTGGAGTAGTTTCTAAAACTGATCAGCAGTCAATTTATTTTCAGGTACCACTCCATTTGGGATTGCAATTAGAATAACTAGAGCTGCTCTCCAGCACAGGAAACTGGGAAGGTCATGCTGCCAAATTGTTGGCATCTTGATGAAGGAGTGTAAACTACTGCTGTCGCTACTGCAGATCAAATGAGCCTAAGCAGAATGAAGTAATTATGAAATCCTCCCAAAAGATCATGAATATTCATGTACCAATTACAAACATTTGAAGTTAATTTTCGTTTGAGGAAATAACCCTGGCATTCCACCCCTGGGTCCATCTGAGTGCTAACCCTCACCCCTTTAGCGAAGGGCAGGGGTTCTCGCTGCCGGGGCTCCCCGGTGCGCAGGCTGCGGCAGCGGCCAGCTGTCCCCTGGCTGTCCCCGCTCCCACTTGCCACGGGGTGTGCCCGAAATGGTCCCCGAGCTGGGGGAGGCGTGAGGGGAGGGCGGGAGTCAGGCCCTTGTGGCAGGCAGGGCCTTGTTCGCAGCGGGAGGGAGCTGAGGCGGCCGCTGGCCTGGCCTGGCCTGCCCTGCCTGCAGCGCTGCCACCTGCAGCGGCCCTGGCTGTGTGAGCCCAGCCATGAGGCTGGCTCCAGCCCGGCTCCGGAGCTGCGGCCTCCTGACAAACAGGCGCTTTGCAGGGCCCCCTGAATGCAGAGGGGAGAGCCTGGCTTTAGTCTGCCCCCGCCGGGCCCTCGAAGGCAGCGGGAGCTGGGCAAAGATGCTGAGCAAAGGAGCGTGCCCATGCTCGTGCAGGGCCGGTGGAAAGGCCCTCGGTGGGTGTCTGCTCTGCTCCTGCCCGTGTTAGCCACCCGGAGGGGCTGGAGTGAAGGTGCTTTCCAGAATGTGTCCTCAGCAGATCGGCAGGGAATGTTCCTGCACGTTTTCTCTTGCTGCGTGTTTTCCCCTGTGACTGCCCTAGAGGCACAGGCAGCGTTCAGCTGCATTCCAGCCTTTCCCTTCCCAGCACTCCTGCTGCACTGTCAGGGCACAGGCAGCCCGGAGGAGCGGCAGGCAGGCTCCTAAGCTGCTCCAGCTGAAGCTGTTCCGTAGGAGCTGTGTTGTCTTCGCATGTAAAGCAGCTAAACCGTACAGATAAGCTGAGCCAAACTTGTGGTTGCCACAATACTCCCAAGTAAGGGAGCCAAGGAAGGAGGGACATGGAGAGAAAGAAGACATTTTCCTTCCTTTTATTAGCATATCTTGGTAGAAGTTTGCCTAGCCAAGGGCAGAGTCCGTAAATTATTTAAAATCTGGATCATTATTGGTTTTAACTGCAGGATTCCTTTTCTCTTGTAAATCACAGTCTACTTATTGAGCATGTTTCCTTAAAAAGTGGCATTGCTGATTTTTGGTGAATCTGGCTTTAGGTCTAACATAGAGTTGCTGAACCTAATTAGCTGCCTGGATTAATTGAGTTTCTGTTTTTCAGCTAGAATTTATGAGGAGCTGGCATTGTAAGGAGACAGACCACTGGGATCCTTTTAGTTTTGCTTATCTCTGAGCTTTGTTTGGATGTTTTTAGTGGCTGCTTGTGAATGGTGTTTGTTTCTATGCTGAGATTCGAAGTATGGAGGGGAGAGGGATAATTTTTACCATTTTCAGTGTAGTCTTCTCTCTGAAATAATCACTGTCCCTCAGGAGAGCTGTGCTCCTAACCACCTCCTCTCTCCCACCCCAAAACTTGCAGTTACTGTGACTTTAAGCTACATCTGGATCTCTGAGCTCTCTTTAGAGTAACACACTGTAAGTAAGGATATATGTGTTTTGTTTGGTATTGCCAAAGTGCAAAGTACACCTGAACCAAACTACATAAAAATCACAGGGCTGGGGAAAAGAATGAGAGGAACTTCTTTCTCTTGTTGGTTGAATTATTTGAATGAAGCTTGTGTGACTTCTGCTCCACTGCTGGCATAAGCCAGGAATGAGAAGATGGAGGAATGTCTTTGTGTGTCTTCAGAGCTGGCCTGGTGGTGCCCAGCTTAGAGCTGGGCTGGCACTGCCAGAAACCATGCACTCTTTAATATGTAAAGGTAAAAGTGGAGTTGTGTGACAGCAACAGCTTTATTGGGAGAGAGTTCTATTGTGAGATCAGTCAGCAAGACCTTAAAAAAGTGAGGAACTTTTTTGTCATTTATGAATAACAGGGTACTCCTTGTTAGTTTTGTGGACTGTTTAAGGTTCATCAGCTTTGGAGCAACATTTATACAAAAGTTACAGCTCTTGAATGAGCCCCTTTTAAGGTGAGGGGGGTATTTCCCTGACTCTTGGGAGTAGCCAACTCCCATCTTGCTACAATCTCCTTTCAGGTGCTTGCAGAAAACAGTGAGATTTTCCCTCAGCCTCCTTTTCCCCTCACGGAACAACCCCAGCTGCCTCAGCCACTCCTCATGAGATTTGTGCTCCAGAACCTTCCCCAGCTCCATTGCCCTTCTCTGGACATGCTCAAGCACCTCAGTGTCTTTCTTGCAGTGAGGAGCCCAAAACTGAACATATTTGAGGTGCAGCCTCACCGATGTGTTTCTGTCCTTCTGTCGTTGATTTGCTTTTCTGCCTTTGGTAAAAAAAGAAACAAAAGATGCTCTTTTGTGCATCTGCCACATACTCATGGATTGTCACAGGCACAAGGATTGTTCAGCAGTATGAAATTTTCTCTTAAAAGACAACAGTTGTAGGAGGAATCCCCCTACATTTTTTATGCATTTTGTATACAATTTAAGATAAGTCCCATACTTGGCTGCAGCAGCACCTTCCTCCTGCTCTTGACCTCTTGACTGCTGTAGTGTCACATCCCTTCCAGATGTGGAAGTTTCCTGGTACTGAAGCTGAGCACAGTGTCCCCTCAGCTTAGTCCTTTCAGCTCCCCCTTCCCCTCTGCCATGAGCACAGAGTTCTGGGTTGTGCTAGTGCACCTCATACAAGATAACTAACTGCAGTAGCAGTGGAAATTTCCACTGTGCTTCATTTTCCCTTTAAGGCTGGTCAGTTTCCACCTGGAACAAGTTCATTGTCTCCCCAATGCCTCGTTTCACCGAGTAAAGAATTCCCCAGGTTAAAGGGCCCACACGTTACCCATCTTTCTTCAACTGCCTCGTTTTGTTCTGCTAACAAAGCCAGGCTTACATGGCTGAACCACTGAGGGCTTTATCTCCCCACCTGGACTCATTTTGCCTGTGCCTACACACATTGCTCCCATTTCCTCTCTCTCTCTCTCTCTATCAAAATTATTAACAGACAGGAAAGACATAACTAAGCAAACTATACTGGTTCATAGTGAAATCAACTGTTACACACCTGTAACATCCGCTGTTGGGCTTGTGCTTTTTGAGCTATAAACCTTTGTAGAGATTATTCCCATGTAGTAAGAGCCAAAACCCAATATATCTTTATGTGGTTCCTTTGTAATGTAAACATTTATTACTGTGAATAAAGCAGTGCATCAGCTCAAAGGAGCGGAGTTAAGACGTTATGATCAAAAATGACTGTCATAGTTACTGGGATTTTTTCCTTTGACATACCTCTATAAATAATTAGATTACAAGACACCTGAGGGCATACATCATCATGTGCTGTAACCATAACACCTGGAGGGAGTTGACAACTTTCTCCTTTTGGCCAAGTGCCTAGGAAGACACTAAGGTATATGATTAATAGAGAGCACAAACACGCTGTCTCGCACTTCCTAAAGCTTAGCTGTGCTATTGTATAGACTCCCTTGTGGAATGTTATTGTTCCTATTTCTGATGGTGCTGCTGTTGTCATTGAATAGCCAAAATCTGCATAGTAGTGGGGTGACAGGAAAGGGA
>VZRH01000333.1:376849-406486 GCA_013397555.1 Urocynchramus pylzowi | reverse complement strand
GGGCAGATGCAGGAAACAAAACAAAATTGGGTAAATAATTCCACAGAAAAATCATTATTCCAACACTTCAGTTGGATCTTCCTCTCCAGTATTGCTCCTTTTTGTGAAACAGTTCTGTGTTTGTGTCTCCCATACACAGAATGAAATGCTGGGCAACAAAAATTCCTGTGAATTTCCTGAGCACAATATTTATTCTTATTGCTTCATTTTCTATTCATGAATTCTATTTTGCAGCCCTACACAAAAGCAATTACCATTTGCCTCTTTTCTATGTAGCTCACTTTGAACACACAGATTTTCTTAAAGCTGGAGGACCTGGCAGAGGAAGATTCAGGAAGGAACTGAGCATTCTCTGCCCCCTCACCTGGCAGCATGATACAGCAGCCATGCCAAATTATGGCCACGTTTTGGGATTCCTCTGCTGGGGGACAGTGAACAGCTGTGGGGGAACTTGAGTGAGGAGAGAGGCCTTGGAGGTCAGGCAGAGAGAGTGGAAGATGTTAATGGGAGGAAGAGGGGGAGAAAAGAGGAGTTTAATACTGCAAGAGTGTCTAGCAGTGATGCTGGAGAATGGCAAAGTCTGGTGTAGCTGCTTAGACCACTGCAGGACAAAACTGAGCTCTGCCAGGCTGTTTTGGGGAAGAAGTGGGGTATGGGAGTAAGAAGAAGCAAAAAGATTAGATGAGAAAAGCCCAGGATAGACACAGATAGAAGATTGTAGGATTGTAGGTCTGATCAGAGAAAAGCATGTCAAAAAGGATATGAACACATGAGAGCACAGCTTTCCTACAGTGCAGGAAAGGAGTGTGTTACTCCCAAATCTTAGTGATTTTTTACAGGTATCAAATGCTAGAAAACCCCCTGGTAAATTCTAAGTCATGCTCTTCTTCTCTACTGCTTGTCCATACAAAAGGTGTCAGCCAGCTGCTGCTGCCAGCTAGTTTAGAAACTGAGGCTGTTTTATATACAGGAATGTTCCAAGCTTGCTGATGTCTCATTGAAGTATAACCACAAATCCACATGAAATTACATAAAATACATATAATAAGTGCATTTAGATCCTAAAATCAATTGCTATAGGGTCAGGACATGTCAAAATTAATGGGCTATGTAAGTTGTGTTGTCTTTTCAGGGCTCTCCCTCCATCCTAAAATACCATCTTTTTTCAAGGCAGATAAAAGACCTGCTTTAGACATGAAGCAGGACTGTACAGTGATGTGGTCATTGTCAATAAACATATGGAGGATGGGATGGAGGACTGTGGAAGGGAAGGGAGATATTCTGAAAGGACCAAGACCACCTTCACACTAGTTCTAACAATGTGTTCCTAAAATTTTTAGATGGGCTACTAATTGTATGTTCTTGTTTTTTTTGGGTGTCCTGATTTGAGAGCCAGCTGCCCCATTTGCTGTTAAAGATAAGTCAGAGTTAGCTGTACTTTGAATATTAAGACTGTGTAATGATCAATACTCTGAAAGATCTGTGCTTACACCAAACACCTGTACTTAATGAAGTCTTCAATGTTTCAGGTATTATCAGAGGAATATATGCCTCACCTCAGGGCGTTCATCAGATACTGCATTGATGAGCTCCAGAGAGAAAAGAAAAGAATTATAAAGAGGCTTTGAAGAAGAAATTGGTCATTCAGGATTCAGAACAGAGTTTGTATAGTCCTAACAGTAAATAAGGCATAAATCCATACATTGCAATGCAAGGATTAAAAGAAAGATTAAATAACTTATGGTTCAGTGAGCACTGTTTATTCTGTGCAGGGTTTGAGGCAGGGCTCGAGTGGAAAAATAGCATCCAGTCACAAAATTAAAGACTTTGACTAAATATACACAGGCAACTGGGATTTTTGCAGTGTCCAAGGACATGTATCATGATATCACGTCCTTCATTCTTCAATGTAAGATTCTGTGTTTTTGAAGTTGAGTATAATTAATCATTCATGAGGAAGGGAAATACAGATGTGTATAAGAGGAGCATGAAGATGTACATCTTTCCTTCTTACTGAAGAGTAAGAAGGTTTTTGGTTTTTACCTGTGTGGGATATATATGAATAATATTTAGTAGCTTTTTTTCTGTAGCTGTGATTGTCTAGACGCCAGGCAAGAAAAGGTTTACAAGTAAAGGTAGTGTATTTTATTAGAACAAGTGATGTAGTTAGAAAAAATGAGGTGACTTTGAAGAACTGAAAAGACTGCAGAATTGACTTACTGATACACACGCTTTGGAGTCTGAAGTGGGGTATCCTGACCCCACCTTCAATATAAAATTGTGTTTTATATCCCCATAATCAGGATGGTTTAGGGTAGATTTCCTAAACTATAAAAACATTAGTGGATGGGATAGAAATACATTTAAAATGAAGACAGGTATATAAAATGGAGTCATTGTGCTGCTCTGACCTATAATTTTTATTACTTTTGGAGCAGAATAGAAATAGACCATTAGCATTCCTGAAGTTCTCTTGTTTTCCATGAAGACATTGATGAATTTCACTCTGCTGCCATGAGAAATCTGGGACCTTCTGCTAGCCAGCCTCTGCTTAACACCATGAGCAACATACACCTGGGAGCAGCAGATGCTGTAACTTTCTTCAAAATTTCCTGTGTCTCAGTTTAGATTGCAGAGCCAGAGGATCAACAAAGGTCTTGCTTCTCAAAGCCTTTCCAGTGCAGAAGTGCAGACCTCTCTGTAAAACTTCTGCTTTCACAGAAAATTTTGCGTTTTCACATAGCAGATCACAAATGACATAATAAAATAATTCATAGCCTTTCATTTTTTTTCAGGCAGAACTACCAGCACTCAGAAGAACAAGGCATCTACTTTGTGTCTCACACTGACTGCCAAGCAGATTTCAGTGAGACATCCAGAAAGTTTTACCAATATTTTAATTGAAGAGGATAGAGTGAGTTAAAAATTAGGCCACACATTTTTGTGTCTTACATTCTCTTCTATTTTCTTTCTTTCTTTCTTTCTTTCTTTCTTTCTTTCTTTCTTTCTTTCTTTCTTTCTTTCTTTCTTTCTTTCTTTCTTTCTTTCCTTTCTTTCCTTTCTTTCCTTTCTTTCCTTTCTTTCTTTCCTTTCTTTCTTTTCTTTCTTTTCTTTCTTNCTTTCTTTCTTTCTTTCTTTCTTTCTTTCTTTCTTTCTTTCTTTCTTTCTTTCTTTCTTTCTTTCTTTCTTTCTTTCTTTCTTTCTTTCTTTCTTTCTTTCTTTCTTTCTTTCTTTCTTTCTTTCCTTTCTTTCCTTTCTTTCCTTTCTTTCCTTTCTTTCTTTCCTTTCTTTCTTTTCTTTCTTTTCTTTCTTTCTTTTCTTTCTTTTCTTTCCTTCCTTCAGAAGCTAGTAGGTGAGAGTTATTGTGAGAGGTCAGTGATCCAGAACAGCTGAACTTGTCTTATGACAACGTCCGGATTTGACAAAAATCTTTGTTTAGTAACTTTCTCCCTCTTCATGTTATTTTTCAGTGTACAGTAGTGATGTGAGGCTGGTTATTTTTTCTGGGTACAAGGTGAAGTTGAGAGTCAAGATGTAGCTTGTGCTGAATGAACAAATTCTGAAATTAGAAATCAGTGCTAGCTGGGCTTGTTACTGCTAGGTTCATGCTTTAATCCTTAACAAATCTACCCTTTAGTTCCCATCCATGTCAGAGGATGAATTATAAATAGATATTTCTTCAGTATCATTATGCTTCTTACAAGTGGGTATTTCAGTACAAGGCAGATGGCACAGATTATTTTATATTCCTAATACATGTATCTCTAGGAGAGTCACGCCTCAGTGCTGATGCTGGCTGCATGGGTTATGCATTCTCAGGAGACCAACATGGTTAGAATGTATTCTTTTGCACTTTCTCCTGTTGTCTCATGTTTTGCTATGATAGAAGCACTAGCAAATGAAAGGCTTGTTATTGATTTCTGTGGAGATGTTAATAATTTCCGTGTTACTCTGCATTGGAGTGGCAGTAACTGATGCACAAAATTTGACATCTTAATTATTCTGTGATGGAAAAGAGGGACACTAACCTGAGACACAGAAGCCTATTACCTCTGGATCTGTGGATTCAAAGCAGCCTTAGGTCACGAGTGAAAGGAGTGAGACTGTCTCAGTATAGTCTTTATGGATGTTTGTTTGCTTCTCAAAGACACTAGATGTCTTCAATGTGTCTGGAGCAGATGGAAGCAGAAATCCTGAAACAAAAAAAAAAGTTTCATTTTCAGTATTTCTAGTAGAGCTGAAACTGCAAGTACTAGAAACCTCAGGAGATGAGAACCCTCCAGAGCTATTGCATCAAAATATGCAGCCCAAATGTTGTTGTTTATTCAATCAAAAAGAGAGGTCCAAGAGTTTTGGTGTTTGCCCATCGGTCCCATCCAGTGGGCATAGCTTCAGTTCCCAGCAGCTGCAACTTTACACAGAGTTCCTGTGAGATGGAAATCTTGATTGAGTGAACAAGGACACACATGCACCATAGGTCATTTGCAGATATTTAACAGTGAACCCCAAAAATCTGATCCGTAGCCAGTGACGGTATCACCATCATTATAACAGCGAATGCAATTCCTTTAGTGATAGATAAATATCAGGCTGTTGCTGTCTTTGTTTCCAGCTGTATGTAATCATCCACAACCTTTAGCATAGGGGAGACACTCTTCAAGACAATGCCATTTCCCAAATAACCATCCAGCTGACTCTACACCATGGAGCTAAAGGTCTCTTTAAAAATTATATATTGTGCATTTCCGACTACAGGATTAGATGACCACCTCAAAAGTATTATATATGCATCATTATTCTGTTAAAATTCATATTCTCAGTCCAGTCACAGACAGCCCCACAATAAGGCATCAGCATTTCAAAAGCTATCTGATGCTGAACAATAGAGTAAATGGCAAGAAAAGAAAATTTGATTTCTGCCTCAGTGAAAGAAAAGAGCTAATATGAAAGAACAATTGTGTGAAGTTTGAAGGCTTGATTGGTTTGTATTTTACCAGCATCATCCAAAATTGACTTCAGTGACTTAACTGTTAGTAATATTGAGTTACCCAATGCCCTAGAAGGCAACAAAAAAATTGTGTTCTATAATCTAATCCAGTACCCTCTTGTCCTCCAGAGCTGGGACAGGGTTTGTCTGGGCACTGTGCACTTCAAAAGAACAGCAGTTTGATGTTTACTGCTGTGGCTCCTTAACAGTCTCCAGTGCTGGTCTGCATCTCTCTGTTGGCAATGGTATCAATAGAAAAGGACTGAGGCCAAAAGGAGACAGAAAAGGGGAAGTGAGAAAAGAAGTTTGAATTGTAGTCTATAGTCTTTCAGCATGCTCAGCTGCACAACATAGTGCAAACCTGAGGAAGGAAACTAATTAGGGTTCCATTAAAAAGAGGAGAAAATATCTTGCCAAGACCCAGGTTACATCATGATGGCCAAAGTGAAACCTTGCTGGCTAATGTAGCCTTAATTAATTTTATTTTGCAGAGACAGCAAGCTGACCATGTTGCTCCGAGAGTCCTTGGGCAATATGAACTGCCGCACCACGATGATAGCTCACATTTCAGCCGCTGCGGGGAACTACGCTGAGACGCTCTCCACCATCCAGATTGCCTCAAGGGTCCTCAGGATGAAGAAAAAGAAAACCAAGGTAAGATGATGTGTAACTCCCTTCTTATAATGATGGAGGAAGGAGGAAGAAGGGTCCTTAACTGGGTAGAGCAGCGTGTAACAAAATCAGTAATCAGTTCCAAAGTGTATGGGATGTATGTACCCAGTCCTAGGCAAGTGTCAGAGTGCAATATCAGAGGGTAAATGCTTCAGCTTCAAAGACACAGGAATAAGTTGGGACACATCTGTTGTAGCAGGTTTGTAAGCTGACCTTGTTTAATAATATAGTGTCAGGAAGCATTTATTTTCCTTTATACTCTTAGTGCTAATGAAATAATAAGGAGTGAAACTGCTGTAGAGTTAAAGAAAATTTGGATTAATTGAGAATTAGATTCTCTATGCTTCTCAGAGAGAGTAGAAATGAAATAAAGGCAGAAAAATTGTGTCCAAGGCCAGCATTGACCACCTTTTTTATTCCTATTGCTTCTAAATATTGGTGATAGTTTTTCCAAGTAGAGTGAAGATGGACTATATCCATTTTCATGTTAGAGAGTTCTGGTTGCTTCTGTGCAACTTATGGTGTGAATTGGGCAGAATGAGTGAATTTTATGCATTTAATTTTAATTGGCAGACTGACAAAAGCTTTTTTTGTCAATTGATTGAAGAGAGACAAATGAAGGGTTCAGTCCACACACCATCAAAGCACTGTGTCTCCAGAGACCTCTGAGTGCACATTATACAATTCCACACACTGGTAGTATGGGGTCGTATGTAATCAGTTTTATTGTTCCTCTTCAAATACACAAATGCACACGCATGCAGAAATTAAGCAAAGCCTTTGCCAAATACCTGATTTCTTTGGCTAGGCTCAGTTAAAGGAGGTATCTTAATCCATATTTTTGGTACATTTTTTTGAAGTCTTATGATTTTGAGTGGAACTCAGAGCTAGGGCTTTGGGTTCTCCTTTGAACATAGCTATGAGTTTGCTTCAGGGCTGTGGATAAGCAGCTTCAGAGCTTTGTGCCTTAGTTTAGAGAACTCCCAGTTCATATGTGACCATGAGATTTTGTGTATGCAGTTTGCACAGGGAGCAGTTTGCAATGCTGACATGTCATAGACTCTCTCTCTCTCCCTCTTTCTCTCATGTTGCAGTACACATCAAGTTCTTCTGGAGGAGAGAGCTCTTGTGAGGAGGGCCGGATGCGGAGGCCAACCCAGCTGAGGCCTTTCCATTCTAGAAACACTGTGGACCCAGACTTCCCTATTTTGCATTTATCAAGTGATCCTGATTATTCATCCAGCAGTGAGCAGTCGTGTGACACGGTGATTTACGTTGGCCCCAATGGCACTGCCCTTTCTGACAAGGAACTGACAGATAACGAGGGTCCCCCTGACTTTGTTCCCATAGTTCCTGCTCTGCAAAAGACCAAAAATGAGGGCAGGTTGGAGGAAGTCAGTGAATCAGGGCCCAGCACATCTGAAAGAGACTGCCTGAAGTGCAACACCTTTGCAGAGCTCCAGGAGAGACTGGATTGCATAGATGGCAGTGAAGAGACTGACAAATTTCCCTTTGAAGAGATGCCTGCTCAATTTAGCTCAGACCAGATGTCTAAGTGTGCTGTCTCAAGCCAGCTGGCAGAGCTTAGCCACTTACCAGAGTCAGATAAGGAAGATACAATGCCAGAATGTCAGCATCCTGATAGAGAAGCCAAGGAAAATACAAATACAACACCCAGCAAAACTAGGAGAAATCACTCCCCTGTTCCTTCTGGAGCTCTTACCAATCTTTCAACTCCTTCTTCTCCCAGGAGTGTAACAGGCAGCTCTAGTAAAGAACTTAACTCCTGTCAGTTAGCACACAGCACCAGCTTGCAGAGCAGCAGAGAAGGGCTCAACACCTCTGGATTTGTGGAAGGCAAGCCACGGCCAATGGGTTCACCTCGGCTTGGCATTGCAAGCCTCTCAAAGACATCTGAGTATAAGCCACCAACTTCTCCTTCCCAGAGGTGCAAGGTCTACACACAGAAAGGAGTCCTGCCCAGCTCCACTCCCCCACCAGCCCCCCTGAGTAAGGATGCTGCCATGACATCTACTGAATCTTTATTACAGCCAGAAATCCGGACCCCACCTGTAGGCATGAGCCCTCAGATTATGAAAAAATCAGTGTCGTCCAACAATGGGGATTTTGAAGAGACCATTCTCAATGAAGATGGGCAGCAAAGCATTTCTCCAGAATCCAAGAAGGAGATTCTAAGCACAACCATGGTCACTGTTCAGCAGCCATTGGAGCTGAATGGAGAGGATGAGCTTGTGTTCACCCTTGTGGAAGAGCTGACCATTAGTGGCGTCCTTGACAACGGGCGCCCCACCAGTATCATCAGTTTTAACAGTGACTGCTCTGTGCAGGCTTTGGCCTCTGGCTCTAGGCCAGTCAGTATTATCAGCAGTATCTCTGAAGACCTTGAATGTTACTCCAATGCAGCTCCTGTGTCTGAAGTCAGCATCACACAGTTCCTTCCTCTTCCAAAGCTGAGTCTGGATGACAAACCCCAAGATGATGGCAGCAGGCGCTCATCCATCAGCTCCTGGTTGAGCGAAATGAGCACGGGGAGTGACGGTGAGCAGTCGTGCCACAGCTTCATAGCCCAGGCGTGCTATGGGCATGGGGAAGCTATGGCAGAACCCCCCGTCTCCGAGTTTGCAAGCACCATACAAAGTGCCAGCATGATTTGTGTAAGTGACAAACAGAAGTCAGTGACTGACAACATGCTTATAATGTCGGAAATGGGGGAGGAAGCTTTTGGCAAAGTGCCACCTATCAAAGGCTGTAAAATATCAGCTCTAGGCAAAACTACTGTCACAATCAAAAACACAGCAAGTCTTAGCAGCTGTGAGGGCTACATCCCAATGAAGACGAACATTACTGTGTATCCATGTATTGCTGTTAATTCCTTCAAAGCTCAAGACACCGATGATGCTGTACCTGCTGTAACTGCAGACCCAAAGGCTGTTCATCCCCATGATGGGAAAGAATCCATTGCTAAGAAGGTTATAAAATTTGAAGACCCTTGGTTGAAGAGAGAAGAAGATGTTAAAAAGGACAGCTCTGGGAGCAGTGACGGGCCAAGGCCTGATACTGTCACGGTTTCAGCCAAGCCTGAGCACAGCACAAAACAGTCCTCCATGGACAGGTTTAGCACCAGCAGTGGGGACACCTCTATTTCCCCAGGATCTGACAGTCTGAAAAGGATTGTGGATGGGTGTGAGGTGGCAGCATCCAGCTCTGCAACCCAAAGCCCTGTTCATTCCAGTGATGGCTTGAAGAATTGTAGCCTCCCTCGAGGGCTCCCAAAGCCAAGCAAGGTGGAGGAACCTGACAGTCATCTCCATCCTACTTTTACTGACAGCAGTGGAGTCAGTTCTCTTGCCCTCCCCCAGTTTTCTAAGGCTAGTCTTGACAAGAAAATGGCCTCTCCCAAACACTGCATACTCACTCGTCCCAAAGGGACCCCTCCTCTGCCACCTGTGAGAAAGTCAAGCTTGGATCAAAAGAACAGAGCCAGCCCCCAGCACAGTGCAGCCAGCAGCACCACGAGCAGTCCCTCTAGCCAGCCTTTGTCCTTCCTGGCCAGCTTCCCTGAGGAGCAGAATGCCAAACTAAAAGGCCCTGGCATAGACAGCAGCATCAACAACAGCAGCAGCAAGCTCTTCAGTGCCAAGCTGGAGCAGCTCGCCAGCAGGACCAACTCCCTAGGGAGGTCCACAGGAAGCCACTATGAGTGTTTGTCGCTGGAAAGAGCAGAAAGTCTGTCCTCTGTGAGCTCTAAAATGAGCCCTGGCAGAGACACCACCATGCCTAGGGCTGGAAGGAGCCTCAGCCGCAGTGCCATGTCCTCACCCACCAACTCGGGCCTCTCCCAGTCGGCAGGTGCCTCCCCAAAAGCCAGCCAGTCAAAGATCTCCGCTGTCAGCAAGCTCCTGCTGGCAAGTCCCAAGGCCCGCAGCCTCTCTGCCTCTGCCACCAAAACGCTCAGCTTCTCCACCAAGTCTCTGCCTCAGTCCGTAGGGCAGAGCTCCAGTTTGCCCCCAAGTGGGAAGAACATGTCCTGGTCAATGCAGTCCCTCAGCAGAAGCCGGGGCTCCAGCCTTGCTTCCAAGCTGCCCCTTCGAGCTGTCAATGGGCGGATTTCGGAGCTGCTCCAAGGGAGCACCAGTGCCAGAGGCGTACAGCTGCCGGGGAGCCTGGAGACAGACGAGCGCGGGGCCCTCCCCGGAGACGAGAAGCCAGCCGTTCACGTGCTGCCTTCCCCTTACAGCAAGATCACCCCTCCTCGGAAACCTCACCGCTGCAGCAGCGGCCACGGGAGCGACAACAGCAGCGTCCTGAGCGGGGAGCTGCCCCCTGCCATGGGGAAAACAGCCCTCTTCTACCACAGTGGGGGCAGCAGTGGCTACGAGAGCATGATGAGGGACAGCGAGGCGACAGGGAGTGCCTCCTCAGCCCAGGACTCCATGAGCGAGAACAGCAGCTCTGCCAGTGGCAGGTGCCGGAGCCTCAAAACCCCAAAGAAACGATTAAATGCAGGTAAGCTTGTGGTGGTGGGAAAGGGGAACGCAGACCAAAGCAGAGTAGTGTGCAGGGGCTAGGCTGGCCCCAAGGGTGAGCTAGTTCAATACCAGTTCCACCTCTAAGCTGAGAAGCAAGGACATGGTATGTATCCTAGGCTCTGCCTTTTTTCATTTTGGAACATTCACTAATCCTCTGTGGTTGTATTGCCTTTGCAGTGAAGTCCCCTCCTGACCTCTTTCACTTTGGTTTACTTCAGATAAACAAAAACTGGTTAGTGTTGCCAGTGACAGCCACATTCAAGGATTTATTTATACAAATATACTTCTGATTTGATTCCAGAAAGGTGCCTTAATGTGCATGCTTCAGCAGCCCAAGACCAGAGTCTTACTGAATGGCTGTATGTCTTGTGAGCCTGCTTCTGCTCCTTGTGTGCTCTGGATGCCCAAAGGTGCAAGACGTCCTACATCTGAAACCACTGTTGAGTTCCTTCTCCCCACATAGAAGATGTAACAAGAATGTGTCCATGCCCCTTGAAAGATGTTGTCCTGTACCTGGGACTCTTGCCTTTTGAGTTGTGGCTCCTTTTCCCAGAAATTTATTGATAATAAATAATAGGTAATATTAAGAACAATATATGGGAGCTATTGCACTGAAGCACTTTTAAATCTGAAACTTTTTAAATGATCATGGAATGGATTGGGAAGACTTTGTCTTTGTTCAGACATAATCCCCAGTAGCTTCATACTACATCAGGACTTTTTAATTAGATAGCAAGAGCCTCCTGGGTCATATCAAGAGTCTGTGCAGGTTCCTCTTTCCACTAGAGCAAGTTTCATAAAGTTGCAGAACAGGGATGGGGACCATTCATGAGCTGATCAGCTCTCATTTTTCCTGGGTGCTGTTTTCCCAACCTGTAGTGCAAGTCCTGACTAATCTACTTCTGAAAAAAAAAAAAAAATCAGGTTGACATTGGACCTGGTGGCACAGGTATGTGGAATATCAGTAGCTACTTATTCTACAGTAGCTATGTCTTTCCAAAATGTGTTTTTTAGCATTCCTAATTCACCAGCCATTCCACTTGCTGTGATACCCCTCTCTGGAATTCATTTCCAGTGAACAGAGTAATGCATAGCTCTCCCTTTCTTTATGCTTTGACTGTGGTAGCAGAAAGAACACGTGCAGCACAGATGTGAATGCAATAGATACTGCTATTAAAACAACGTCCATAAATGCAGAGCTGATTGTACCTGTTCAGAGGATGTATCTGAAAGTGATCATTTTACATAATGCAAGCCCAGACCAAATGGCTAAATAATATTTCTGAAGTTAACTTTGCATCTTCTGAGAAAATCTCTTTTCCTAGCCCTTCAGTTAAATGGTACTAAATTGATTTTTCTCTTTTCTGAGGAGCTCTGCCTCTAAAACCCCCTTTCAAATATGAACTATTTAATAATAACTTGCAAGGAAGAGAAGGATGATTTCTATCTTGTGAAAAAGGAAAACAAAGCTGTCCACAGAGATGGCATTTGTGGGTGTAAACTGACAACTCGATAGCATCTTGTGGAGGAGCTGCCAGTCTAATATGGACTTTTTCCACTGGTCATTTAGATGGGAAAGTTTATCAATTTCTGTGAAAAAAAAAAAAAAAAAAACCAGGCAGCTGTGCAGATGAGGGAAAAGATTAGATACTAGAGAATGTCCCCCTTACTCCCCCAAGGGAGAGATGTTTTACAAAAAAACTCTGAGAAAACTTCAGGCAGAGCCTTTGGATTCTTTAGACTCCAGAGTTCATCCCCAAACTGAATCACTAGAGGACCAATTTTTGTTTACTCTGATGCTCACAAAACTGCTTGTTTCATTTCACTTCTCTCTGCTTTGATAGCACATTGGAGGCTGGACAAGGCTGGAAATGCAAGTGACAAAACCATTGTCTTTGTGGTGTTCTAATTACAGACAAGTTTCATATGTGTGTGTTTTATTTTATACCAGGGTTGTATTTTGGCTCACACCTTTGGCTTTTGATAACCCCTGTGCAGGACTAAACATTGTGTCAGTGGTCATGAAAAGGGAGTTGTGAAGGAAAGATCTGTTTGAGACTCAGGTTTAAGATTGTTCTTGTAGCAGTCTGGAGGACACACCAGGAAAGAAGAGGCCTTGAGCCTACCTGGTAGAACATTGACACTGGTTTGTCATACAGTGCAGTTATGAAAAATTATCAAGTGATGGGGTAAGTATGAACCTTTCATTAGCAGGGAACATGAGGAGTCCTAGCTTTGCTGCTTTTTTACTGCTGTGTACTATTTGACCCGTATTTTTCCCCAAATATACCTTTTTTTGGCTGGCCAAGAAATTAATCTCTTTATTCTAATTGCTGGTGTGAGGTGGTTCCTCACTCCTTAGTCAGCAACGTTGCAATTATCTGCCTGATGCTGGACATGAATCTCTGGGGTGGAGAGTTTTTAGTGAAGGGCATGTCTATGTCCTTGGAAATTGCCTGCCCCAGTGGACTCAGCATAGCCTGGCACATTGACCTCCCTTAAAGTAATTTACAAAGCTTCTCTCTTAATTCAGCGTGTCACCTGATGTGGAGGGATTCTCAGTATATCATCTCTGATACTTTACTTTTGAGAGTGATTCCCTATATCAGCAAGTAATTCCTGTATTGTTTGGAATGACTTGTGTATAAGTGCAGCCAGGGGTTTTATGGAAATTAAAAACTCAATCTTTACCACCATCCCTATTTCTAGCAGAAAATCACTGCCCAGAAATTAATCAGGCTTCGCTTTCATAAAACCCAGCTCCTGTTTGCATTTGGTCTGGCAGCAGTGAAATCATAATTCTGTTTTGATGTGTTTGATAATAGTATAATTTTTCACATGTCAGCAGATTTATGATGGCATAAAAGCAGGATTATTACTTCAATGCAGGAGAACATGAAGGAGGAGTTAAGGTATAAGGGAGAATAGAGCTGTTCACAAATGTATTTTTATCGTATAGTGAAAAAATGAGAAGTTTTGTAATCTTTCATCCTCTGTAGCATCTCCTTTCTTATAGTGTGAGTGTTATCTCTTAAGGAACACTTTTTAATGAAAAAGATAGCACACAAAGATTCTGAGTTCTTAAAAGACAGATATTATTTTAATACAAAGTGTCAAGAGCATTGGACCTTTCCTGATTTGCGGTCACAGATCCACTGTGCTGTAATGGATATGGCACTATAGATATGCTCATTTCAGGTCAGGCAACCTTGTCCACTTTATTTATGATTATTATTAACAGAAATGCTAGCTGTCAGACATGATCAACATGAATCAGCCCAAGGCCCCTGTAAAAGGAGCTATAAAGAGTCTTTAAAAGAATCACCAGAAGATCTCACAATTACTTTTGAAGTTCTGACACATTGGAGAGACATCATTTTTCCTCGAGATTAAGATCTTGTCTTTCAGTGCTCTTAAGTGCATTATTTGTATGTGTAGGTGCTTCTGCCCTGAATGTCATACATGAAGCATCAGACCTACACTGACAGCTTTTGAAGGATAAAGCTAGTATCCTTCACTGTTAGCCTTAGGTTAATTTTTAGGTTCTGCCTGGGTACCTGTACAGTTCACAGACAGCACAGTACAAAATTGTGTATTTACAAAATTAGAAGAAAATAATAAAAAAATTCATTTTGCATTCTGTACCTATTGAAAAATCATTTCTCTGCCTCATGAAGCACGTAAGCCTTTCCCCTGAAGCTAATCTATGCATTTAATAACTATTCCCATTTTTCTAATATCTAACATTGGTTCTGTAACATCATGTCAGCATATATTGGCCCAAAGTGACTGTTTGTGGCAGAAACAAAGCTGTTTAGCCCTGATCTAAGGCTGTACATTTCAAAGCTTTATATAGCTTCTCTTTAATCCACACTGTGGTGTCAGTATTGTTCCAGACCCCATTTTACAGATGGAGAAAGGAAGGTAGAGAGTGTTACTGACTTGTCTAATGCCCTTAGCCAAGTGAGAACCAGATCCAGGGTTGGATTACAGGCACCCTCGACTCCTAACCTCAACCTCAACTGACTTTGCCATACATCCTCCTCTGCCCTTACTGAGCAATGGAAAACAGAGTTCTGTTTGTTATTTTCTTTTTGTGGCAGGCCCTTCTTCCTTATTTGCCTGCAATCATCTGTACAACTACGTTGTACTTTGATTTCTTTGTTCACTCCATTAGCCCTTCCCTGTAAGAAACCATTGGCATCTCAGCCATATTTCTTTCTCTGGCACCAGCTTCCTCTCTCTTGGGTAGGCAGTGCTGTCTTGGGCACACTAAAGTGTTAGGGCATAGTTTGTACAGTTACAAGTTGCAGCAGTTCCTTATTATTTTTTATCTCCTCAGAAATTGTGAGTGTGGTGGCCCAGTGCCGCTCCATGGAAAGGCAGTGATAAGGGTGCTTTTATAGTACATGCTCCTGTATGTCATCAGGAAGTGCATTCTGGTTGAACTTTAGTTTTACCAAAGCTGTATTTGTATCCCAGGGGTGCAACAGATATGAGAGGGAGGCAGGCAGGGCAGCAAATTAGGGCTTGCAAGATCTGTGTTGTATTCTCTGGTGTGCTGCTGGTTCGCTGTATCACCTTGGGCAACTCGTGTAATTTCTGTGTTCTCTTGTTACCAGCTCATAAAAGTAGATAATGCTGGTACAAAAAAAAAAGTTATAGCAAGGTCCTTGGATCAGAAGTGTTATCTACCTGCCTTTTGCTCTTCTGGTTTGGTTTTTAATATTTTTTACTCAGTTTGGATGTATGTGGGTATTGCTTTAAAATAATTCTCAATGCAAAACATGACTGGATGATTTCAGAGATGGAGCCTTGGTGTTAACTCTGGGTCTTGCCCACTGTGAGGCAATAGCAAAGGAAGTGTCCAGGCCCTAATAAAGTTCATCCACTAAAGCCAAGTCCTGTTTGCATTTTCATGTTACATGCATAAATGTGTTGTTTCCAGATTTTTCTGCCCCCTCCTCCATATATTTACACGTTCTTGTCCCTTACAGTGTTTCGGTAGTCTCTGTAAGGAAACCTCCTTCTCTGGGAACAACAGAACAGGAGGGGTTCTGAGATCATTCATCAAAAACAAGGCATTTTATGGAGATTACACTGATCTTCCTGAAGCTGTTTTCTTTCCTATTCCCTATGAGATAGGTTTGGGACCTAAGAAAGTCCCCATCCCATGTAACATTGATTTAGACCTACAGGCTTCAGTCTGTCACTTCCTGCTGCCCTCTGCTGAGATAGGACTGACTTCTGCTAAGGAGTGTATCTCCTTTGATTCCTCTAGTTTTGAGGCTTTTTGGAGCTGAGTCTGAGTTTGGAGCTTTGCTGGTGCTGGGGCTTCTGCCGGCAGGGTGAAACACTGAGGGCAGTGATCTGTGGCCCAAGCAGGGCTGGGGGAGCAGCAGGTGAGCAGCAGCCACTGGGTGCTGGTGGGGACCCTGCCTCACAGCTGGTGTGCACAGCCCTCTCCTGGGACTGGGGCATGAGAAAAACATGTGAGACTGAAGGAGGCAGCTCAAAGACATCAGACTTTGGGCATAAAGTCCTTCTCAGTAAAGCACTTCCCAGCTGGGTCAGTCAGGGCCACTGGTACTTAACATTTTCCTGAATCTTAAGTATCCATGAACATCAGAAAACAAAAACCTAAGAGATATTAATGAACGTCAGGCCATGTAGAAACAAGACTGGGGGAAAATTAAGGTTTCCAAAGGTTGAATTCTTGAAGTTTAAAGCTATGCCCTCAGCTGGAGCTGCATATCTCAGAATCTGGAGAACCCTGCTTTTGTCAGTCCAGGATAGGATTTGGGGGTGTGTGTGTGTGTGTGTGTGTGTTTGTACATATGCCTTTTATCTTCTTTGCATAGGGAACTATCTGACTACAAATAATTAAAGATTCCTGCTGCAGCATTTGATGACATATGTAGTAAAGTTTTATGACTGCTTGCAGCTCTTTCTCAGTACTAACTTTCAACACCAAAGAAGAGCAAATTACTACATGATTTTAAACACATTAATAAAAAGACAGACTGTTAAGATATGACTAATTATCTACAATTAGCCTCCTTTTTCCTCATGCTAGTGTGCTCTGGGTTTCACTGATGGTTTTAAAGATGGAGATTTAAAGGCTCCTGGAAAACCTTGAAAACTCTATATTTGAACATATTTACTCTCTGGAAGCACTTATCTCCTTCTATGAAAGCAGCAGAAAAAGCCAGAGGCTGAATCTACAGACTGTAAATTATGAAAGTCTGTCTCCAACCAATATTGCAAAGCATCACATTTTGAAACATGGCCAAAATGATAATGACCAAACAAAACACCAGCAAAGAGAGTCTGAGCTTTTCTTGTTAAATCCAAGTGAAAAGGAATTTGGTTCATGTTTAGACTGCCTAAGGCACAGTGTGAGGAGCTGAAAATTGCCCTTTGTATCAGAAAGCTGTAGGGCACCTCCAGCATTTCTACTTTAACTTGCTTACAAGTGATGGTAGCTAATTGATATCCTGCACTATGCTTTTACCATGACAAAGGATGTTTAGAATGATATGAGTAAATGCTGTTTGCATGCAGGTGACCACTTCATGCATGTGACTTGCTGACTGGACAGCCCTGGGGCAAGTAGAGGGAGGGGAAGTGCAGGCTTCAGCTCCAATTTTTTTTTTTGTTCATTAAAACAACAGCATTGATTTTCCCAGGTCAAAGCCAGGCCATTTCATGCAGCAAATCTGTGTTGAAAGGGATCAGAGTAATCATTTTTTACACGCTTGACTACTGCATGCCAGCACTGAGCTTTCAGCCACATGAACACAGGAATGATTTAATAGAGGAAGTGGCAGCAGGCTATTGTGCACGGTGAAGGCTCCATGTAACATGCATGACTGAGTCGCACACCATTAGGCTGGGTGTAAATAAAACCTGCTCCTGACACTGCCACAGAATTGGCTCACTGGAATGCCTCCACCACTGTCCTGGTGGGAGCTAATGTTCTGGCTTTAGAGCCTTCCCCCTCCAGACTGTGCCTTTGCTGTCCAAGTGACTGGAGCAGCTCTTCAGTGAAGTACTGCAGTAATAATAACCAGCTTCTTAAATAATGCCACAATGCTGACAAATGCCTGTTAAACCAAAATCCAGCCTGAAGAGAGAGAAATATTTAGAAGAGACTCTGGTTGGTTTTTTTGTGGTGTTTGTTTTTTTTTTTTTTTTTTTTTTTTTTTTTTTTTTTTTTTGCTGGGATATGTGGGTGATGTGCATCTTCCCTGGAGCATCTCCCAGATTACTCGTCAACCTGCCACACCGCAGGAGGGCTGCTTTCTGATCTGGTTTCATCAGTGCTCATTCACCAGCTCTAAACTGCCCTGAAAAGCTCCTTTAAAAATAAGACAGTAATTCAGAAAGCAAGGTTAAGAAATAAACTGGGTAGATAGAAATGAGCTGTGTTGATAGTAAAATTTGAAAGTTGGATGTACATCAGCATATTTCTTATACCAGTACAGAAACAACATATCTAGTGTAGGTGTGGATGGAATATTATAAACAAGCATTGCTTTATTTCAATAAACAGGAAGCAAGTGATTTCTTGCCTCAAGTGTCCTTGTACTTCTTATCTATTCACAGCAGTGGGCTTGCATAACAGTCAATACAGAATATGGCCTGGATTATTTTACAGTGAGATGGACATAGAAAATTTTCTTCTGAATGATGGATCCTCTCAGTGTATCCTATTCCAGGTATTTGGGTGCAACATGGTCCATTCTATGCAATCTGTGTAATCTGAGTTGTGAGGATGAGTGATTGCTGTTTGGATTTCCTGGCAAAGTAGACCTTGGCTCTTTGGTGTTTGGAGTACTGACCTCAAGATGGGAACCCTATATATTTCTGGTGAAGTCCCCACATCATCAGAGGGGCCTTCCACTTGAAAACACTGGCAATGACTTCCTCTTCAGGTGGGGAACTGTGCAAACTGTATGAAAATCCGTGGAGTGAATAGCTGTGTGCTCTTCACTGGCAATAGAATAAACTAGGAGAAAGAAGGTCAAAGGAAAGGGGAGGAGTTGGTTCAGTCATGGACAATTGACTATAAGGGCAGATCCCAGTAGGAAATAAGAATGAGAGGCAAAGTCAGCATCACATTCTAGACTCAAACAGAGCAGGAGCCCTGTTGTCAGACAGTGAGGAGCAGCAGAGGAAATAAGATAGATAATCTTTGCTAGTAAGAAAAGCTTGATTCTACAACTGACATTGGTGCTATTGCTGTTGGAGCCACAGAGGGAATAGTTTAGGCATACTGCTCTAGTTATCCAGGTCTGGTTTTTGTAATTTCCTTGGACTGTCTGGTGAGAAAAACCAAAATGCTGAAGAACAGGTTCTGTACAGAAAGGCAATTTTACATCTCATAACATTAAATGCTGTGGGGAATAGTTTTGGCTTCACATCCCGCCTTTGAGCACACAATATAAACTTCTGAAATGTTGTTATATCAAGTTACAGTTTCATTTTCTGTTTGAAACACCTTGAAATTTCTAGGACAGCAGTTGTTTTGCATCCCATTTGGATATATCCAGCTTTGAAGAGATATGCATCACACTGTTTTTCATTAAGATTTTGTACTTGCAGTTTTTGCCTTTACCTTTTTCACAGAAAAGATGCTCAATCTGGAATGTGTGCTTGGAAAGCAGCCTAAGGGGAACACTCCAAAATATACAGTACTTAAGCAAATCCAGACTTTTTAGAGCTTTTGCCCTGGTCAAAACATACTTTTATGAGCACACATCCTTTTGCAGTTTGGCAATTTCACTGAGGTCAGTGTGCCTTTTTATCCTTAAAGTTACCCTCACATACCTTGGTCTGTATTTCTCATACCTTAAGGCTCCTCTGGGCTTACCTTTGCTGAAACATACTGTAGCTTCAGTACCACTCTTCAGTCAGATCTACTTTCACACTGCATGCCTTCACTGCTGTGCTACTCTCTTTATCTTAAAGTTAACCTGGCCAAAACTTAACCTATAGCTTAAGGTAGAGCAATAAGTCTGTTGCAAAAGCAAATCTTGTATCCTATGTATTTTCATGGCTATTTCACAACCTGTTTATTCATACTCAAGCTAGGTTCAAGAGGGGTTATTCTGAGAGTGGGTAAATTCAAACTAAGTGAAAAACATATCCTTCAGGGCATTTAGCAAATGACATTTTGCTTTACATACTGCATGGTGAAGTTATATGTGAAGTTATTTTACCCTGGGTTCATATTGCTGTGTTTATTTCAGATTGATTTTTGGTATAAATTTATTTTTTGAATGGAGGAATGAATTCTATTTACATGGTGTGAGGGTCAGCCATTTTGCCAAGGTGCAGAGGTGGGAGGGTGCTGAGATCTGCTCCTGTTGAGCTCCCTGGCTGCCCACTTTCTTCATAAATCATACACAGGGAATAGAGGAGTAGTGTGCTGTAATTCTCACAAAGCACGTTCTTTATTATAGAGTCAAAATTGATGAGATCCTAACTCCATCGAGTGCACTCAATAAATTTGGGACTTCAGATGGATATTTTGTATATGAATGGAAAACTGCATTAATTTTAACAATTTAATTGTTGTGTGTTGTTAGGGATGAGCAAGCTGTTAGCTGCTTTGTGATATTCACCCCAAAGCTCTGCTTAGGCTTTATCTCCTTACTGATTCCAATTAACATAAAATAAGATAAAAACCAGAGACTAAATGGAGAGGTTAGTGTCAGGAGCTTCCTATCATATGGCACCATTATTTTCTGTACCTGGGCTAATAAGCAGCCTATTAATCAGTGCATGTTTAGAACAAGCTAAAACCACTTTTACCTTACTGGAAAGAGGAAGAAGATTTTTCATTTTAATTCTTCCTCAAAGCACTCTACGCCTCAGATAAATCATCCTGAGTCAGCATTCAAGGTGCAGATAAGCAGAGATCTCTCTTTTTCTTTCTCCTCTGTGTCTCACACAGCTGTACCCCCTGGAAGCCCTATGCAGGTCACCTGTGTCCCAGAGGAGCCCTTGGCAGGGGTGGCAAGGAGGCTGTGTGAGGCAGCTCTGCCCTGCTGCATTGCCCCAGTTCAGAGCTGCAGCCTGCCCTGCTGGCATAACCCACAGGCAATCCAGACACGAGCTCTGGCTAGAAAAACACAATGAGTTAATGTCTCCTGCTGCTGCTGCACTCTCAGCTGCCCCTCTCCCAAGGGCTAAGCACTATCAAAGGAAACCTCAGGATGGAGCCCTCCTAGACCACAGGCTTCTGCTTCCCATTGAGCCAAATGGATATGAATGGGAACAAAATGCAAAAAAATTACTGTCATTTCTCTACTTCATACCTCAGTAATCTGTTTTGCTCTGCTCCAAATAGGAGCCTGATGCTGTTCTTGTGGCAAGGTGCATTGGAGCCATCCACCTGCATTTCCAGAGTCTTGGACCTGGACTTTGACTAGACACAGAGTTTTTCCAGTGGGGTGGTTTAAAAATGCTTCATTACACAAGAAGGTGGTTTTGACAGCCACAGTGGGGAAAAGAGGAAGAAAGTCAAACATCACGGAAAAAGGCACTACCTTAGTCATAATCCAGCCATGCATGGAGAGCTGGGCAGAAGGAATTTCTAGTCTGCTCAGCTGCTTCCTTGAAATGCTAGAGGTAGTCTAAAGGCATGTCAGGAAAGGAGATGTGACCATTACTGTGGGGCAGAAAGAAAAAATAATTAACAGCACTGGGTGCATTAAACAGAAGGTCAGATCTGATGCCTATAGATATGGCCGGGTCTAAAAGCTGTCAAACAGGAAAGAGATTGAATTTACACTCAGACAAAATTTGAGAGACTGCTTCTGTGAGACACCATGGCCAAAAGCCTCAAAAGCATTAAAAAGCTTATTTAATGTGTGAATCTTTTTGCTCTTGAGTGACACTAGGATGATACTAAGGGCCCTCTCCATCTAAGCAAGCAGAGGACTTGTTTCCCAGGAGGGGCTGAACCTATTTCAGGATCTCTCCCTGCATGTAATAGAAATGAATAGTCCACCATATTCTCTCACCTCCCTTCAAGTATGCAGCTGCTCCCAGCATTTGGTTACCTTTCTCTAGCACTGCTGACAGGAGTCACCCTTAGAATCACAGTTTGTTGGGGTCTTCCCAAACCATCAGTCTTGTTCTTGTCAGTTTTTGCCTATGGTAATGGATCAGGTCTTGTTTTTCCTTTTATCAAGATCTGACTCTTCTCTTGATCAGGCAGTTTAATCTAGAGATTAACTGAAATGCATTCAAGGTAAGGGAATGCTGACATTGTCTTCCAGTGACTGGTACCACAGAACTAAAATAACTCCTGCTTGCTGGTATTTGTAAGGCTTCATTTGTTCTGGCATGAGTTTTTTTGCTGGGCTGCAGTTTGAGCAAAAAACACAGCTATGATAAGTGTCATAGGATGACATTCTCAGGTTGTTTGGTATAAAGGTGCTTTGTAGAGCTCCCAGTCTACCCAGAACTCTGTCAATCAGCTCTGGCTGTGCTCTCTTTTTCCTGCATTGGGTTATCTCAGATGTATCCAAATAAAAGCTCTGTAGACTAGGCTTTCCAATAGACCATCCTCATCCATTTTAAAGCTAGAATCTACAGGTTAATTACTTGTCTCTAACACAGACCTACTGGTTTCTAGCACAGATTATTATCATGGGATAAGATGTGAATAGTTCTCTGTCAGCACAGAAGCAGACTCCAATGAAAGAAACTAGGCAATACTTTCTTACTTGAAAATCCAAAAATTAGATATTTTGGGGTTTTTTTAGCTTTTATTGAAGGACCAAGTTGACAGACATGTTGAAACTATTTACATTCAAGTCTCAATAAATGTAATGCAGGAAATTCCTAGAAATTATTTTATCTTATTTTTAAAATAAAATCTGCATGATCATTCAGCATCTCTTCCCTGCTGGCTGGCATCACTTATGTATTTGCAGCCAAGAAAGCCAGTTAATAGTTTCATTCAAACTTCCTGGCTCCGGCTTTTGTTTTTGGCTTCTCCCATCCTTTTTATTCCTGCTGTGTCCTAGGGAAGACCCTGTGTCAGCTACAAAACTTTTAGTTTTGTTTTTTTTTTTTTCTTCAACCAAGCCATTGCTCTGATTGTACTAAACCAAGCAAGGAAATGCAACTGCTGATATTTTTTTTTTTTGTGTGTGTGTGTGTGTTTGTTCTTTCTCCCAACAAACCACTGCCATTAGGTCGGGGACATGCATTTTCCTCCTTGCTGTACTGTAGGCCCTGACTTGGCATCTTATGTGGCAGGCACTTTGCAGAGTGCCTGGCTAATGCTTGTCCTTTGGCTGTAAGGGTCAGTAGCAGTAAGGAAAGCCAGGCTAGACCAGTTCCATCCTGCTGGCTTGGGTCCTCCATCGGCTCACCTGTATATGCTGAGACCTAATCAATGGGGAGCTTCACAGGCTCTGTGAACTTCAGGGGACGGGTGCCCTCTGGGTCAAATCCTGTCAAATCTGTCACATCCTGGAGTCAGGCACCAAGGACCACTGAGGGTGTCACTCGTGGTGGGTGGGCACTGCACATTGCAGCTGCAGCTCCCATGGCCTCCCTGGGTTTTCCCTCCATTTTCTTCTGTGGCTGAGAAGGCCAAACATACATCATTTGTGGACTTCTCTGCAATGGAAATGAGAAGCAATAGCTGTGCTAACGTGCAATGGCACTTTCTCCATTTGCAGGTTCACAGAGGAGGAGGCTTATTCCAGCTTTATCCCTTGACACCGCCTCCCCAGCAAGGAAGCCTGCCAGCAGCCCCGGGGCCCGCTGGGTGGATGGGCCGCTGCGGAGCGGGCAGAGGGGGCTGGGGGAGCCCTTTGAGATCAAAGTCTATGAGATTGACGATGTGGAGAGGCTCCAGCGACGGCGAGGTGGGGACAGCAAGGTGAGTGCCATCCACGTAATCTCCTGGCAGGCGTAAATTGCAAAGGACAGCACTTAAAGCGTACGGCTGGGAGGAGTATCTGAGGAGTATTGAGTATTTTAGAGTAACGATGGATTATGGACTTCAGTATTATTTGAAGGCATTTTTTTCTTCCTAGCCTCTGACACTTGTTGAAGTTGTTTGTGATGTTTGGAAAAACTTGCTGGAGTGGGGTTTCCACTGCACTTCACCCACAGCAGATTTGTTTACAGAGGAGATCGTTTACAGAGGGAATAGTGTTGAGACCTTCACGCAGGCTTGGATGAGGATAGTTCTGTTATTGGAATTGTTCCACACTAGCGAGGGTAGCACAGTCCTCAGATGGTTTCATTTGCTCCATGTCTTTGTGGCTGTCACCCCTCAGAGTCATGTGAGGCCAGGCCCGCTGTCTCCAGTACTGCACCTCATGCTGTTACTGTGCTCCAGAGCTTTACAGAAAATATGTCTTCTTTATTAATGACTATGAATTGCTAGAGCTTTTCATAGCATACTCCCTTAGTTTAAGGATGTTTCAAATTTGATATTGCTACCAATTCTCTTATTTTAAAATATGACAAATGCATTACTTATGCACCAAGCACAGGGGTGTATTTAGGCTTTCAATACAGCAAGCAATGGATTTCCTACTCCCAAGAGCTTAGATTTTCTTAGCCAAACTGTGGTGAAAAAAAAAGAAATGTTTTCCTACAGTTAATCTAGTTTCAAGATGCTGCCTGTTATTAATTATTCTGGTTTATTATTAACTACCACTGCAAAGTCTCCAAAGCTCACTGATGGAAAACATGAAAACCAAACAAAAGCAATAAAATTAAAGCAGATGATGGATGATTTCATGCAGTGATTCATAAGCTTCCAGAATAAATGGCTCATTGTCAGTATTATTGATTGGAAGATCATTTCACTGAATGGACCTGAGTATTTCTTCTCCTCTTCACTCATTCTTTCCCTGCTTCTTCTTCCTGGCTGGCAGGAGGTGATATGTTTCAATGCCAAGCTGAAAATCCTGGAGCATCGCCAGCAGAGAATCGCTGAGGTCAAGGCTAAGTATGAGTGGCTAATGAGAGAACTGGAGGTGACCAAACAGTACCTGATGCTGGATCCTAATAAGTGGCTCAGTGAATGTAAGGACATTGTTTTGTTGCCTGAACTTGTAGGTTTCCTTTGGTTTATTTAATAAGGGGGATGGAAGGAAGTAGAAATGTCTGGTAAGAGTGAAATGTAAGCTACTGTTTGTAAACTAAAATGAACCAACATAGGACCTTAGGGCAAGCTTTAGATTGACTGTCTTTCTAGAACTAGTTTCTATAACTCTTATTAAATGTTAACAGTAGAACAGTAGAACTGAACAATCTTTTTTGCCTGAGAGATGAATGTTGAAATGGTGCAGCATTCTAGTGGTGGATGTTGCCATTGGTAGATTAATGTTCACACGTTTCAGTCCACAGCTCTTGAAAATGAGAATTTTTTTTTTGGCCTCAGATCACTCAAACATATGAGCAATATTATAAATCTGTTCTTCTACTACAAAATAACACTGTGGAGCAAACTTGTCCCTTGGCAACAGTGGGCTTACGTGAAATGAAATGAAATTTGGCCCATTTTTATAACTATAGATGTGTAAAGTTCAGAGAGCTTAAAGGGCATTCACATTCAAATGAAGAAGGACCTCAGCACCTCTAAGGAAAAAAACCATAAAGAGTACTGCAGTAGTTATACAACAGTTTTTAGTATTAGCAAGCAGATAAGTTCATATCGAAAAGTTCTAGAAAAAACCCCACAATGTGCAAAAGTTTATTTAGGATAATTGCAAGTGGCAAAAGGAGGCCAGCTGGTGTGTTCCCTCACAACATCCTAACTCTTCCTTTGACAGCTGCTTTAAGTTGACACCAGACAGGTACATCCTGCAAAACAGCCACAGTATAGATTTCAGGAGCACTATAAAGGAAGAGAGTTAAAAAGGACAGTTTTAAAGAGAGAGAGAATGCTATGCATTGCTGTCCCCTTATTGTGTGATGCCTTCGTTTGTAATTCCAATGTGGTAAGTGCAGAAAGCCTGGAGGGTTGCAGAGACCTCAGGGAACAGATAAGATGGTTAGTGCTGGCTCAGACAGTGTATCTCACACTTGGCTTCCATGGAAGCTGCTGTGCACCTGTGTTGGAGGGATTGATGGCCTTCCTGGAGTGGTCTAGAGGGAATCACATGGAATAGGGAGAGGTGTGAGGAACAAGGAGCCTAGAGGTTTGTTTTAAATTCCAAGTTCTGAATTCATCAAAGGGATTGCCCTCCCAGGAGAGAGCAGCTATTTAAAGCTCTTTCTGGTCAGCAGAATGTGTGAAAAAGTCAGTGCATGCTTCCATTCAACATATGCTGAAGGATGATGGAGCACGGCAAAGGCATCTGCAGTTCTGGTGAGGATGACAGACCAGCTCTCTCCAGAAAGCATCCAATGCAACTTTAAACTATTTTTCATTGTGGACAAGCTGCTGTGTCATTTTAATAATCATTAAACAGAAAAGGCAACTTTTAAAGACAATGGCAAGCCAGAGGTTATGTTGTATATAGTACTGATGAGTTTGAAGACTTGAATTAGCTCTGGCTCTCTGACCGGCCATCACTAAGTTTTGTCTGCTTTTCCTATCTGTGCATTTTCTTTCTCACAGTTGATCTGGAGCAGGTATTTGAGCTGGATTCTCTGGAATACTTGGAGGCCCTGGAATGTGTGACTGAGCGTTTGGAAAACCGTGTCAACTTCTGCAAGGCCCATCTCATGATGATCACCTGTTTCGACATCACCTCCAGACGCCGATAAAGGATGAACCTCAAGAGAATTTCAATGCGCATCTCTGCCATCCTTCTTTTCCCTTCCAAACAGCATCCCAAAGACAAAAGAATGAGGATGAAGGTTGGAGTCAAGTCTCAGCTGTGTGTATGAGAGATTTGCTATAATATACAGAGGAGTAGTATTTAAAAAACAAACAGAACAAGCATGGAAAATGGAGATAGAAGGTTGTTGATACTCTTAGCCTAAAAGAGCACTTTGCAGAACCTTTTAAGGACATGTCTGTAAATAAGAACTGCTGGCAGAAGACACTTCTTTCCCTGCATTAGCTAAGGAAGGAGGAAAGGTGGTTGTGGGACTTCCATTGAGAGGTTCATTAAAAGAAAACCTATCCAGAAAAACTGTTCAAGTGCCTTGCAAATCTTTGTTATCCAAACATTTATGTTCATACTTTATTGTGTACAGATGGTGCTAGTCAAGAAAAGAAAAAGGAAAAAAAAAAAACAAATACACTTTTGAAATGTATTTACAGCTTGTTTTTCTCTTGGTGTTTTCTCCTATTTCAGACTTGCTGTTTCTAAGTAACTTGTGTTTGTAGAGATATTTCCTAATCAGTACAACATATGAATAAATGTTAACTGTCTTTTCTTGTTACCAGAGTAAGGCCACTCAAAGAAAAATTCAGCTTTCCCAGATGACAAAAACATATTTCTAGCAGAGAATAAGGTTTGTTTAAATGCTCTTCTGTACTCTCTTATATGCTGGAGAACACCGTCATTCTCCCAGCCTGTAGGTTTTGCAGTGTATGAGAGAGAAGTGAAGTAAATGTCTTTTCCATTTGATACAACACCCATAACTTGTTTTCTTGTTCATATATGTTTTGCTTTGTACTGGCTGGAGTTATGAACGAGGAGGTACTTTTATCCTAACCCCCTTTTCTGGTGCTAGTAACTTGCTGGAAGATTGTCCTCTAGGCTAAGGGTTCCCATGTTTATCAGTCCAAAATTGAGTGATTTGTTCTTTCTTGAGACTATGACTGATAATATTTAGCTTTTAGTATATGTCTCTTTGTGACATATACTGCTGTGAGACAAGTTTTGTCAGCTTCTGATCCCTGGCCCAGTGTGTCCATACTCACAGATGTACCTGAGGAGTGTAGGCTCTGCTCAGCTCAGCACATCTGGAAATAAAGCAAATGAGCAGATACAGCACTTCAAGCTTGTTGGCTATGGCATCTTTACTAATCCTCAATACCTGAAGCCATGGCAAAATTCACATTGACATCAAAAGGACAAGGGCCTGCACCTCCATGCACATCCAATTATTCTACTAGTTGCCCACTTTATCTACAAAACAGTATGTGGGAAGGAACATCTTTTGTATTTCATAAACAAATGTGCAAAACCCACATTTTAATTACATATGAGCATGAAGAATTATTTTGTTGAATTAGGTTTCTTTTTCCTCTACACTGAAATAAGCACATTCACGAAAATTCTGCTCTCAGATACATTTGTGCTACCCTCCTGTCACTTATGAGGAAATAAAACTATCATTTAACATACTCAAAATGCATCAATTAACTGCTGTACTTAACTGCAACTCTTCTTTTACCTGCACCATGTTATCAATGCCATCTTACAATACTCCAAGCAGCAAGTCCCAATGGTAAAATAATTCTGGTAGATTTTCTAGTGGTTAGGTGAACAGAAACGCTTTTTTAAAAAGTAGAAGTAAAATTTGTATAGTTTTATTTTCTTTTAGTGCTCTACAACTTGTAATAACAAATCTTACTCACTCTTTTACCCTTGTCACTGGATTTTGTAGAAAATTCTACTTAGAATCTATAGGATTATTTGGAAAGGAAAAAGTTTTTGTGTGAAAGTCACTTTCTAGTCTTTTCCACAGCAATTTCCTATCATGAAACTCATATTCTAAGCAAGCATCAAAGACATATCCCTTTCTCTCTCAAAGAAAAAAAACACAACCAACTCTGAAAATCCACTCCCCCCCAACAATGCAATTTATCTGGCTTTCTTCTCTTTATACCAGTTTCAGTGACAGTTACTATGCATTGGTTTTTTGGAGGCCATCTCTTCTCTGCAGTGTCCCATGGATTGAGTACAGCTTCAGAGAGCCAAGGAAATAATTCCTGCACACAGTCCATGACTTACACAGGAGTGGTGATGTTTCCATAAATCAAGTGGACACATTTCAGAGCTGTTAATACCTATTGTAAAATACCTATTGCATGTAATATTCCTCACCCACAGTAACTCAGTCATTCATTGATGCTCGATTTGGTACTTCTGCAGCTTAGGAGGCACAGCAAAAAGCACGTGTACCTAGCCATTGTTTTAAAGAGTAAGAGCATATGTTCACCCTGTTTATCACAATGACAAAAATTGATCCCTGAAACCAAATTAATTACGCCAAGGATGAATTTAGTGTACTAAAAAATATGTACTAATTGAGCAGAATCCCAGTACTTACAAATATTTTATTTCTGGGGACCTAATTAGAGTCGTCATTAACTCCCATAATATACTAGTGTTCATATTCTAAAATCCATATGCATTCTTGACTTTCTGTCATTTCATTTCAGAATTTGCCACTATGTTTTTAAGAATTGCGATGGCTTCATACAAAAAAAGGAACAAAAATTTGTGGGGATTTGACATGATAAAATGTTTTCTTCTTGAATACAGCTTTTTTACTTCAGAATTTATATTAGCATAACTCAAGTATTTGCAAAACACATAAATCAAATCATTCAGGACTTTATTATGAAATTGATCTCAGTTTGCAGTAGCCAGCATTTTAGAAAAGATATATACACTTTTGCAAGTCATCCAGGAAGCCCCATTCTTTAAGGCACTGCCAGCATAATGCTATTTTTATGCTGATTTTTTAAAAGGCATCATGTAGCCCCAAATACACAAGAGCAACACGAATGTAATGCCTAATCATTTTCACATTCAGAAATCAATCCTATTTCCCTGGGACAGCCTTCGTAGGAGAGAGCAGTGTTAATGTGATTAGGTTTGAAGGTTAATTCTTTGTTGGCACGTGTCACGGGAGACTGCAGCTCTTCATTGTCGGGCTGGGAGATGACAGTGGAACACCAGCAGCGCTCCACATCCCCTCCGGCGCCTGGGGGCGCTTCCTGAGAACTGCTGCTCCTGGCAAACCTGAACCTTTATCCACACAAGGGACAGGAGTTGCTCTGCAGCCATAAATTCAAGAGCAGCCATAGGCTGGAGGCTTCGGCTGTGCTGTGGGTGATTCAGACATCCCTCTTGTCTGTGTGAGCTCCCACAGCAGGCAGAAGCTGCTCTGGCTCTGGGTGCTGGGTCAGTTTGTGCTCTGAAGGGTGTGGGAGAGCCCTAATTCCTGGTACATTTGTCACACATCGTTTCTTTTGCCATGCATGCCTAGCATTTGCCTCAAAACAATTCCTTGTCAATTCATTCAGATCTAAGTAATCCAAAGTGTTATTTTACAGAAGGACAAGGAAGGAAACTAACACTCTCCTTTCTTAGGTTTTCTTCTCTTCTCACCTGCTCTGATAAAACTGCAGCTCAATTGCATTAAAAATCAGAAGAGTTTTAACAGAGTAAACCCAGCTGTGAGGGGAATTCATCCACCTGCCATTTTTTTGGGGTATTTACTGTTATGTAGTAGAAGATCATGCTAGTC
>VZRH01000333.1:365508-376710 GCA_013397555.1 Urocynchramus pylzowi | reverse complement strand
CCTCCATTTCATGTAAGGGCCACACACAGGGCTGAACATCTGTCTTCGATCCAGTCTTAGAAGACTCACTGCCACAAATCCTAACTTCTGAAACTTGCAGGTCCATAAAACAGGCACCAAGCAATGGCATGATCCTCTGACATGATTCTTAGTGAGAGCTGCATAGAATGTACAAAAAGGGATCAAAGATACACACCAGCATTTTTTTCTTTTATCTCTAAATGTGGCAATTATAGAGGCTGAAAGCTGGTAGTGATGCTGGGAGTAACACATACCAAATCTCATGTTTGCTTACAGAAAAGTCTGTCTTGAAGTGTGGGTTTTATTTCTTCACTTTTTTTCATTTATCTCAATAATATGGCATGTCTTAAAATAGGGACCTGTGGCATGGAATTCAAATGTGCTGACAGCTGAAAAATACAGACTATTTTACAAAAATCACCTTTTACAAATGTTTGTTATTTTGCTGTATCATTTTTAATGAGCTAAAATCGTTGTAGAAACCAAAGTTGTACGTGCACTGATAAATACACCTTGCACATTGCTGCAGGGGAATGGCAGAGCTGCTCACAGATGGCAACATCACCACTCCCCTTCACTCCTCCTTTGTGGGCAGGTTTTTCCTGCCTACAAAACCATTCCCCTTGCACTCACCTGGATGAAGTTAGCTTATGCCACTCTATAGGGAAAGCTTATGCTTGAAACTCTTTCAAGGGCTTCTTTAAAAGGTTCTTTCTTACTCAGATTCTTCTGTAGCCAAATTTCTGCAGTTCCAATGTAGAACCTGTTAAAGCCTGTAAAAGTATTCCAGGTGAACTACTCTATATTTCAGAGTATCATGAAATTATGGCAAGATATTTTATAATCTCAGCTGTTTAACAGAACAATTTCTGCATATGCTTGAGGCATACAGCTCATATACTTGAGGCACAGTTACATCAACTGAGAGCCTGGACTCTTGGTGGTCTGTGAAGCTTTCTGTCTAGTCCTAAAAGAGTTAAAATTGTAAATTGAAGCTTCTGCATTGCAGAAGCAAATTCAATTCTCCTAAGCCAGAGGCTGAGCGACCTCTGATGCCAGTTCATATGATGGGAAGGATGGTTGTACAGCATCAGGGATGCACCAGCTCACTGCAGAGATCATTAAATACCAATAGGAGTGGATGATGACCATAGAGAGAGGCATTTCTTCTCAAATCCATGGATGGTGGCATACCTTGCTTAATCCTGATGTCCTCATGGTCTGTGTTTTGTAACTCCACAGGCTTTTGCACTGGCAACACACAGCAGTTTTTGAAGACACAAGGCTGGCTGTTGCTAGCTATCCTAAGATTTGTAAGAGGTTTCCAAATAACCATAGCAAACAAAACTGTGAATGATTTGTCAATGCAAAGTTAATAATCTCTCTGTCTCTCCTGCATTTATTGTGCGCTCATCCCAGGGTTATCTGAGCTTCCATACCTGTTCCTGGAAATAATAAACCATTTTATTATTGTCTTGATCTTTTCTTCTTTCTCCTTCTCAAGCAACCTTTCAAAAGAAACACAAAAGAAAAATTTCCCTTGGAAATGTAACATCCTTTTGCCATCAAATTCACGAACAGCAGTCTCATGCTCACTTATGCAAACTTTTGAAGCTCACAAAGGGCATGATGATTCTGCAAAGAATGGAGGTGCTGAAAGTAGCTGAAATAGTAGCATTCAGTAGCATTCAGCTATAGTATTTCAAAATACCTTCAAACCCTCCTGGACAGGAAATAAAACACAACCCAAACCATCTTACTTTGAGTGGTCCTACTTAAGTATTGAGCAAACTTTATAATAATGGTAATAAATTGGTGCTTGAGGCAGTTTCAGCTATATTACATATTCTCTATATACTATAGATATGGATGTATTCACCCTCTTTATTGTATATGTATGTGTGTGAGTATTTACATGTAGCACACATACATATATGTTTTATGTATGCATAGATACTAACTTTTCTACATTTTACTTCTTTCCCACCCATAGCTGAAACTGCTGGTTACTAACATCCACATCCACATCATATTCTATGTATGAAGGATATAATTTATTTGTAAACTCAGGATGTTCTTGTTTTATAGAGTTGCTTGTATTTTATAATTTATTTACACATCATGGTTGGAAATGCTTATCTAAGTGCTATGCATTGAAGTGTATGTTTGCTAAATCCATTTCACTCTGTCCATGGCTATGTTCTTTCTCATTATAACAGTGGTATAAAATAGGGCTAAGGAGGAGAGAAACTGATAGATGTAGAACTTATCCTGGTCCCATCACTGGGCAATTCCAGGAGAGGATGTATCAGTAGTATATATATATATATATTTTATCAACTAAATTTTATGGGGAAAAAAGGAGAAAGAACAGCATGAGGACAAGTTCAAAATGTGGAAAGTCACAGCCATTTCCAAGTTTGTCAACAAATGCATTGAACCTTTTGCCATTAAAATTGTAAAGTTTATTGTTTGCTGGCTAAAAAATATCCCTTTTGTGGTATTTGAGGTGTGAAACATTGTCAAAAATATGATGTCTGGAAAAAAATCAAACTATAGTGGCATTAAATGTTTACTTTTATCTTACCAATATATCTGCCTCCACCTCCTGACTCTTTCACTTTAGATAAGAGCATTTCAAGGCATTTCATACCAGAGAGTGCTTTTGACCTACAAGAGGATGTGGTATTGTAACAGTGAAAGTGAGCAAGAGGGCAACATCAAACCTGAAAATAAAATGACCAAAGGAGTTCTATCAAGCAGGTGTTACTGAGAAGCAAATTCACCAGAAAACAGTAAGGAATTGCAGGGTTTTGTACCAATGACAGAAATGCTACAAGCAAGCAGAGCAGCATTAACTTGCCTGCTGCTGTCCAGAAACACAAAGAAAATACATTTACAGACCTGAAATGGTCAGGCTGTTACATAAGCAGATTATGCATATACACAAGGATTGCTCTATTGTGAGCAGAGGAAAAACCTGAGACCAAACAAATATGAAAGAAGTATCTATAGGTATAATTTTTTATCATCTTTAGCAATTGTGTCACATTTCCCTTGGCCACCATGCATGGGAGTGATAAAAAGAGTTTGTGTCCATTACTAAAGACATTTTTCTCTCTAAGAGAGGCAGTGGTGGCAGATTCAGCTGACCCCTGAACTGCTGCAGAGGTCTGCACAACATCTTCTTGCCTTCACCTCATGTTTGTGGCATTCTCTGTTGATAATTAAGAGAGCACCTTGCTTGCAGGACAAGATGTGAGCAAGCTCTCTGGGCAAATCTCACATGCCCACCATGTGGATAAGCCTCAGATAAGGACACTGGGCTCTTCCCATTAGAAGAAAACCACAGATCTTATTTCCTGTGGTAAACATTTAAAAAATACCCAAATCATTCAAAATATCTTTTAAGACAAATCACCTGCTGGCAGATGATTTTCTCATATTCCTTACTTTAGGAGGGACATGTTAGGGTGTTAGGCATTAAATATTTGGTTAGCAGTGTGGTGAGAATTTAATAAGGTCATTTCTTCTATCTTATACAGCAGAGTGGCAGATCTAGCAGTCACAGTTGCAGGGAATGCAGTTGTTTATGGTGACCTCTTTTAAAGGAAGAATATTGAGGTGGATAGGATGCCAAAGGCTGGCAGAGACAGTCTCCTCCTTCCCCTCTGAGAGCAGCAAGCCCTGTGCTACCTTAGCTGTTGCCCCAGGCCTGTGGATTTGCATGCTGTGCCTCTCCACAGTACCTGTAAATGAAGATAAACAGCCATTTATTTCGTCTGTGGGCTGTTCAGAATAGCTCTGATTTGCTCTAAAGAGCTAAAAGGCTTATTGCCTACTTTTGAGGTAATTTATCTTCATCGCTGTTACCATGCAGCCACATCAGTATTAAGGAGCCTGAAGTGCCTTACAGAGACAAAAACAGAAAAATGGGTTAATGCAAGCCCTAGACTTTGTCTAAGACAGAACTGATGGTGAGGAGCTCTAGATGAGCTGAAAACAGAAACAATTCACTCTTGGTCAAATCTGGAGCCTTACAGACCCCAAAGCCACACACTTCTGATTTGGGGCAAGACAGCAAGGAAAGGTTTCATTCACAGAGTGGAAGCAGGGGCTCATGCCTGGCAAAAATCTGGTGTCCTTATGAGGCCTGCCTGAAACTGTTGATACCTCTTGTAAAGTAATGCCCTAGCAATTACCAAGTTTTGTCTTCAAAACCATTAACTTGCCAGACTACAAATCAGGTTTAGTGTGGAAACCTGACCAACCCCATTATGTGGCCCCAAATAAGCTCCCTAGCTATTGGAAAACCAGAAGGTCAGGTTGTTGCTAAAGCATGTTCCTCTCCCACATCCATCTGCAAACAGCTCACCCTCATTTTGGCTGACAGAATCTGCCTGGAAGACACTGAAGAGGGATGAAGGCTAGAAAATTCAGTTCCCAGTCTTTGAGATGAACACAAAGTTAATATTTAGTTGCTCTGGAAAAGGCCATCTGTGGATTTTACGGTTTATGATAGTTAGTAGTCTTGACAGTTGCCGATCTGGCAGTTTGGGAGGCTGACATCTGCTATTTAACCACTGAGCAAAGCTTTGCTGGCTGTGACCACACAAATGCTTTACATTGCTCAAAGACCACTTTCATAACCTCCAGGAACAAGTAGGTAGTTTGGAGGTCCTGTCCACTCTCAGGAACTATCCTGGCAAGTGCTGACTTGGGAAAAGCTTCTAGACAGCCAAAACCCAGTCCATCTCAATGGATGCTTGTCTGGGCAAAAGACCTGCATTCATTTTCATATATGTTTATACATGTCTCTTCTGTGGACCCTTACAGCACAGGTTTGGCACCCATGCTTTGCGTCAGATTGTGAGTTTCATACCAACCAAATGACAGCCAAATGTGTTCAGCTGTGTGTGTCTGGCACATATCCATATTTCCATTTCTATTTTCTAGGAACCCAAGTGCTGCCAGACACACAGGGATTATGTGCAGGACTCGAGGCTTGCTGTGGAGAAGAAGTCACACCTCCAGCAATGAGGGGCCTCCGTCACTCACTTTAAAAGGAGCAGGGACTGTCCTTGTCCCTTTCTCATCTTTGCTCATCTTCATTCCTTGAATGACAGAAAACCAGGGAGGTGGGAGAAAACCCTGGCATTTTCCTATATTTGGTTTGTCAAAAGGTGAATTGCTCATTGTAGTTACAATATAGAAGGAAGGGGAGCACAAAGCCACCCCGCTCACTGGGCTGTGCTCCGCAGATTCCTCCACACTGGTACTCTTGGTTGCTCTGTGCCACCCAGCCCAGCCCCTTGAAAAATGCCCCTTGGAGCTTGATTGAAATGAGCTCCTGGTGGCACTGAAAGAGCAGCAATGCTCCCACTCACCCTTCCTGTCAGTGCCCACCCATGCAGAGGGGCTCAGCTCGCTCCCTGTCTGTGCTTTAGCTGGATGCCCAGGGACACAACTGTGGAGAGTCATGGCAGCTGCCTGGTTTTATTTAAGAGCAGGCTGCCTGCTGCTAAACCATATTTCATGGAAACCTCACAGGACCCAGCAAGGGGCACTGAGGGAGCCAAGCAAGACACTGTAAACAGCATTTTCTCCTAATTTCTGAGGGCAATGGAAGGCATGGCAAATACTGGAATAATGAGCAAGATATCAGCTGGCTCCTGGCCCTACCAGGGCTGTGGCTGGTGACTCGTGCAGCCCTGGGGCTGGTGTAGCTCAGGCTCACACCTGCCCTGAGTTTCCAGAGGCTCAAAAAACCATTTCTGAAGGTTATATGTAAAGCCATTAAGATGCTGTGAAATCCACAGAAAAGCTTCTGGACAGTGCCCAAGCTGGGGCATTGCAGACTTTGCACCCATTGAGCCTTTCTTTCTGCTTTCAAGGCTGAAACAATCAGCCTTGGGAGTACCCCTTCTAGCTTGCTTGACAATCAACATTATGGTGGCATGAAGAGTCTACAGAGCAGGTTAGTCACAAACATTTAGTGTGTGCACACTAAATAAAACTGCAGCCTAGCAAAAGGGCTTCATACCTGAAATCTGTGATGGTGTTGCAGTTCATGTGAGAGTACCAGGGCACTGAAATACTTCCACCGTGAAAAAATTGTTTTGGGACTGATATCTCCACCCAGTAAAATCACCTAGACACCTGTGACTCATTTTATGAAATATTTATTTATTGCTCCTCTGAAAAATACCTTGCCTGCTTTTATGTCATTGCTAATAGCTTGCTTTCCCAAATTTTCCACATATTTACAACACATGATGGCTCAAGATGAAGGTTTCCCAGTTCTTTGTGGTAGATTACTGAAGTCATCAGTCAAGGCATGCAAGCCTTCTAGGAGGTTGGTGCAAAGCTATCTGTAGCTTCTTATTAAGGTGCTTTTAAGGCTGTTCTGAACTGGCCATTTTCATCACTATACATCACACAGACACCAGGACAGTGATGCTGCCTGTGCACAGCCCCTTGACACATCCCAGAGCATTGATATCTCCTCACTTGTCCCTACAAAGGCACAGGACATGCAATGGCACCAGCTGGCCAGAGGCCTGCTCAGAGGCACCATTTCATTTTGGGATTAATTTTGTTGTCTCACTGGAAGCAGAAAACCCACTGAAGCTAGGAGAGAAAACCAAACAATCCAATGAAATGTAATATATATGTCCTATAATGCAATAGTTATGTTGAAGCCAGCTATGAAGATTTAGGATGTTATTTCGCCTCCTCAAACAGGGACTTTGAGTAAAACTGACGCTCATGCTTAGCCATTTTGACCTCTTCATAAGCTTACACCATAAAATGTAGAGGCTGTTATACTGCCTTATCTTGTTGGGATTGTAAACCTTTGAGCACTAAATTCTATAACCCTAGAAATTCTTCCCTAGGCAAGATGGAATAGGACTTTCTTTTTTTTTCTTTTTTTTTTTCTTTTTTTTTTTTTCTTTTTTTTTAATGCACTGCAAGGTAACTTGTAGTTAAACCTGTGTTTCAGTCAGGAAAGCTGTAAACCCATTTCACTAAGGAATCCTACACCTGGGCACATCCTGGAAGTTCTTCTTGGCTGCAGGGCCGTACTGGCTGGCCAGGAGCTGGGCTGCTCGCTGTGAGAAAATTCATTCAGTGCCTGAGGTGTATGGCAGGGCTGAGTGCAGACTGACACAGGGACACTGGTGCCAAACCTGGCTTCCTCTGCCTGGGACTATCTGCTGGCCTGAGGCACCTCAGGGTTTCACCATTTTGATCTGGTAAAGTGATCAAGCTTTTTTGTGGGAGTTGCAGATGACAGCTGCTGAGGGCATTCAAGCCTAGTCATAATGAGATTGTCTTTCCTTGGCTGCCTTTTGCAAACCCCCTCCATGGGTATCCCGAGGTGGCAAAGCTCTGCTCCACAAAGTGACGGTGGCAGCTGAGCCCAAACCCCTGTAAACTGCCCTTGCAGGGCAGAGCCAGAACAGGCCCAGCTCAGCTGGTACTGGAGAGCAGCAGGCACAAAACAGCTGCCATGACCCAAAGCCAATGTAGGAGTTGAAGACTTGTCCTGCTTTAATGTTGTCCTCTGACATTTGCCAAAAGTGAAGCAGAAAGGTAACATTTCCATGCCCCCTCAGAAATTATTATGTTGTGGTTGGTATTTTCTAGAGAGCTTTTTGTTGTCTGTTCCCTCCCTCCTCCCCCTGCAACAGGAGTTGGACACTTGATATCTTTTTACAAGGGGAAAACCTCCACAGCTTCAAGAGCAAAGGCCCCTGATGAGAGGCTGCATCACAACAGAGCACTGAGGGAGGGTGGGCACTGAGGAAGGTGCTGGTTTCTCTGCAGTGAGGAGCAGGGACAAGGGAAGCTCCCCGAGGCTCACAAACTGCTCACGTTGCAGTGAGAGGTGGATGGCCCCAAACAACACCCCAAGCCCCTTTGTCCTGTACAGAGGAAAACGTAGTAAGCTCTGAAGTTGGCTTTGGCACATTGTGTCATTCCCCCACCTGCAGAGGAATGGTGTTGCTTAAGGCATCACATCAGGCAGGAATAAAATCCTTTGCTTTACCTCCCTCAGCTCCTCATTTGGCTCTGGCCTGAGCTGGGACACCTGCCCAGCTCCGTGCCTGCCAGGCCTCGGTCAGGAGGACGAACACGGAGGTTAAAGCCTGCCTGGGCCGTGAGCTCGATTTGAGCAAGTCTGCAGGGCTGCAGAGTTCCAGACCTGTGTCGACTCTGCAACTCTGCAGAACAGCCAAGCAAACCAGTCTTTCCCTGATTCACAAGCAGGGAAAGCCTTTTGCTCCCACCATCCAATAACCATCATTTTATGTCACTTAGCAGAAGATTTCAAAGGGCTCTTTCACAGCAGAAACGTTGGTCTGTTGAGGAGCTTCTCCATTATCTTGGAAGGACATGCTTTGCCACAGCTTTGAATTTTAATGGTAAGACAGTTTTGTGGCCTGGGTGTATCAATCGTTTTACATGGATTGCATAAACTTCTTTTTCTTTGGGGCCGCAATGAAATTAATTTGGACAATGCCCATCTGAAGGATTTTTATTGATTTTCCCATTTGCCAGCTGTAAATAAGGCAGCATCCTTGCCTGGTTGCTGGCAGGATGCCCCTTCCCAGATTTGGGATCAGCATTCCTCTGGTCTTTGCAAAAAACACAAAATCAGATTTTTGTTTATTGTTCACAAATTATGTAACAGTCCCCACAGAAAACATTTGGTAATGATAAGTAGTCTTTGTATATCCTCATTACTCTGACCTTTAAAAATACTGTTATTTACTGGTGCATTCAGCCACAGATGTTCAGAAATTAACATTCCCAAGTCATGATAAGAATTTTCCTCAATAATCATTTCTGTTAGCATGATGGGGAACATCACTCCCCAGTAATGGTATTCTGATTGCAGTCTTATGCGTGGTACAAGCTGGGTACACAATGTCAATGACATCAGTGAGAACAGAAATCCAGACATTACCAGTACCTCACTGAAGACTCTCTGCAGAACTTGACATGACTTTGACAAGGAGACTGAAGACCAGCAAGGGGGAATGGGAAAAGCAGAGGCAAACCCCCAGCAGTGATACTCTCAGGCACATGGTGTGACTCTTGGGGATGGTGCTGTGCAGGGCCAGGAGCTGGACTCGATCCTTGAGGGTCCCTTCAGCTCAGCTTATTCTGTGCTTCTGTGATCTTTGCTGCTCCACTTCCCAGACTAGCAGCTGTCCCTCAGCTCTATGGCTGCCACTATAGATATGGAGAGCAATTCCTCCCCACAGCAGTGTGATGCCTGAAATTCCATCCAAAGACTACAACAGCCTTTCCATCCCTCCCTGTGGGCTCCTGCAGAGTGCTGCTGGTGGTGGGAGGGATGGCAGCTCCACAGCTTGGTAACACATCACCTGGGTGTCCCCAAGGGACAGAACAGGGAGGATCAGGCCAGACCTCTTCTCTACTTGTTTTATCATGGGACTCTCAGTACCACAAGGAGAGACAGGAACAGGAAAACAGCACAAGAAATACTTCATTAAAAGGAGCTTCATTAAGAGTAAATAGGCAAGAACTGCTCAGAGCAGTGCACAGGGCCTGGGGGAGGGGAAGAGTGGTGCTCTGCTAATTTTCTCATCAGACGCCCTTCTCTATTACTGTCTCCTGGCTCTTGCTCTGAAAGTCAAGTGGAATTGTCAAGAGGGATCACCTGTGATTTAAAGTGCAGTTTTCCTCCAAGACGAATGTAAATTTGCCACCTTCCTATTTGGAGCCTCTGGGACTAGGAATCAGAGCTGCTGAATTGGAGGGGCGGAGGAAGAAATCACTGCTCTTTCCTCATCTTGTCAGGCCCACTATTCCAGCCCTTAACTGAAACAGAGATGGGAGAGCAGGCTCCTTGGCTGGTACCTTAAGGAGCAGGTAATGGGACCAGCAAGTGGTGCCTGCCCCACCCCAAGAGAGAGGGGAATTTAAGGCATAAAAGAGGCTGTGTGATTATTCTCTTCCTCCTGTCCTGGGGGCAAGGAAATTAGAAGAGATTGTGGTCTGCCCTGATTTAGTCATCTTTAGAGTTAAAATGAACTCAGGCAGGATGCTTCAGCCCTGCCCTCCTGCCATAAGCCCCATCAGAATTTGCTTAACAAGGAGCTGGAGCATCTGAGACTGCTGAAGGGCTTGTTGTGTGTATACATTTCTGTGTGTGCCTGTCTCGGTGGCTATATAGAGATATGTTTAAAAGTCGGTTAATTGGCCTCCTGGGAACTATAAAGAACCTGTTAGGTTCCTCGGTGTGAGCAGTGGCTGTATGAAGCCTAATTACTAAGCTTGAGTTATTCTTTTATATGGGGGGAGGGAATCTCTAAGGTTCTTATTAAAACCTTAAGAAAGTCTAAAAAACGATGGAGTTAGAATTGATCTGTCCATGTTGATCAGAAGTGCAGAGCAAATAAAAACACTGAGCTTTCTGCAGGAAATATTAACAGGGATGACACAGGCCTGGCTTACACATCACTGTTGTGGGGATAAACAGAAACCATTGTGCTAAATGGCAAGAATTGCAGACCATAAACTTTCAGGTAAGGTGCACTCCTTTTTCTTAGGGCAGGGAAAATTCACACTTGCATGTTCTTGTAGGGTGCCCTTTATAAAAGAACCATAACAAATCTTTTTTAGGCTAATTAAATTTGTAAAAAAGGAAAGAAGTTTTGTTTGGAAAAATGTACATTTAAAGGAAAGAGAAAATAGTAATCTGAATAAGAATAAAAGAGAAAAGGAAAAGAGGAACTCTACATGGCTCTGGTCTGAAATAGAGAAAAGCACTTGCTTTGGATTTTTTCTTTAGATGCTGTTGAAGCTCCATGGGTGGAAACAAAGTTTTGTCTATTTGGAGGAGGTACAGTGTAGACAGGAGCAGCTCACAGCTCTCTGCCCATGTTTGGCACTCAGTTGTGGAGGAACTCTCACAGATTAATACTTGCAATTATGAGAACTACAGTGATGCCATTCCCACCTGTGCCATCCACAGCCAGCGATGGCAGGGCTGTAACACAGACACTGCCATGTTGCTACACCTCTGACACCAATCTGGACATGTTCATGTGAGGCAGAGTTATTGAAAGTGACACAGCCAGTTCTTTTTTCTTTTTCTCCTCTCCTCTCCTCTCCTCTCCTCTCCTCTCCTCTCCTCTCCTCTCC
>VZRH01000333.1:287921-365427 GCA_013397555.1 Urocynchramus pylzowi | reverse complement strand
TATTTGTCCCTGTCATTTCTTTTTTCTTCTTCTCCTCTCCTCTCCTCTTTCTCTCTTCATTATTTTCCAAGGACCAATCAATAAGGAAATTCTAGTATGGATGTCTAACCCTGTCTGATTTGTCCAAGGTCAGACACAATTTCTGGTGCAGCAGAGAAGCCACGCCAGAACTCCATGTCCATAATTGTAAGACCTTCCTCCTTCTTCTTGTCTTATGGGAGCTTTAATTCTGATTCAGGAAAAAAATCCTCATAATTGGCACAACCTCTGTGAAAAATGGAACTCTGTTCATTAGGAGCTTTGCAGTGGCCAGGGACTACTTGAAATATACTGTGTGGGGAAAGAGCCTCTGTATTTCATAACCATGCTCTGTAAAAAAATAACAAGTCTGCAAAAAGCTCACTGAAAAACCGAGCTATCAGAGAAGAGGGCTACAATGAGAAGCAGAAAAAAGGCTGAGTAGTGGGAGAGTTTTCTTGGCATAGACCCATGCAAGATAGACTTCACACACAGGTTGATAGACTCAAAGAGGTCAAAGCTCTAAAAAACTGGTTTACTGCATTTTCCCTCACTGCTTTTCTTTTACTTTCTACTACCTCTAGTATGCACTGCATAATAGTCTGTTTGCCAAGGTCTCGGAGAGTTTTTACTTCCAGCTTCAGATCAGCATCCTTGAGGGGCATGGATAGAGAGAATTATGCCATGCTTAAAGAAATAACAGAGTTTAGGGAGCATTTCTTTAAGACAAATGTTCTGTTCAACTGTAATCAGTTATTCTTAGCAAAACTGTATCATTCCTCATGGCTTTTTCCCTGTGTTCTGCTACTGCTTTTCTTCCAAACACATAGTGCAATTCTGCTCCCTCTGAGTGCAATCTAACATTGTTGTTCCTGGACTAATTTAAGGGAGAGTGACAAAACAAAAGTATCTCAAAATGCATTCCTAAAACTTGAGGTGAACTCAAGTAACCCCTGCTCTCCAAAAGGCACCAGAAAAGTCTCCAACCTGTGGGAAGCAAGCAGCAAACCTGCCAGCATTACAGATAATGTTGCAGTCTGCTTCTTTCTGACTTTAGCATTTTTATCTTACCACTAATACCAGCACCTGAAAAATTTGACAGATATTATTCATGAAAACTGAAACATGATGTCTGTGCAAAGATAACATTACTTGATTTGAAATGAGTGCTTATCTAATTTTGCCTCCTCCCTGGCACCCTTGCCTGCTGCTGCACTTTCAAACGATACATTCAGGTAAATCCCTCCACAATCACAGACCAGCATTCTCTGCAGAAAATAGACTGGAGCAGGACCACCAGGAGAAAAAATCTGCCCACAACAACCTCCCCTGCAGCACTGCTGGTGGTGTTAGTGCATGGGAATCTCCAAGGGGAATTGCTTAGTAAATTACTGAAAACAACCAGAAAACGGTGACGCTTGCCTTCACCAAGCTGAAAAAAGTTTTGCATCAACAGCAATGAATATAAAGCATGGGTTATGCCCCCACACTGAGGATCCTCGTGCCCAATCAGTTTCTTGCATTGAGCACTGGGCAGTGGATGGATTTCCAACAGCTCTGCGCTCAAGGCAGCACAGCTGCTGTTGTGACACTCCACAGCCAACAGCATGCTCCTTCTCTGCTTCCCATCAGAAATATCATTGAACTGTTTCCTTTGTACCTTTTCTCGAAGTGTCTTCTCGGAGAAAACCAGGGTTGGAGAGAAGGCCCCAGCACAGGTAAGTGTTTCAGCTTGCTGTAAAGTAGCTGTTCTCAGATGACAGCAGGCGACTCTGCCAATACCTTGGACTGTTGAGGTGTCCTTGTAGCAGAAGCTCCAGCAAACAGTGCTGCAGTTCATAGCTGCAGATGTGTCTGCATGCATGAGGGCTTCTGGACTGGCTCCCAGAATATGCTGCACAAACTAATGCATCACTTGACCTTACATTCTGAAGTCCCCTCCATTTGCACATCTCAGTACCAGATATGTAAACATGAGATAACATAAGCATGATCTTTACACAAAAATCACGTAAATTCCAATATGCATGTGCCCATTTAAAACCAGAAAATAGGCTTTGAAGACTAATTGGCCATCAGTACTTTGTCAGAACTCCTGATAAGTGCAAAGGTCTGACCTTTTCTCCCAGACAATTTCCTTTTTATAATAGCAGGAAGACCCAACCAAGCAGTGAATTTCTGTGAGGATTACTGCACTTCTTGGGTGGCTGATAGGACCTGGCCTCTGGCAGCAAGCCATGCTATGTACTCCAGAAATGCACTGCATTTCAGAGGTTATTGCTTGCACATTACTGCCGGGCAAGTGAACGCTCCAAACGCTGGAACAAATTCAAACGTCTTGAAAGGAGATATCTTCCTCAGCACTGGCATTCGTGTGCCACGGCTGTAAATTACACCCAGAGTGTTCATTTTCTTTTTAAATGTGTTCTCATCTTGTAATAATTAATGGTGTCAGGTTACTGGTGTGAAAAAAGCCTGACTTTACAACAACGATGGATTAATGAAGTAACAGTCATGGCTGGAGCAGCAGCAATAAATTGTTAGAGGAGTGACACACCTGAAGCAATACTTTCAAAGGCCTTAAATGATTTAATTTTCAATATCCCTCATAAATATTGGCTTTTGTTAATATTTGTTTCTGTGTTAAAAATGGAAGTAAACAGCTCCAGCAAGAACAAGTCTCTTGCTGATGAGCATGGGGAAATAGTGTGCCTGTGCTTTCCAAGACATCCTTGTCTTCCCAAGGGATGACAATGTTCATCTGTAGGTCTCTGGGTTTCTCTGTTTGGGGATGTGACATTCAAACCCCACAGACTCAGAAAGGTCTAGAAGCCATAGCACTGAGCTCACAGGTCCAAATATCTGTTTTTAAAACTGTTATGAAGTGAGAAACTCTTGAAGATGGCAAAATGGGGAAAAAGCAGAGTAAGCAATTTCCACCTATGACAAATTTTTTTATTTAATCCATTTTAGTATTCAGTATTATAAGGTATGAAATGGAAGAAGAAAACAGACAAAGCCCTGCAGATCTATTGGGAGGGAAGAAAATCTCATATAAAACATTGGGAAACTTATTTGATGTTGAAGAGGACTGGATCAGGCTTTTGGAAACCATATCAAAGGGCAAGGCAAAGGGAAAAAGGTATAGTCTCTTAATTTACAATGTGTCTGACAAGAGATACCTAATTGCCAGCATAAATTGATATAAAAAATTGACTGCTGATATCAATGGAATTAGATCACTTTGTAACTGATGAAGACTCTGTATGCATTTCCCAATACTTACAATCAAATAATTAGGTATTGTTAGTTATTGTCAATAAGATGATGATTGATGACAAAAAAATCCTCTGGAAATTACAGGAATTCTGCCAAACACCAACTCAATTCAGACCCTACAGCAAAACTAATATTAAACCTTTTTGTAAAGCAAATAGGACCTAAAGACACTAAAACCATTGAGAAGCTTCACAATTAAATATTCTTTGTCCTTGAATACTTTGTTTTCCAGACTAGAGATTATCTTCACTGTACTCTCATCATGGCCTCACACTCTTCCTTTATCTCCATCAAGACTTTCATCAGGCTGTGATCTGTCCCATGGGTCACCTTCATAATATTATAGGCCTTTAGGAAAGAACAGAAAGGGACATGTTAGTCATTGTGCAGACCATGCAAAGGGGCTGGACCCTGGAGCAGGGTGGGATGTAAGAACTGGTCCTCAAGTGGCTGGCACCTGGGGGCTTGAATGCATGGCATGGCTGAAATAGGAGTGAATAGGGGTGATTTGTCCCTGACAAAGAAGGAGGCATTGACACATTATTCCTAGGTGTTAAAACCCACAAATATGTTGCACAACTGGGTATATGGAATAGCAGAGAGAGATAATTTTGCACTGAGACATGAAGGCCATTTCAAGATTGGTCAACTACAACACCAAGGTTTTGATACATTATTTGAAAGACGACTGTGATGTTCATGATGTTAGGAGTCTGAAAGTCCTGTAAAAATAGAAATGGATTAATGCTTAACCCATGGAATAAAGTACTTTAATTCTATCAGGATCAATTATACATAGCATCAAAAATTGAGTACAATAATAGTTTCAGTGTCAAAAGTCATGCAGGGGAATGGGCCTTTGCTGCTTTTGCCAGGGACTATCTTCTCTGTGTGTTTGTCATCTTCTACTGCTGGGCTAATTTATGCTTGTTGATATTGCCTGTAGTGTTGCTGATTTCCTGCCACACATATGTCTGCAATGCTCTTTGCCCAGCTCCTGTTTAGATCATCCCTTTTCATATGGCATTTCTGCTTCTTCCTTCTATTAAATTCCTCCTGCAAGGAGGGAAGTCCTAGATGGAAGCTGATTCAGTGTTTCTGAAGATAGAACAAGGGAGCTAGTAGTGTACTGGCAGGAGGAAAGATCAGAGATTTTTCATCATCTGAAACTGAAGAATTGCAAAAAACTATATGCAGCCTATGTTTCAAAGGGTTCTTTGTCCAGTAGCTGACAAAATTCAGATAAATTTGCTTTGAATTGCAGCATTTCTTCTTGGGGAAGAAATGTTGTGGAAGAGGCCTCATTTAAACTGGATAGACAAAAGTAAAAAAATATATTTTTGTGGAATGAATCAAAGCCTACTTCCAAATTATGAAGACTCCAGGCATATGGAAATTCCAGCACAGTTTATTTTTGTGTCAAATTTGCTAATTCTTAAAAGAGGGAGGCAGCACAAGATTGAAAGAACAAGTTGAAATATCAGTCAAAACAAATCATAGTGAGCAAGGAGTGTTAAAAACTGTAAATTTTTGAAGTATACTGAAAAACTACTAAATGATACTACTAAATGATGAAATTTACACAGTTAAAAAGAACAATGGAAAAGCTTTCATTGCTTTTAGAAATGGCAAAGAAATGTGAAACAAAATCAGAAATACTAAACTTTTGTAACATGCAGCTGCACCCAGACTAACTAGAAAGGGACAGGATCACCCTAGAGCAAAGTGGCTGGGTGAACTGGCCCTGAATCCTGACATATTGGTGCACAGTGCTTTCATGCCCTGTCCCAGAAAGCTGATGGATTTATTGTGAATCATGTATGCTAAGAGTTGTGCATCTGGATACATCTGAGTGACAGTCCTGGGGCAGCTGACCTGGATCTTCAGCCCCACTACAGGACAGAGGTTAGGCTCTTAGTGATGGACTTGGACCCTGACATCCTGAGATGCACAGCCAGAGATGTCTATATAGATATACCTGCATTAAAAAACAATAATTCTTAATATCAAACCTAATATTGAGTTAATGCTACCATTGCTGCCTTTCTCCCACCTCCAACATTTTCTTTCCACTTCTTTTCTTTCCTAAATATGGCAGACAAAAGCACTCAGTCTTTATCCTGTTGTTTCCTTGGAGGAAAGCATTCTTAGGCAATGTACCATCTCATGAACTGCTGTACGAGTCAGAACCAGCTGCATCACAGTTAGAACAGCAATGGCTTGAGTAATCCCTAAATTCAACTGGTATTAGTTGAATTTATATTCAAACAGCTATGTAGCTGTTTTGGCAAAGGTCAGTGCAAAACTGGGGATAATTTCAGCTCCAGTGCAAGGAATTGCTTTACTGGACAGAAGCAGGAGCACATGAGCTCTGCCCACTCCCTGCTCTCAGTCCCACAGCTCACCAGCAGAGCTGAGGCTGAGCAGATTTGTGTGGTCTGTGTGTCTCCCTCTCAGCTAAAAGAGCAAATCTAATTATGAAAAGCTACTGCAGCAACACAGGCCACAATGTCATCAGCTACACCCTGTCTCCCTGAAGAATATAAACCCCATTAGGGCAGAGGTGGGGCTGCTGCTCCATGAATGCAAACCAGGAGCAGCACAGGTGTTTGTGCCTGATTTGCACAGGGATGGGACAGGATGCCCATGGCCATGGCTGTGGGGAATTGTGGGCAGATGCAGGATGGCACAGCTCTGTCACAGGGAAAGCAGGAAGCAAATGGCCATGTGCCAGAGTGGCAGGGAGTGTAGGCTGGTATTTCAGAGGGAGTATCTGTGCTTTTCCATCTCTCTCGATTGAAGAGTACAGGTTGTTAAAGCAGGCACAGGAATACTATCAATGACAGCTGGTAAAAAATTCAGTGTTTGAAGCAAACACCTAGACAAGGGACTTCTTCAGTGTTCTTGTGAGACCTGGGAAGGATTTTACCCCAATTCCTGTGCTTTTTGCTCCTCAACAGGGATTTCTACAAGAAGGGAAGTCGTACAGTACCTGTTGTAGATGTCTATGAGACAAGACAGCAGTACCAATCAGCTCATGGGGGACAAAAGTACTCCCATGACCATGCCATGTCAGGCTCTTCAAATTGTTTTTCAGACTGGGTTTTACTTCCTGTGTTTTGCTGACAAAAGCTTTCCATATCAATCTGTCCTTTATTAGATCTTTCATATATATGTATATAAATTTAAAAATAATATGTTGGTTGTAAAATAAACCAAAGGCTACCTTCAATTTTCATTCCAGAGGAGTATTGACTCTCTTTAAAAATTCTATTTCAAAATCTAGCAAATAAAATTCTGCAGGGCCTAATATAAGTTTAGGGGGGTGATTTCTTTCTAATGGGCAACATAAAGCCTTCCACATTATTTAAGCCTTCTTTGGGGGTGCAGGGCAGAGAGCTAAACCCATAGGGCCCTAAGAGCATGAGTGGTTAGGATAGTGATTCCTTTTTTTGTGGCACAGAGAGCAGCAGTGAGGGCTGGGCTGTGGAGCCAAGTGAGATCTACTGGTCTTAACAGACCATGTATCTGCTGCAGAGGCTGTCAATCCCCAGCAGCTCTGAGGCTGTGCCTGATTAAACAGGATTTATATGTGAGGTGAATTCCATTCAGATCCCAATTCCTCTGCACCTTCCATATCCTTCTTCCTAATGCCACAGTGAAATTAGTCTGATGAGGGTTCCAACAGGGTGCTGCTATTCAGTGTCAGAGTGTATTAAGAAGGGTAATGAAGCAGAGAAGGTAATCGAGTTTCTGCTCTGAGCATGTGGCATGCTCTGTTGACACATCTAATCACAAAGGGGCAAACTGTGTTCTCATATAACTCTAGGGCATTATCTGACTAATATTAGGAATCACATCCTTTAGTCACAACAAACTGGGAATTATATCTTCCTTTAATTTGTCCTGGTGCAGAAAGCAAGGAAGTGAATCAGTTGCAGAGCTCATCTGAAGAAGTTACATGGAGAAACAGGATGACAAGAAGTTCTTCCTCCTCTCAGCTGTGCTCCCAGGGAGTAGGAGATCAGTCTCTTCTTCTCCCACACTGGGGTGAAAAAGGGGAGGCTGAATAGGGAATAGGCAAAGCCACAAGAGGATTCTACACCTCAGTTGTAAAGCACTTACTGTGTCCTTGTGTAGCACCAATGGCTTGGAGCCTCCATTAGAGGCTCACTGAAGTATGACACAGAAGGGCAAGAGTACCTTAATGTCCCTTTGCAGAGAAAGAGGAGGTCACAGCCTAGAAAAGGATTCTGTGTTAGGCATTTCTCAGTTTCCAAAGGATCATAGTGCAGCAATGGGCAGCTTCTTCACCAAAAACATATAAATCCCCATTGCAATGTCCACCTTCACTGACCAGCAGCATTCATTTGTCTCCAGGGGAATTTGCTCCAGTCTAATCTAATGCAGTATCACATTAGAAATGCAATTAGAACAATGCCTGTGGATATAATTGTAGCAGTGTCAATGAAAACAGAAGCTCCTCTGACTGGAGTCTCATTCCACTGCTAAAAGGGAAAGTCTGAATGTTTGGAAATTATAAATATTTTTGGGGAAAGAGCAGAGGGATTACCTGGCACATGACAGATATATGACATACTTCTGAATAATACATAAAAATAGAATTGATTACTCTTCTGTCTGCTTTGTAATGATCAGAATTGGCTATAATATAAGTAAAATATATCAAGTGAAGATTTAAGTTATACCAAGACTTAGCAAGAGTGGCATCATATTAAATACTAATTTATTACTTCAACATATGAAAATTATTCAGCTTGCATCATTAATCAGATGTTAAAACCACAGAGATATGGGGGTTGAAGAAAAGATGAGTACAAAATACTAATGCCTAGAGAGTCATGACTAATATTACCTTTACAGGGACCTGGGCAGGAGTGGAAAAGCACTCCTCCCTCACCTCCAGTGGAGACACCCATCCCCTTCTACCCCAAGCAGCTGCCACAAAGCCCTTCATATAGCATGGACATTAATCAAAGGAAATGTAGAGCCAAATTCTTCACTTCTTTCCAACACTGGGGCCAGAACTGAGCCTGCTCCTGCCCAGTAGACACAGGCAAGTAGCTGGGCCAGGTGGCTTTTGGCAGCACCCAGCAAAGGCAACGGGGAGCTGTGTCAAGAACTGGAGGTGACAGGAGAGCCAGGACAGGGAAGCACATGGAGCATGTAGTGCCTTCAGGGCATGCTGATCACAGGAAAATCAACAACATAAGAGAACAAGACCTTTTTAAAAGAAACTAGAGGCAGCACATCTTCCAGGGGGAGCAAAGCACCCCAGCAGCGATTGAGGGCTTGAGATGGGAGGCAAGATTCTACATCCTGAGGACATGTTGCACATGGAAAGGGATTATTTAATATACTTAAGATGATACTAACGGCAATATAAAGATACTAACAGCAGGACAAATAAGAGCCTGAGGTACAAGGAAATGAATATAAAAGTCAGCTCAGGTACAAGAGGGATGGCTTAAAGCTGAAATGTAACTAACAAAGCACAGCTGCAAAACTGGATCAAAGATGATGAACGATAAGGAATACAAGGGATCAAGGGACATGCCTGTTGATTTCAGTGTGGCTCACAATAAAACATGTTAAAGACAAAGTTATCCTGCCTGAAATGGTAGAACTTGATAGGGAATAAGGAACATATGAAGCACTGTTCATATGGTCATAAGGAACATATGAAAGTACACTGTTCCTGTACTTCCAGTGCTCTCAGAATCACTTTGCTATGGGAATAAGGAACATATGAAGCACTGTTCATATGGTCATAAGGAACATATGAAAGTACACTGTTCCTGTACTTCCAGTGCTCTCAGAATCACTTTGCTATGGGAATAAGGAACATATGAAGCACTGAGATAATCTATCTCTTCAGAACCAATAGTAATTTTTCATCCAGGCACCTCTGAGCTATCAAACTGTAATTAGCTGTGACTGATGCTGAAGAATGTTAGTGCCTGAAGTGCTGTGCTGAGCAACAGTGACCCATCACCACACCCAGCTGCAGCCTGGGGAAACACCACTGGTGGAAGAAGTGGTAAGGAGTATCCAAAGGCATGAGGGGGGGAATCACACAACAGTTTTGGGGGAAGCAAGGCAGGTGGATAGAGAAAAAATATTTCACCATACTGACCTGTTTCAAGGTTTCCAGTGCCTGAGGAACCATGTCTTGACTGTACTGCAGTTTGCCCACTCGCATCAGCTGGACAGCCCTTAGTGGATGGAAGCCAGGATAATACAGTCTGTAGAGGAAAAAGGAGGAAAACATGTCACTGTCAGCTCTCACCTTCACAGTCACTGCCTCTGTGGAGAGCTATTAGGGTGGGACTGCAAAGTCATTGTGAATGTTAATAAGGTACTCAGAGAAAATTAGCTGCAATACTGAGAAGCATGAAATATTGCAGGGAATTATCAAATTATTACTCTCCATCCCAGAGGAATGCCTTTAACATTATCCTGTTAGAAAGTGACGGGAGTGGGATTATTTAATTTGCTACTGTTGGATAATACAATAGCATTTACTGTACTTAGTGTTGCAAACAGAGGTCCTTGACTATCTCAGGTCTCTGGAAAGGCATAATTTTTAGAGGAAGCTTCAGCAGGGAACTCAGTCCTGGATTGTCCAAGATGAAGGAGTCGGACTGCAGTGAAAGCAGGTATGTAACATCATGACCACTGCTTCTGAGGGTTTGTATGCTGCTCCCTGTTGCATAAAAAGAACTAGTTCTGCACATTCAAGGAAACATCTCAGACTTGGCTTGTTCATCTACACAAGGTATCTGCTAGTATGAGGATACATTCCTTTTCTTAATTAATTTCAAAGAAACAGAGGTTCCATTAAAAAAAAAAAACAAAAAAAAACCAAAAACAAAACAGAAAAATGCTCTCTTTTTTCTAAGAAGTAGATGGAGAGTGGTATCATCATTAATTGCTCTCAAGATGCCCCTGAAATGTTCATGGTGGCTGCTCCACATTTTATATTTCACTGACCCTTGGCTCACCATATGTGGATTGCACCCCAGCCCCATGTTCTGGATGTGCAGATCATATCTTGAAAAAGCTACCTGGGGGCTGCAGAAAGCCATGGATGTAACCTGCCTGGAACTGGCCATCAGGAAACATGAGGTGAAGGGACACACTTGGAAGTTGAGTTACTTACAAAATTATATATTATATATTTTTTTACTAACTATCCCAGAATCACAGAATAGTTAGGGTTGGAAGAGACTTCTGGAGATCATCTGGTCCAACCCTCCCATCAAGGCAGGGTCACCTAGAGCAGGTAAAAAAAGGAACTCATCCAGGAAGGTTTTGAATCTCCAGATGGAGAATCCATGACTTCCCTGGGTGGCCTGTTCCAGTGCTCTGCCAACTACAATGGAAAGAAGTTCTTTCTCATATTTTAGTTTAAGCCAGCGGTCCTTGTCCTGTCACTGGGCACCACTGAAATGAGTCTGGCACCATCCTCTTGGCACCCTCCTTTGAGAGGTTTAAATGCATTAATGAGATTCCCTGTGAGTCTCCTCCAGACAGAACAGGCCCAGCTCCTGCAGTCTCTCCTCATAGGAGATGCTCCAGACCCCACATTGTCTTTGTGGCCTCTCTGCAGTAGCTCCTTGTCTTTCTTGTGCTGAGGAGCCCAGAACTGGACACATTATTCCAGAGGTGGCCTCAGCAGGGCTGAATCATCTCCCTCCACCTGCTGTCCACTCTTCCCGATGCTCCCCAGGACACCATCGGCCCTCCTGGCCATGAGGGCACTGCTGGCTCATGGACAGCTTGTCATCCCCCAGGAACCCCAGGTCCCTCTCCACAGAGCTCTCCCTGTAGGTCAGTCCCCAGTCTGAGCTGGCACCTGGGGTTGTTCCTCCCCAGGTGCAGGACCCTGCTCTTGCCCTTGCTGTACCCCATGTGCTCTCTCTGCCCAGTTCTCAGCTCTCAGGCCAGGCCCCAGGGATGGCAGCGGAGCCTTCGGGCGCTCGGCCGCTCCCCAGTTCAGTGCCATCAGCAGAGTGGCTGAGGGGCCCTGTGCCACTGATAAACAAGCTGGGTAAGAATGGGCCAGTACTGATCCCTGGGGAATGCCAGTGACTCCAGACTATGCAAATGAAAGAACAAAAGCCTTAAGCACAGCTCACCAGAGACAAACATCCTACTTGATCAAAGAGCATTTTTTTTCCTCAAGTACACTAGCCGTTGTGCTTGAGCAGTGTCTAAAAATACAAAATGAGTCACAACTTCAGGAAGAATTGCCAATAAGCTTTCCAAAATCTATTTTTTGAAGAAAATACTTTTTTGTGTTTATGCCAAACCTATGATCATCAGAGTTTAGGGTAACTGTTAACGAATGATACCACTGCAGTCAGGAAGACACTTAAATTTGCATGAATATGATTAAATGCATGCTAAGACATTGAATGATGTAAATTTGTACAATGTACAGAAATCTTCTGATAAGTCTGCATGTAAATTAATAAGTTATCTTTCTCTGTTGTGTTTCTCTAATAAAAATGCAAACACAATTAAATACAAGTAATCGTTTAAACGGCAGCATATCTGGCTGTCCTTATAAATCTCTAATTAGGATGTGTAAACATAATGAAAAATGTTTTCATACTCAAATTCCTCTATTCCACTGATCCCACGCAGTTTCAGTGAAGACATACAGAAATACATGGAAAGCATGCCTGGCAGGATCTCAGCAGCAACAGCTTTTGATCTGCCAAAGCCTCTCATGAAACAGCAGAAGCCAATTCCTCAATGAGAATAATCCATCCTGAATTGCCACAAGCACCTCCTGCTCAGCCCCCTTGTGGGTTGCAGATCAAAAAGGCTGAAAAGCCAGCAGACAAGAGAGAAGAAAAATGATAGCACTTATCTCAGTCCAAACTGACCGCTCAGGAACATCAAGAGTCTGGTTAAACAAACACTAGGAAATTATCAGTAGGTTTATTTTCAGAATTTGTTTCTGGTTATTATATCAACATGGTGCTATCTGATACTAGTGAAATAGGGAGAAAATGCAGAGATTTTGGTGTGAATTAATGAAGAGTAATAGAAATTCCAGCACTAACACAGACACAAATGGAAATAATGAGCACATGCACACCTTCGTAAAAATGGAAAAGAAAATGTCCATATGATTGCTTCCTTCTGCTCTCCTCTGTGACTGCTGCAGCAAAGGAAGGAGTGAAAATGTCATGTCCTCTCCTCTGTGCCACCAGAAGGCCAGTATGTCTGGGGAAGGATCATGGCCACAGGAGAAGGTGCCAGGGAGACAAAGATTTTTGCATGAGATGCTAACCCATCTCTGTAGGCCCCATTAGACTGTTTCTGCTGTGTCCCGACAGCTCTGATTCTTTTGCCACTGTTCTTTCACAGCTGCTTCACATCTCTGTCATTCCACACCTTTATCTTTCATCCTAACAACCATCTTTTTCATCTTTCTTTCCTCACCCTTCTGAATAACCAGCCCCATTCTGATACCAGCACAAAGAGGAAACGTGGGTCCTGCCTCATCTGCAGCCAAATGAGGGGTGGCAGCTCAAGCAGGAAACTCCAGGCTGTGCTTTAGTTCATCAATGTGGTGCCTGCTGAACTTCACACAACACAATGGGGGTCCATCAGAATTCAGAACAGTCTCCTCCATGCAAATGTGTTTCTTTCTATAGATCATGCCTTCACCTGCAGTCACTAAAGGTCTAGGATTGTCGTATATGCCATACCAGGGAAAACAGGCAGCAATTCAGCAATGTCAGATACTCAGCCCAAACTACCAGCCATAAACTAGAGCAAGTGAAAACTTAAGATGAGAACAGAAAAGGAGTAAAATGTGTGAAATGAGGAGCCCTGTGCTCATAAATATTTACAAAGCTATTTTACTGAGTTGATTTATGCTCTCATCTTATGCGTGTACATAGTTCCATTTTGCAAGTCTTAAAACTGGCATTTGAAACAACTGTTTATTTTCATATTCTGGAATAAATCTATTAAACTACTGGAACGCTGTTTATGGAAGGACATCCATTGAGTGAGCTTACTAGAGAAATCCAGGCAGCTTGCAGCTCTTCTGGGAGATGTGCAAGTGGGGAAGATGCTGTTGGCTTCTTCAAGACATTCCCAGGATTCAGTATTATGAAACACTGGCGTGACAGAAAGAACTAAGCAGTGTCAGGCACTTGTGGGCCAATTTATTATCCTCATGCATTGCTCTGAACAAAAGCAAGTGAATAGATTTAAGAATAAGGAAGATATTTACCAGCCAAAGAACTGATACCTAAAGACTGTCAACAAGAGACCAAGATAACTATAGAGAAATACATGCTGTAAAACATGATACAGCTTGGGAAGAGTAGGATTTCAATCTGAAAAGGATTTTATGAGATTTATGAGGGCCTGAGGGACAAGAAGGAAAACAGTAACATACTGAAAGCTGAAGTAAGCATAGTTCTGTGGAGTGATGCTTCTTTGCCCTTGGCACTGGTCAATGCCCAGTAGATCACTTGCAAAGAGAGATTAAACAAAACACAACTAACAAGTAAAGCTGCACTGTAAACAAGACAGCTGGAGGAGGCTGAGGAAGAGCTGTACATTTTGTATCACATCCTCTGCTTTTATGAGGCAGCACAGCTTTGTTCCCATCTATGCCCAACAGCATCCATGCTGGCCTGTTCCTCCAGCCTGCCCTCCTGCCTGTCAGCTGGTGCCCCCAGAATGAAGTCATCTGCAAACCCCACAGAAGTGCCTTCTGTTGCCACCTCCAGGTCACTGAAAACGGTGTTAAACAGGACGAGTCCCAGGACAGGCCCCATGGTACCCCTGCTGTTAGTGGCTTCAAACAGGGGACAGCCCAACAACCATGTCCTCCCAGTGCAGCCCCCAGGCAGGATTGTACCTGTCTAGCTCTCTGCTCACCTGGGCCATAACACCCTCACCTGCATGCTGGCTCCCTGATGGTCTCAGCCTTGCAAAGACACCAGTGAGCACGCTGGCCAGCTCTCAGTGCCTGTTCTGGAGGCAGCCATCCTGTCTGATGGAATTGTAGGGGTCACACACTTTCAGACAATCCCTGGCTCAACCCCTATCCTGGGATGTGCCTGGGACACTTCCTAAGTGACCAGTGAGGCAAAGAAGGCACCACCTAGCTAACTATCCACAACCAACACATGAAAGCTATTTTCCAGTATCCAAGTAGCTTGCACCAGTGCTTAACTGTTCCAAGCAGCAGCAGTTCCTGCATTTCATTCACAAAATACAAGGATACCAATTTTCACTCAGCAAAGAAATGGCCTATACTACGTAAAACAGTAGCTGTTTCTCAGGAAATTCACTGTTCCTCTTGATAATTCAGACTCAAGGTTTGCCTTGATTAACCCCCAGAGCAGTCACTATTTATATACTTTATAAAGAAATGTATTTTCTTCTTCATTCTATGTGTTAGCTCTGAATCTCTTGAAGCAATCTCTTGTGTTTCATGTAAAGGGAAGTGTAAAAACCACAACCTTTGACAAAATTTAGCCAATTCCTTCTATTTCTTAATAATGTAGTCCCATTAATTCCACTCAACTGATCTCCAATTACAAGGTAAGCAGTCAGAGCTTTTGTGTTCCCTTGTGAATTAAAGCCTAGTATTAAAAAAAAGAGACTATGCAAAATCACTGTCTTTTCTGATGACTCATATTTTAAATTAGATGTCTACCATTCTTTGCAGATCAGTCTGTGGGGCTAACATTTATACTGCTGTCTTCAGCCTGATGTAATTAGAAGCAGGAGGATTTATAAAACCTGAAATAAAGGTTTGAAATGGAAATGTTACAAGTCTCTTTACTAAGATGACATGTAAAAGAAAAAACCATGTAAACTGGTTTTCAGTACCTCTCAGTGCAAGTAAATATGACAGCATAAAAGACATAAAGCAGTTTCAGGAGCCCCAACAACACAGAAGGGATAAAGAGGCTCCAGGGCTTCAGCAATGGTGGTAAGAAAAATATAAAGAGGAGAGTATCAGCCTCCCAACAGAAATGTACACCCCAAATATAGCACCCAGTAAGTTCAACCTTCTCTTCTTTCTCTGACTTGTTCTTGATTTCTGAACTCCTCATTATTTGAGTACATTCATTAAAGCTGTTCAGTGAACTGAAGCCTAGGAATTGGTTTTATGTTGTCCAGTTGCTTGCTTTTTTCTTTAGTCAGTGATGTGAAACTAGTCAACTAATTCACATATTATTTCTATTCTTTGACTGGGATGCTGAATGGGTTCTACACACAAGAACTGTAATAAATATTTTTAGGAAAAATTTAGGGACAAATGTTTATTTCTGCTGAAAAGTATGAAATAGTCAAAGAAATCACATACATGAGGAACACAAGACAGGTAAACTAACTAAACTCATTTAGGAGTTTAAATATCTTCAAGTCAAAGGTGCAGTTCAGTCTGATCTGCACGGGATTTCACTTAGCAATTCCTGCTCCAGACCCAGCAATTTGAGGCTAAAGTAGTGCTTAAGAAGAAATGCTCTATTTATAGAAAGTAATCTTAAGCAGCTTTATACATGATTTGGTCAATTTTTTATTTTTTAATGAGCACAAGCCCTGTGCTAGAGTTTTGCCTGGAACAAACCAGGCTGTGGGGTTATTTTTGGAGAAAGTGGGAATGTGTCATTGATACTGGACTAGGTGACTGTTTTGAATGCTGGATATTCAAAACAGTCTGGTTGGAATGTTGAAATTTTTAAGGCCAATATATCTGTATTAACCTGTGTAAAATATTTAGGGATCCCTGTGAAAGCCTTCAAAAAACCACTGGCCCGGCTTTCATGTTAATATTACATTTTTAAATTAGAATAATAATAATTCTTTCTGTTTTGTTATTCTTTCTGGTTTTTCTTTCTCTTTCCCCCTCTTTTTTTTTTTTTTTTTCCTTAACAACTTCCTGTCTATCATGGATGACCAGGTAAGTTTAAATCAGTTCAGTACTTCACAACTCCCATTATACCTTCTGCAGCCCTGCTGATTGTGGGTAGAAGACTAAATCCTTTACCTGCAGCAAACCTGATATACTCCAGCTGCCCTGGAATGTTTATTGTCCATTTTATCTCCCCATCACAGTGTCTCATGGAGACGATCAAAGCATCAGTGAACAGTTTAATTCTGGCATCAGACTTTACCATTTTTTCCTGGATTTGACCTCTCTCACTTGGACTTTGGGATCAGCTCCTCAGCACTAGCAGGGAGGTTTTCCTGGAGGAAACCACTACTGCACATCCTTAAAGCATTATAAAAATGCTTTGCCAGCAATGGGAAAACATCATTAGAAGAAATTTTATGCTGGGAGGTCTCTTACAAACTAAAGCAGGAGAAATTGCTTTCTGTGATTACTATGCAAAATGATTAATTATCCCTAAGAGACTTCTGGTCTAACCAAATAACACCAGAAAATGGTCATCATTTTCTGAGCCAGCTGGAGTGATATCAGTACAGATGTGCAGACCTAACATCTCTGATCAGAGTTCATTTTGAAGACTCCATACTCTTATAAATGTACCCTGGCTGTATATTTTTGCAGCCTAATTTAAATGTGCTCTCTCTCTCTGTCTTTGGATTGTTTCATATTGGCAAGACTCTTGGTTATCCCCCAAGGATAGAGATTTTCACCAATGCCCACAACTCATGTATGAGCCTCATCCTACTAAGCAGCAAAGTGCATGGCATGACAGTTTTTGTTCTGCACAGATAAGATATGGAGGCCCAGGCAAATGAAATAGTTTGGCCAATGTTATAAGATAAAATCCCTGGGAAAGTTAAACCTAGATTTCATTGTAGCTCTAGGATGGCTTTTGGTTCATGCAGAGTCTGGGTCTTGTGTTTGTGCTGTCTTGCCCACCTGTCTGGCTCTAACAATCCAAAATGAAAGTAAACATAATTTTAGAGGCATAACAGGCTTGCTGTATTTTGTAAAAAATATGTAGAGACAGTAACCATAGTTAAGAAACTTTTGTGCCAGACTGACAACTTATTTTTCTGTTTCTTTTATCTATTCTGTTGTCACTCAAGAAATGTCCTGTTATTTCTGTGGAACAGCTGCCTTTGGAAGCTATTCAGGTTTTAGATCTGTGAAATAATGCCTCAAAATATTTTTCATCACATCTGCATCTCATACTGTTCCGTTACTATTTGTTTCAGTAATTTAACTGATGTGATCAAATAAGCAATCATCTTCTTAATTGACTGAATTCTCAAGAAATGTTAGCTATCCATCTCAGAAATTATTTCTCTCTGGCTGCTGATCATTCTGCCATATTCCTTATGATGATAATTTATGTCACATTAAAATGAATATTGTTCCAGATGTTGTCTCTGCCAAGATTTGAATGATAACTTCAATAAAATGAAAAATGGGATAAACTGCAATTTTCATCTTGGCTCTTGATCTAACTCATCCACTTAAAATGCTAACTCTCTCACTTTGAACTGTCCACTTCAATGTTCTTTCCTCTTCTGATATTATGAGATGTTAAGGAAAGAAAGGGTGCCCAATCTGGAATGGAAGTAGGAAAAGATTTTTTATATATTGTCTCTTTGTCCTGGCTGAGCTTCAAAACATCTTGTAGTTGTTAGGGTTTTTTTGTCCTAAATTCACTATCTCTAAAGATAAAGATGGCAGTGTGGATTGTCACTAGAGTTAGGAACACAGTCTCCATCCTTGCATAACCAGGAGAGCAAGAGATTAAGATCAACAGTTTAGTTCAAAGGATTTATAAAATTATTTTAAAAGCCATACAGATTGCATTGGGAGAATGCCAGAAAACACAAGAAGGGTAAGAAATGCAGCAAAAGAACAAAAGGAAAGTTAATTAAAGAGAAGAGAAGCAAGAAACTGAAGGCAAATGTACACTAGAGACACTGTAATTTGTGAAAAAGATCTTGGCATCACCTTCTCTTCCAGCAATGAACCCCTGATCAGCTGTTGATGGTATGAAAAATGACTCACTTTCCCTATCTCATGCAGCTGAGAATACAAGATTGCAGGTACAAGAAATGCAAGTTTAGACTTTGGTCTTAATCAGAGAGCTAGAGATTTGCATGGTCTCTCTTCATCCACAGAGAGTGACAGGAAAACGTAAAGCACTGATGGATCTCTATGCAAGTCACATATGACCTTCCTCTAATTGACTCCTTCTGCTATGACATGAGTCCCCCCAGTATCTGAGCACACACATCTAAATACTCCTGGTGTTAGCAAAGCTTGGAGAAGTCAGATGAGTGTGTATGGGTGTCCACAAGCAGCAGAAGAAGGATGGAGCCAGTAGCACTGACGTTTTCAGTGTAAAATGTCTTCTCTGTACTCACCAGTATCTCAGATCACCTCAGAAGTCTGTTGTAATACAAAAGTGTTCATTTTTGTTCACACATTTTTGTTCATGTTCATTTTTGACCACATGTGCCTTACAGGCTCACCTCTTCTTGTGGTTTTTTTTTTTTTTTCCTTTCTCCCACCATGTTATCACCTTTCAAAATTTGTCAGGCCTGTGCTTTACCAGCTGCCATTTCAGTTTGTCTGTAGCGCTGGATATGACTCTTGTTGCAAAAAATAATAACAACAATAGCAACTGAATTAACATTTGCAAAATTTAGTGACATTCTCATGCATAACTTGTTACCAGCATGTCTGAACAAGAACTCTATTACCTGATGTCAGATATCTCATTTAGACAACTAGCCCTACTCCTCCTCACGTCTCAGCTTTTCCATCTGTAAAATGACAATATTAATCTCTTTATTCAGTAGACTAATATGAGGGCTAAATACTACCGTATTTGTGAAGAGCTTCGAGAGTTCTATAGGAAGATTCTGTAGGAGTTCCAAACATTAGCAATAGCTCTGAAAAGAATGACAAATCCTTGGTAAGCTACAGAGTTAAAATGTGACAGCTAAACAAGACCATCTGTCTGAGCTCGAGAACACGTAACTTCCATCCAGTTGCTCAGCTGGCTACAAAATTTCTTGCATGACCCAAAAGGCATGTAAATTGCTCCAGAGCTTCCTAGGAAATAAAACAATCTGGAAGAAATGGGAGGGGGAAAATAGCATTCTTTACAGGAAAAAAAAGAGACCAGCTATGAACTTTATGAATAGCAATCATGAGCAATAATCTCTCCCAGGCTCCAAAGTGCTGCCTGAAATGCTAGCTGAATATAAAGGAGAGATTTTTTTCAGGTAACACACCACAACGCCTCTTCACAGCATGGAAAACAGTGTGCAATACTTCTAATGCCCAAGGCATGCTTGAATTCTGTTTGTAATTGAAAGTGGCATGTTCACTGAGCAAGCATTTTTCAAGGAAAGATAGGTTTGTGGTACACCTTGATTAATGGGTATGTTTGTACCTTGGCAGAACAGGTTTGAGGTAAAAATTTTTAAAGGGAAGATCTCAAGCCACCATTTTGTAATTATATGTTATTGTTCCAAAAAATTGTAAGGATTTTCAAAACTGTACCTAGCTATAGTTATGTGGCCCAGCCACTCAGGGCTTGTTCAGAGACATATGAGAGCATGAAAGATACTCTCCAACAGGCACTTTGCATCAAATTTTCTCAGTATGAGGTTTTGGATTGAATTTCTAGATTAGGTCATTAGAGGTCCACATCTTGACAAGATGAGGGTATATGTCTATAGGCAAGATAAGGGATTCATTTAAGCTGAAGTGCAATGCATTCAGGGACCTACTGAATACATCTCTTGTATAAAAACAGAAACAAAGTGTTCCCAGACTGAAAATGAAGGGCACAATACACAGGAACACAGATTCTAAAGAATTATCTGGTTTTTCTTCTACTTAGTGCCAACTACATAAAAAAATCCACAATGGATCTGTTGGAAGGATTTTTTCTCCAATCATGAGAACTCCAGCCCTTTGTAAGGAGAGCCATGGAAGGGTGGCAACATTTCTGGGTAGATCATAAGTGCAGTGGCTGAACATGTCACTGAAGCTTATGGCCTTGAGCCCACCAGAAGTACAAAACCAAACCAAACTAAACCTCAAGCAAACAAACAAGCAAAACAAAAAACCCCAACCAACCAAAAATCCTGCTCTGGAAGATGCACAGGAAATCCTTTGGAGTTACTTGACAGAGACTTGATTAGTCCAGCCCTTACAATGACACTTGCCCAGGCACCAGTGGAGACACAGACATTTTGTGTCCAACCTTCTTTCCCTAAAGGCCATGGGCAGGTATCCCCTGGTGGAGCACACTTGGGAGAAGAATCTTCTGAAACAATATGGCAAATGTTTACCCTGCACCCCACTCACTGAGGGCAGTATAGACACAAAAGAAGAGCTACAACTGCACTATCATGCCTAAAGTAAATGGCTTGTAACAGTCTAAAATTACAAAACAGTGAGCAACCACATTCTCTCTCAGCTGATTGTATGGAGGCAATTACCATATTGATTTATGGGTGAGTGGGGACGGAGGAGGGGAAGTGAGCAAAAAAAAACATATGTGGACTCTGTCAAGTACTATTTTTTTTCTATCAAATGTTATTTGGCTCCTGCTGAGCTAAAGAAAGACTCTGTAACACTTGGCTCACAGTTCCCAGTAGTGGACCTCTGTGCAATGAGACCAGGTTCACAGTTCTAGCTCAAATACGAGCCAGCACCTGGGGAGAGCTCCAGCAAGCTGCTGTGCAAGTGCAGCAGAGCTGTCAGGGTAATTAATCTGTGGGTCTTGGACCACTATTTCATCCCATGTTCCAGGTTATACCCCTTTGTTGGCTAAAGCTCTCTGGCATAATATTTACTTTTGGTTTCCCATTACATATACCAGCTGTGTTTGAGGCAGAACTCCAGTCTGTCTCACAACTCATTATTTCAAACAGTAAGAAGAAATCTCCTTTTTTCCCTCTTCCCAGGTATTTTTCTTCTCTGTTTTGCTCTTCTAGTTTTTGCAACTTTCTTTCACAGTTTCTCTATCCTTACCCTTATATTTTCTTCTTTCAGTATTCTCTATCCTAACAAGCTGCCTTTTTTCCCCTCTAACCAACTCTTATTATATTTTTATTCACAATTTAAATATTCTTTCACTCCAGGGTCCTCTCTACCTACCTATAACCAAAGTGCTAAGCCCTGTGTAGGCCGACTGCCCATCTGGATGCACAAGATGCAAGATATCCATCTTTGAAGGAACAGCTAGACCACTAACAGCTGTTTCAAAGTAAACTCCCTTTATGCATTGCAAATTACATGTTAAGACATGCAATGGTGCTCTGTGCATAAAGCCTCAGGAAACCACCCATTGATCTACGATGTGTCCATTAATCTCTGCAGCCTAAAGGGCATCTTTCTAAATTTGTGCAGGAGCCAGGCATGAGAAGAAATCTGTCAATACCCTTTTGTGAGGCACAGGAAAAACCACATACTGAGTCTTTGCTATTAAATGTGAATCCATAGAATGAGGCAGTCATCAAATTCTAAAATGGCATTTACTTGCCTCAAGCAAAAATAAAATGTCATGGCTCCTTCTGATTTTGCAAAGTACCACAATTTGATTGTCAATTTGTGATTTGTCTGAAATATGGCTTAGATATCTCTTGGCTTTCATGGCATCCGTTCTGAGGATTTTTGTATCACTTCCAGTTTGTATTTCATGCTGGACCGGATGTATCTTAATAGAGTGCAGAAAAAGGCCTCTGCTAGGTGACAGCTTCTCTCCCAGAAAAATGGAGATCTTTCCTGGAACTACCCTGCAAATGCACATCACGACACTGCAAGCTTTTTTAATAACAAGGATTTCATACTGCCCCTCTGATCTGTATTTTCTTTCTTTCTCTGTTCATGCTGGTACATCAAGTAATATTCTTGGTCCACTTCCTCCCCTTTTTCATGAAAGGCACATCTTTGAAATGGCTCTACTAATTTCTTACTGGCTTTCAGAAGACTTTTTTGAGCAAAAAAATTATATACTTTATCAGAGTCCTTGATATTTAGTTATTTACATGGTCCCTTATGAGGGACAGCTGATGAGAGTTGTACCTTCGTATAAAAAGTTCTTACAAGTTTTTATAAGTTACTATAAAGTACAAATAATGCTAATAATGCAAATGAGTTTTGCAAAGTATGTACCTTTTGTCAATGCTGGTTTGAGGCATGGTACAGTAGTTTCTATAAAACTGCAGAGTATTAACTTCTTTGTGACATTTGTTTATGAATAGAGATGAGCCAAGAGGGAAATTTTGCTGTGCATGGATGTACACTGACAGCATGAATACTACTGTGTAGCAAAAGTATTTCCATCATGACACAAGTAGATTTAAAATGAGTGCATGCAGATATGCAGATTGCCTAAAAGATGAGCCCAGACAGATTAAATATACCCATGCCACAATTTTTTTTTTTTGATTCCTACATGATAGAATGCAGATCAAGTAATTTCATACAGTATGTCATACAATATTATACAACACAGAAGACATAATAGTTCAAGCCAATTTCATGTGGAGAAATACTTACATCAGAAAACAATCACAGAACGAGGCTATCTTCCCCTCAACAGAGAAGCCATAAATCGAGGGATTGCTGGGTTAGAGAGCACAGGAATGCCTTGTTTTGTCTCCATGCCAGGGCACATACCTCTGGCACATACACTCACCTCTTCTGCTCCTCTCTACCTTACAGACAGTGATGCAACAACTTATATAGGTTAAAGACAATTTGTACATATTTTGAAGAAAGAGTGCTTGGCCAAAGCTCAGATTTGTACTTGTCAGTGTACATGAGACTATCACACTTGATTAGAAATTGTAACTGCAGTATGAAACCATCCTCAAGTTACAACTTCAAATTTTCAGCACTTACAATATGCAGGCGAGCAGACTGATTTTAAGGAGGAGTTTGGAAATAACTACAATTCTTGGTAGGCATAATTCTTTTGCATAATATGAGAGACACCTTGTCTACCTATAGACTTTCAAGGTTAATTTGAATTCATTAACGATGTGAATTTAAAATTAATCACTTAATAATCACTTCAGCCATGTTGTAGATTCTGTCACTGAAAACTAACACAGAGTTATTTCATATTTAGGTTGATTCATTTCCAAAGCAAACTGGGCTAGACTGCAGTAAATTAAGAAAAACACATGTATTTGAAAATATTATTAAAGCACTCAAAAATTTATTTGGGTTATTTACCCTTGAAACAGAAGCTTTGGTCAAACAAAAATGGTATGCCTAAAAAATAAAAGCCCTTCACTCTTGTGAACATTGGCCCAAAACTTATTTAAAGATAAAATCCTATGATGAATATCATGTAATTGTCCTCTCTTCAGAATAAAACTGGATGGTCTTTATATGACTATAGCTAGGAGGTAGCTAGGAAACTGACTAATCTGGAAGGGGAAAAAACTAATTCTATAAGATGCTAGACAAAATGGGGCAAGAGTCAAACTAGACACAAGACTCTATTTTGCACTATTAGGTTAATAAACTGGTTCTGCTGCATTTTGATCCAAAATTGATGGTACGATAACTATAAATTATGAAGTATTAGTTAGAAATGGCATGTTGTGCTTCATGTACTAGCAAATACTAACCCACCAGCAAACACCTAATCAGTTGCTATAGTAATTCTAATCTCCACCTATGCCTCAAGAATTATTAAGGGATGTGACGAATTCTGTCCTTTACAAAATGTGTACTTTCCCATAATCGTGTTTAGTGGATTTTCTGCAGAATCCCCATGTGCATACTGCACAGATCACACAGTGCCTTATCAGATTCAAATAACTGATTTGAATTTTTATTGAGCACTGACCTTTCCAATATACATTTAATTTGTGTTTACATCTATTGCATATATATATACATATATATACACCACATATATACATATATATATATATATATATCTCGTGATCTCAAATATTCCACTCTGCTTGTTTTTAAACAGAAGGCAGCATGAAACCAGTTTACTAGGAAAATGAAATCTGATCAAAAAGAATAAAAGGAAAGTACAATAGTTAATTATTTCAAGCCTAAAAACTGGAAGCAATTCTCCCATGTGTATAAGGGCCAGTACAGGTCCTGTACATCAATTAGGCCCACTTAGAGCACATTTTAAAGGCTTAGAGAGGATTTATATGGTGCATAAGCCTGGGGCTGTCTGCATGTGAATTTCATCCCCTATGAATATACCTGTCAAGATAGCTGAAATCTGAACATTAAGGAGGTTGTTAGCAAATCAAAATCTAAATTTGCAGACATTGTTACCTCAATTGTATTTGTCTCTTCCCTTTCTCACAGCAAAACAAAGTGGTTAGGAGCACAAAGCAAGTGCAAGAAACAATGGCCACAGTACTAAATTTTCTCATTTAAGCCACCCTTAAGAGGAAGATGGATGGTATTCTCTGAAGAAAAAGATTGTTTCTCTGTCTTGATCTTCTAAAGGAAGAGCTTTTAGCTGTAGTCCATAAAATTCATTTGTATGTCAGGAAATGCAGGGAACAAGAAATACTGCACTAAGCGCACAAAATCTACAAGCCTTTGACTACTTGTTTTGTTCACATGAATATAAGACTTAAGATGCATGATTAAATTTCATTATATGTGGACTTGGTATTAATCCCTGATGAGCAATTATTTAAGATTCATGGATTCTTAGTAATGACATGTTTCTCCATTCCTTTACATTTCTACATTAGTGATTATTTCTAAGGAAGGCAGAATCCTGAAATCTGGAATCTCTACTTACCTCCAGAATTTTAGCATTTTTATTTGAGACATGAAACATTTTTACAAGTATTCAACTACTTATAGCCATGCTAAATTATTACATAGAGAAAAAACTACTGGAATAATTGTGTTCATAATTCCTGGAGAAAAGTCAAATAATTCCTGTGTGAAATTTGCTCCGAAAGCACACGGAATTCAGGCTTTGCATTCTGTTGGAATTTCTCCTTTAAGATCCTATCTGATCTATCAACAATACCAGAATAGAGAGAACTTTTTATTTCTTCCAATTTCATTTCTGGGCATTTAGTTCTGGATCTCCTGATTTTTCACTTGATGTCAAATTGCCAAAATATCACTATTGCTTCATTTAAAACTCTCTTGAGAAACAACATATTCTCCATTACCTGAAGAAAGCAGAATTTTTACTTTTTTCCACCCTTTAATCATGCATCCAAATCCTTTCCAGAGCTTCCTCCAGTTTATTCTAAAGAATTAACAAATAATCAGATCAATAACTCTACTTGAACATGACTTCAGAAATCTCTTACATGACAGCAAGTGTAGGATTTATCCCAACAGTGTATTCATGCTGACAGCTCACAGGCATCTAACTTTGGATGCCAGGACAGGAAGCTCTATCTTCCCAGTTTCCCAGTATATGCAGTGCACAGCCAAGGACTCCTTGAGGAGGAAATTCAGAATATCCAACTCCCTCTGCTGAATATTCCTCAGCATTAATAATTCAAGCTCACTTTATGAGCTCAGCTTTCTGTCATGTTGGCACAGACTCCTAACTGTGGCATAAATTGTGCCACACTTGGATTCTTCAAATTGAAATGAGGATACAGAATGCTTGATTTTGCTTTTCATTTACTGATCTTTGATAAATATGGAAAGCTTCAGCACGGTGCATTTCTACAGGAGCAAGACACTTCCAAAGAGAAAAGCCACCTACACTATAAACCTCCTCATATAAATACACTGGATGTGAAAACTTCATCAATGATCACATTTACTACATGCTGTAGCAATAAATGCCTAGAGACTAAAAGCACAATTCTCAAAGGGCCACAGTTTCTAATTTCTTTGGAAAACAAACACAATCTACCATGAAAAATGTAATGGTACTGTAATTATCCATCAGTTGAATACCATGAGAAATGCTTGCCTTCATTTTTTAATACCTTCTGCCATTTCCAGCAAATTGTGGAAAGAAATAATGGATGCCTTGAGTATTCTTCCTGTCTATTTCCACCAAAGTAAAAAAAAAAAAAAAATAAAAGAAAGAAAACCTCAAAATGAAGATTCAGATTCTTTTGGATCAGTCATAATCCAGGAGGAACACTAGCAATAATGAATATGGATATGCAAACACAGCTGCAGCATTCACATCAACAGCAAAGTAATGCAAAAATTTGCCCCTTTGGTAGAGTTCTGCTCCATTAAAGTGCTAAGAAGCTCTTGGCTGTGTGACTCAAGGCTGCATCTTCATTTTATAAGGTCAGTGCTCTAGTATTTGAAAAATATTTTGTATTTTGCAATATTTACCTCATTTCCTTCTCCAGAGATGTTGTAATCATTCAGGAATAGCAAAGCATATTGCATATATAAGAAAAACCCTTATGAATAAAAACATTTCAGCATTTTGAAGAATTTCATTAAATGGGTATAGAGCTAATAAAAATATTAAACTGCTTACAGTGCAGTCTAGGCTGGGTTTTATACCACACCCCAATACATACAGTGTCATTTGAACAGCAGAAAATTTTACATTATATTGGAAAAGTCTCTGTAATTCTTAAATCTTCTCATAACTGAAAACCAACTTACATTCAAAAAGAATTTCTGTTTAGTGTTATGGGGAAATGGGCAAACCAAATGTCTTTATTTGGGTCTCAATGGCTTTTGTTTATGCTGACCTCCAGCACGGGAGAGCTTCCTAAATATCAAAGCATGGCTGAATTTTTTAATTGAATATATTGTTACATTTAGAACATAGCACTGAGGAAATAGCAAGAATAGGAAGTGTGTGATAGGGAGAAATTTTTTTGTCTACCGATGCCCCTAGAAAGAGGATGGAACAAAAATGTATCTGCAAAGCTCTGTGCTCCTTACTATGACAACACATTTGATGACAGGACACATAGATCAGCTACAAATGAACATTACAAATGTAAATATACCTCTGGGAGTGAGGACATTTTATCTTTGGTAAAAGTGCATCAGGCATAGCAATGTGGACATAACAATAATAATAGTAATAACAATAATAGTAACAATAATAATAATTGTTACTGTTATTTCTATTTCTAAATAATTAATTAAATAGTGATACAAATGATTGGAAGAACCCATGCTACTCACTATGATAAATCCTTACAGCTGCTTTGCTGGAAGATACATCTCACAATAAAAGGTTTGGCCTCTGAAGATACAGTACTGTCAAAACTGAAATATCAAAATGCTCTCACTTGGCTGTCACATAAGGAATTAATATTATACTGAAAGTCTAAATGAGGCAGAACCAGGTATTTTGATTAGCACATTTCAGACTAAAGATCTTGAAAGGATCCTTTCAGAGGAAACGATCTTGAAATTTTTTTCTCCATATTCCTTATTCTATATTATACTATGCAGCACTTTAAACATCCTGTTTTGATGAAGAGCAGTAGGAAACCCAGGAAAATAGCACATGCTAACTATGGATAAAGCACCTATTAAAATGTGGGTTATCCAAACTGATAATGCATAGATAAGGAATATTCACTGGAAATATGTAATTCTGAGTGACATCTTGCATATATATGTTTAAAGCCTTCTAGTTAGTCTTGCAAGTATTATCATGATGAAAGAGTACAAAATAAAAGAAATCTATTATGATTTTTTTCTGATAACTGTGAAATGTAAGTTTTTTAATATCAGAATAATATTTTTTAGAACAAGCAGCTGGAAAGCCTTGATGTTTCAGTGGCATCTTAAAATCTGACTACAAGTTTCAGAGGTTAATATTAGTCATTGCTTTCTTACTGCTGTGCTCCTTTACTCCCACAGGTTTTCCATGGACAGCATGAATTTTCATAGGCAATACAGCATTGAAGGAAGAGGCTAGAGCATGGATAGCTGAAAAACTGTTACATGAAAAATCAATCATTTGCTGATCTTTCTTAGAACACAAGTGTTTCTTAGAGAATTTGCATTGGAAAATAATATTCTTCTAGAGCATTTGCTCTATTTCCACTGCCCAGGATGACTAATCACAAAAGCACTGGTATTAAACCAGTTAGCAGAGCTGAAACCCAGCAAAATGTGTCAAAAGTAGATGGATTTAACCTTGCAGTATTCAAGGAATGGAAACTATACCCTGGGGCACATTAGAGAAATACATGGATAGTAATTATCTAAAAGGAGATAACCAAAGTGGATTTAGAAAGGCAAGAGCCTCCCTAACTAATCTACTTGACCTTTATCACGAGGCTAAAGACAAGGCTGATAATAGGCTCTGCAAATAAAAGAGTGTGTTTGTATTTTCAGGAGGTCATGTGGGCATCCACAACAAACAGATGAAAGGGGTGAAAAGAAAATAACTCTATAAAAAACCCCTCAGAAAACTCATAAGAAAGCACGTACTGCAAGGGAATGCATTTAACCCTCCATGGACCACACAACTGCAGCAACTCAGCAGCAGCACTGGGGCAGCATTTGTTGCACCATCCACGTGGGGAGTGAGTTTGCCCAGTAAAGTAAAAGGTAACCAGAGACTGTGGTTCCATGAGAGCTGCTGGTCCTTTTAAATGTAAGTAAAAGAGGAAGTTTTATAGAATCCACTGGAATTTTAGTGTAGGAAAAAGACTGACTTGACAGACTAAGGAGCCATAGTATGTAAATCCCTTACTACACTCAGCTTGTTTTTTAATTGTTTTTTGGTTCATTTTTTCAAGACAGCAAATAAACCAAGGGAAGGTAATGCTGTGATGGGTAACAAAGTTAAAACTACTGTCAGAAAAAATAGATCTTTCTTGAAACAGCTCTTCTAGTTCATGACAGTCTGCAGACAATTTGTGTAGAGAATGCTTGGGCCACAGTGAAAACCTGCCTTCTGACAACACTTTCAAACCCCATAGAAATTAATGACATTTGGAATATGCCCTCCCAGTTTTATTTCCCTCTAACCAGGTGCCAAGGTGCTCATCTGTCCATTTGGAATAGAACAGCCAAGCTCTAGTGAGCTGATAATTCTTCTCTTGCCTGCACTGCCTGAGCATGGGACATAGTTCCCTCTCCAGGCTTGGAAGATGAAAAAGATCCTCTGACACTTTGGTTGGAGGAATGACAATTTATGAAGAGGGGGACTTTGTGTGTCAGGAGCAACCTTTTCACTGGACAAAGGAAAAGTTAAGTTCTAGGGTCTTCATCCTTTTCCCACAGGAGCTACTGGAAGGAGGACTGGTTTTCTATCTCCTGTGGTAAAAGGAGAGGCCATGGCACATATTTGTACTCTGAAATTGCTGAGGAAATGGGGCATTAAGAAGAAATTACAGAAATACACCCCCCAATTCACTCTCCTCAATACACTCTCCTCAACTCATTCTTCACCAAGGGACAGAGAGAGGAGGCAAAGTAATGAAGATAAATAGTTCAGAGTTAAAGAAGCAGTGAGGAGTATAAAAAGAATTTGGGAGAGAAAAGAACGTGACCCAAAACATGTCTGTGTCTGAGTTAGGTACCAAGACAAACAGAAAAAGAAGAACATGAACTTAGGGATTCCAGAAGACCCATACTGCCTCTAACACCAAACATTCACAGATCTTTAAACCTCAGAATAAAAATGTAACATTGCCTTTCCTGGAACATTTACTATGTCCCCCTGCCTTTTTTACTGAGCAGACAGTGGCCATTGTCAGCTCTCCTCGATGGGATCATGAATTCACTTGCACACATCCACTTCTGTCTTCTTGGGCAGGCAGGCTAAGAAAATATACCTGAGTCAGCAATCTTGCATGTCAGGATGTGCAACCACTGAATCAACATTCTCATCTCTAACACCAGGTTTTTTACCCTCAACAGAAGATTTGTTTACTGTCCTGATCTCACCCAGAAGTTAGCTAAGGGATTTTGAACATCTGGATTGCTACTTCAATCTCTGTTGATAGTGGTACCACTGGATCCAGCACAAACACACTGCATTACACTTTTCCTTTCTTTTCTCTGTTTCAGAATGAGTGGTTTAGGTGGAGCATTTTGGGTACTTCTGGGAAGTCAGGAACCACTCAGAAAGAGTGAAGTAACAGGGCTGAGAACACAGAAGAGAGGTAAACTAGATCTGTAAACTAGACCATACAGCAAGTTAGACCAAAAAAATCTACATATAGTAAAAAAGAACCCTTTGCAAATTTTTTAAGCATTTGATCATATAAACAGCATCTGGAAATGTATATGTTGCTTGTTTTTTTTTAACTCATTTCAGAAGAGTGCTAGAAGCAGCAAAAAATATCCTGTACTTTGCAATGAAGTAGAACATACTTGTCTGCATTTTAACTGAATTTATCAGGTCCTTGATTTTGTTTCACACTCAATGACAACTTGAATTCTACTATAATAAATATTCATAGCATGCATATTCCAGTCATATGTGTGAATTAGTAAAGTTAAAGCTTGGTTTTCATAATTAAAGTCATTAGTAAGGATTCCAAGATGACTTTGTGCTTGTGAAGAAACTTGCAAAAGAATTATCTCCATTTTTTAACTCCAGCATTTGGCTGGAAGTGTCTCAATGCTTAGCTAGTATAGTAGAAAGCATTTTTACCTGAGGGATAAAAACTGAGCTTTGAGTTTTAAAGGTCCACAATAAAGTCACACATTAAAATATTCTAAAATACACTCATTTAAAGAACTCTACTAAAAAGAAATCTGAGAAAGCTGCACATATGCTCATGGCTGTTCTGAAGGCAAAGGAGGAAGTAATTTTGGGAAATAAATTTGTTGTTATTCATTCCTTTCTCAGCTCTGTTAATAATTTGCTCTGTTCAAGCCCAATTTTAATAACATTGATGGAGGCCAGTGACCTCCAGCTGAGCTGAATCATGTTGTGGGGGAGTGGCACATTCAGCTCCTGAAAAATCATTACTGGGAACTACAAAATGGAAGATGGTGGTTTATCCTAATATAGCAACTCCAAGGATATGGTCCCTTGAGGATTGCTTTGGGTTATGCAAGGGTCTGCCCTTGATTTAAATATCTCAATTTTAAATGTTGGGAAAGCATCCAAAGGTGAGGTATTATCTAGAGAAAGACACCATCTGGGTAGTGGAAGGGGTGGACACATTTGTGGGCAAACACAGGCATGCACAGGAAAATCCTGTGCTGCTGCTTGTCATTTATAGCTTGTCTTCTTAGAGAAAAAAGATGGCATTTGGAAAAGAAAATACGTGCCTATAGCTGGGAGGGTATCCTGAGATGGGCAGGAATGTGGGAAAATAGGAAGACAGTGTTTGGTGTTGTGTGAGACCAATGCCATATGGAAAAGAAAGTAACTCACAGAGATTTGGCAGATGCCAAAATTGCCTTTGAAAAAAGAAGTAGATGCTCCACTGCAGTCAACAGACTGATTGGCCAAAGCTACCCAATCAGTGCTAGGGCACCTAACAAACTGAGATGTTCAGGTGTCATTGCTCAGTCACACTAACAGGGAAACCCCCCACCAAATTTAAACGTTCAAATTTTCCCTTCTGCAGCCAAGCTGCCCTTCATACCTGGAAGGTATGCTTCCTATACTCATCCATACAACTGGTTTGTTAGATTTCAACAAACCCCTCATTAGAAATCCTTCTTGTCACAGTTCCTGGATAACGCCTCGATCATGTAGGAATTGCTGACCTGTCAGCCATGCACACAGATTCAGACTGTCTAAGGCTGGAAAGAACTGATGTCCTGGTCACACTCTATCTTACTGTCCTTCCCTGACCTGCTGGCTTTATCTTCTGTGACAGCCAAGGAAAAAAAAATCCCTTTTTCAGCCTGATAACAAGATTTATGAGGCCATCATCTGTTCTTCTCTAGTAATTTCTGAATCCATTGGTCAATTTTAGTAAATTTGGCACTGAAGCAGAAATCTCAAAGATGTTCTGGTAATCTAAACCACCAAGATAACAGAAGATAAAGATACCAGTAGTACATTCCCCAAGGTAAAGAACACAGTGTGAGCTTTGCCCTGAGATAGATATGATGGAATGCATGCAGGAGAAATGCTATAAATTCTCTGCTCTTGGGAAACTCTGGTTTTTGCACTATAAATTTCATTATGCCCATCTAAAATTCTAGAATTACAGTAAATTCTTTGATGTATAACAGGTGCTGCATGAACACTGCACTATAGCTATCATTCAGTGAACCAGCATAAAAATTCAGTCAGTCAGAGGCAAAAATCTAATGGAAAAATAGCTCCCTTAGCTCTGGAGGCCAGTGAACAACCCAGTGGCTGAGCACTGGCATGGTGGTATTTTTTTCCTTCAGAGCTAACATGCCAGGAGCTGTGATCAGGCAGAAGCTACCCTGATCTCAGCTATCATGAAATACCTGTGCATTAACAAGCAGTGAAAGGCTACAAGGAGCATACTGAGCTGGTCTCTGAACTCCTGTGATTTGAGGAGTCCACAAAATGCAGATTTCCAATATGCTCATTGCACATGTCTTCAGCCAACTTTTCTGTATCCTTGTACATTCATGGATAGCACTTCAGGAAAATCTGTGGCTTACAAAAGGCAAACATTTACATGTAAAGAAGAAAAACAGATCTGAGTGACTGTTGTTAGCAAGCTGTCTTCAGGAGGAGAGTAAACCAGACAACATTCTTCAAAGTATGCCTATTTAATTTTTTTTTTTTTTAATAATGTAGTATTCTTATTAGACACAGAAGGTTGGATATATCTTACATAAGTATCACTTGACTCTGGTCTGGTATGATTTGTATTAGCAGAAACTTAACAGTGATAGTCAGTGATATCTTGGACAAAGGGCAAGCAGAGATTGGCATTGGGGATGAAACAGGGCAACATGCAGTGACACAAGGCAGACAATGTACAAAACTGGAGATATTTCCACACTAGAGAAGGAGCAATGGTGGCAGCTATTAAAAACAAAGCAGTAGAGAAATCAGGGCTTGCTCCTTCAGACTGTAATGAGCCATCCACAACACTTCCACAAACAACATAGTACCATATTATACATCAGTCAGAGGCTGGATTTATTCTTACTAAGGACATACTGGCCTCATTTTTCTAATACTCCAAGTTAAATAGTATCATTACCTCTGGTCCCCCTGATCCATCAACCTCTGTCTGCTATTAAAAAATATTTGAAAATAAAGCCACTGTACTGAAGTCACTGAAACCCAAGAGCTGTGAAAGAGTAAAGAAGAAGGCAGCAGTCATGCAAGCATCCATCTTCACACCAATGCATACACAATCTTAGGATGCTTCTGGCCCAAAACAATCCCTATGTAAAAAAAAGTTTCTGAGAAATGTTAAGTACACAAATATCAGCTTATTAAGGACTGTCATAGTTTGTGACAAACTCTTACGCTGCACAGTGTGCTATTCAAAAGGAAAGCACTGTAGTTGGACAGCTTAAAAAGTTTAATTATAAATTCAATTTCTATTTCTATTAATTCATTCAGTATATTTTGTCTCTGATGTTAAGTTACAGGTTCATAACTGCAAAAAAAGCTTGATAATGTCAGGGTTTTTTTTTTTTAATTATCCAAAATCCTTTTGCTTAGCATAAGAAAGTGCATTACAGAGTGAAAAGTATTATAATAATGGCTCACAAAATTTTCTCAGCCTTCTAAGTAACTACTTTTCTGGGTTACATGATAAAATAATTTGTTATCTCCATCAGGCTGTGAAAAACAAGTATCTTCAACTACTGAGAATAAAGCAAAAATGCAAAATGTGTCCATGCTAAAATTAAAGAGCAGATTCATTGAACTCAGGGAGAAATAGAAACATCTGTCAACATACTGTAACAAAAACTCCTGCAGTGATCAAAAGCTGTAAGTGTAGCTCACTTACAGAGAAGTTAGCTAATTTAAAAATTATGTATGTGAAAGGAGTAAGGTCTTGAATTTATGAAAGTGCACTTTCCCACAGAGATCTGAGGAAGAGGAACACACTACAGGAACCACACACACGAGATTCATGCAGAGGATGGCAAGTGCATGAGCATGTGACTGGCTGCACTTCCAGGCATGCAAGAGAGGAGGACCTGTAGCAGCATTGCACCTGGATAACCAATTATCCAGAGATAAATTTTTCCAGCTGACTTTTCCCAGGGATCTTTTTTGTCAGATGTGACAGATACAGAGAAGAGAAGCAACAGGCACTCTACCAGGGGTGGGGAGTACAAAGGAGAGGTCAGAAGACCAAGTTTCCTGCCTGACATCATGACAGCTCTGAAAATACTGCGGACATTTCCCTATGACTCAGCCACAAGCCAACTACAGCTGACTGATCTAGAACCAGCACAAGAGATGAAATTCAAGCCCTAAGGAAGCCAAGAGAACTTTGCCAATAACTACAACAATGCCAAGTATTCCACCTGATGGCTTTGAACTTTTTCCAAAAACATTGCCAAAGACTGTGTTGACTTTGATATATGAAAGAATGCAGGCTCAACAAAACTTCTCAACGTTGTCCAGACAGTGTACTAAGAACTGCTGTGTATGCAATGACTTTTTCTTCCACATGATCTTCAAGTAACACTGAAATAGCAGACACAATTTAAGATTTGCCTTGGTTTTAAAATTTTTACCCATTTTTACCATAGTATTTTTTTCTCCATACATTAAAAATAAAACAAAACTAATTAAAACATACCAAATCCACAATTCCATAGCACAAAAAGCAGGCAGGAAAACAAATGTTTTCACTAATACTGTGTAAATTCTGTTAATCTAAAGCATTCATTGAGATGCAATATCATGGAGCCCTATGTGTGTTAAATGCAGATGTTGAGCTCTGATGACATCATTTCTAAGAGAAATATGGGCCTCAGAATAAAGAAATATATTGGCTGCTATTTATGGCTCTTTCATGTCCTTTGTACTTTCTCCCTTTCCTCAAAAAGGGTGACAGGGATTTAACTTCTGCCTATAGCTGTGCCACTGAGGAGAGCAGCAGAATCATAGCTTTCAACTAGTTGTAGGAGCACCTAAATTTACCAAACTCCTTGTTACCTGTGGTTGTTTTATGCTAAGATATAACTGATTATATATTATATATTAATTGATATATGCTGATTATGTGGAGCTTTTTCCCCTGCACCAGGACATTAATAACTGCTTTTTGCTATGTGGATATTTTGGTGTCTACTAATGCATTCAAACATGAGCTTAAACAGCTTCTCTCTTTATGGGCACTCTGTATGTGGCCTCTTCTCCTGACTTGTAGGAACCTCATACACTTGACATCTCTGTCTTTATGTAAGTTGCTAGGTAGCACTAACAAGCAAAGGTACACACACAGATAAGACAATCAGAGAAGCCTCACTGACACTGAAATATCTTCAATTTCTACCTGGTTGCTGAAAGACCAAGCTCTTACTGGGACAATGGATGGCAATCTTTCTTTCATGGCATGTCCCTGAACCTTGCCATTTCTGCTCTTCAGTGCCCTGAACAGAAAGAATATTCATGACACAATATCACCGTGAGAACAACTGAGGGTTTGGGTCTTTGTTTTTCTGTGCAGCTGCACACATTTTACTATATTTTGCATAGTCAAGATTCCCTTAGGAAGAGGTATGACATTTATTGAGCCTTTCAAAATCATGCTAAGGATGTGTCCTACCAACACCACATGCAAAATAGCTTAATAGAATATTATATACTGTACCCTGAAAAACATATAAAATGTAGTTTTAAAGTTAACTGAAAACTGCACACACAATTCACAAGAGTAGAATTATATTTCCAGAGATACCTTTTTAATATTATTGCTTACTCTGTTCACCCCAGGCAAATTTCTTGCAATCAGCTGACACAAGATCTATGCTACAGGTACAGAAATTCTGCACCACACAAAAGGCAAGATGGCAGAAATCCACAAGCTCTTTTTAATTTTGGCAGATGCACTGATATGCTTGCTTTCAAAAAATGAAAATCTAGCCTTTCTTTTGGTTCACTTATTAAACTGATTTAGTTCAGTATAAAACAATTAAATAAATGTCAATGTAGGCTGTCTGCAAATTCCATGTCAAGGTTCAACTTCATCCAAATTCTGAAACAGGAAAACTAAATTGTTTCTGCTGCAGTGGCACACAGCTCAATGTCCTTAAAGTAGTGGTGAAGCATTGCACAAATATAAGAGCTGTGATGTAGGATTTTTTTTTTTCAGATAAGCAGGTGGAAGAGACAAGAAAGTTGTCTTTAAGGATGCAAATGTAATGTCTTCCTTACATACATACCCTAATGGAATTCAGCTTGCAACCATAACCATTGTCTGCAGAGTTTTACAGTGTGGTTCAACAGATCTGTAGGATGCTTAACATTTAATTAAAAAATGTTACAGATTTTTATGTAATTTACATACAACCATACAGCATTTTTATAGATGTTATTGATTTATACCAAAATTTTAAGACATGCCTGCTATAGACTTAATTTTCCATTTAACTGTAGTAAGACTCCAGCATTGTATTCTTTATGTTGTTGTCGAATCCTTAATCTTTTTTTTTTCAGTTCCTTAGGATATATCCTCAATTATATGCTAATTTTTACTCATCCCATTACTTTAGGAGAGAAGCACACATTTTAAACAGAAGGCCCTTCCTGATGAGTTTCTGTGCTCTTATTAATGTTGGGTTCCCCACATGTAGCTACCAGCACCCTACTGAAAATTCAAACACATGTGGCCTGTATTTATTTGGGTTAAAGCAAGTAAGCATCAAGCAAATCTGATAGAAGCTGCACACTTTCACAAATCAATCCATTTTACAGGTTCCATCTGCTCTTAAGTGCTTCCCAGAGAACAAACACTGTGTCACTATACCACATATTTCCATTGCACTATCCCAAACACACTTAAGCTGCTGACAGATTAATGCTTAGTTCACTTGTGGCATACATTCTTGGGTTCTTACACATGTTCTTATAAGGAAATGGAACTCACTAAGCACTTAATCACAAGCTGGGGTAGTGTTATGGCTTTGAATACAACACACTAACCCTGTTTCAGGAACAGGCTAAGGTATCTCTATTTAAGCCATCGCTGTCACTAGCACTGCCAAAGACCCTGGAAACCAAATTACTTTTGTCAACCTCAGTTAAACAAAAGTAAGCAGAAATTTGCCAAAGGGCAGCCCTGAGAGCCAGGCATGAGCCACCTGAGGAGTGTGCAGAGAGGGCCAAAGGAACATGCTGTTTACTGGAATGCAACTTGTCTGGCTTAAGCGTGCGTATATTTGCTTGAACCCATTACCAGGAAATCTTGGTAGAAGGACTGAAAAGACAGGAACTAATATATAAAAAACACTATTAACTGGAAAGCTGAAGTAAAATACAACACAGCTTTCTAAAGAGATCAGCAACCCAGTTAATTGTGGATTTACCTGGTTACGAAGCAGTGACAGCAAGAGGAACTCATATGAGCATATGTGATTGTGAACATATGCCATGAATGTCTGCATTTGTGCTTGGGAGAAAGGTGAAGTCTCATGGAAAATCCTTTGCATCCTTACCTGATGTAAACCAAGTTCTATTAGTTCAGGGCAGTCAAGAACTTTATCTGATGATTAAATACAGGACACAAAAAGAAAGGGATAGCTTTTTGGGGCGAATAGCAGGAAAATTGTAAGCAAATTTTTTCCGCATTCACCATGGTAAATATTTATCCAGTTCTGACCACTGAAATAGATTTCACGAAAGAAAGCTCAGTAATTCACTCCCTTGACAGATTGATCCTCCACTATGTACACCACACCGTTACCACCAACACTAAAACTCAGAATCATAAAGGTTGGAAAAGACCTCTAAGATCTTTGAATCTAACTGTTAACCCAGCACGACGGAATACACCAATAAACCATATCCACAAATGCTACATCAACACAGCTTTTGAATACTTCACCAGAGATGGTGATTCCACTACTTCCCTGGGCAGCCTATTCCAATGTCTGACCACCCTTTCAGTCAAGAAATTTTCCACAATATCCAATCTAAGCCTTCCCTGGTTCCTCTCATCCTGCCACATGTTACTTGGGAGATGAGACTGACTCCCAGTGAAGTGCTTTTCCCAGTGAATTGTATGTTGCTGAGTGCTGTGGTGAGATTGGGATCCACAAACCAGCCCTGATTTCCATGAAGATGTGTCCTTTTAATTTATGAGACTGTTATCATTCTTCTCTTGTTTAGCTTAGCAGGGTCTGAGTGCAACTTGATGGTTTTTTAGCATCACTGGATGCAGTCAATGCTCTACCCTGGTGTTTTTCAGATACAAAGGTGACAGACCTCACCACTTCAAACAAGATGGGAAAAGTCCTGCCCCACTGCAATATCTGGAGCTGGTTGTTCTTTGATGGACATAGTTTAACATATCATAGGTTAACCACTGGACTTTCTTGTATTGCTCAAGGTATCAGAAGTCAGGAGTATTTCCCTGGGACAGTGCTGCTCTCAGAGCAAGGCAGGGGGTTGAAAGCATGGGGTATTTAATACAATTAACAATTTTAGTCAAGTCAATATACTTTTGTGTCGCAGATTAACGTTGATGCCCCCTCACATGGAAAAGACCTTGCCACTCACACTTCCCACCCCCTCCACCTCTGTTTTTTTCTCTACTGGCACAAGCAACCTAACACAATTTAATAGCATCTTGTGATAAACATCCAGCATTGGTAGAGCTCACTTGAACTGCAAACTTGCCAGCAAGACAATACACAGATGAACTGCATCCAGACAGGTAGCAACAGATAAAGCTTGAGTATGCATTCAGGATGTTATCTTACTGTAAGCATGTAAACCTGTTTTTCATCTCAAAATTCTAAGATGTTGAATTGGTAGAGGTAATATTACCCAACTTGGTTAAGGCATTTTGAAATCCCTTGAAAAATAATAGACCTTTTGCTGGTAAGTATGGTAATGAGAAAAATATCTAAGATAACTTATCTTTAGCTATGGTCATGAAACCATGCAACTAATTAGTAGGGCATTCCCCTGGTCATAAGTTACTCTGTGATTTTTTGGTAAGATTTGAGAAGTTATGTTGCCTTTCATAGGCTACAAGGTCTGTGTTTCAGAACATCTCAAACTACAACATGCAGCAATTTTCCATTCTTCTTAAGCAAGGTCTCCAGTCGTATTTACATAAACATTTTTACAACATGTAATTTGTGCCACTGTCTAAAGTGAAATACTTTAGAAAATGCTTTGGTAAATCTTGCAAATTCCCCTTACGCTGGGAAAATTAATCTCTTAGGTATTTTTCCTTTTTATGACTGTATATACTGAGACTTTTGTTTTGTAGCAAAGTAGGATCTAATTCCATTTTTCAGTCTGCCAAGCACACTATTGCATGAAAATACTTTCTTTCCTCTTTCTTTTTTTTTTCTATTTCATCAACAGTGATTCAAGTAGAAAGACCTGGTTCAGGACATTTCCACTTGTTGGCTGTCACTTTTGCTAGTTTTCAGAGGACTTCTGAAAGGCTGGCCAGCCTTAAAAGAACAATGTATCCTTGGTGTGCATCATTCAACATACCTGAATTAAGATGTAAATGAATTCATGATGCTGCTACAATGGAAACACTTTGATTCCAGAACTTTATCTTCACTTCTGGCAGCCCATCAGCCGTATCCTCCAACAGCACACTGCACAGCTAGACAAAGCTGATTTTCCTCTTAGGAGAGTGTTTGCAACTGTGGCAAGTATCCATTTGCTTTGCCCTCTCCCTTTTTGATCTTTTGTGATGATGGGAAAGAGTTAAAAGAATTGCCTTTTCACCCTAATTTTGGCTAATTTCTAGGCTTCTTGTCATTGTTCTTTGGTTCTTTTGGTATATTGTATACCCATACTCTTCCTTTACTGGACATGTGTGCATTGCATTCCTTGAAGATGACTTTATTTTGGTTTTAAAATACGTAGTTTTTATTATTAATCAGTGGACTTGCACTATTTTCTGAGGGTGATTCTTTCCTCTTTGATATGTTTCTCTTGCTCTCACATTCTTCAGTTTTCATGGCCCTTGGGGCATCCACTTTCTGATTCTGTGAACCTTTTTCCTTAGCAGCACTATAGCCTGCCTTTTTTTTAGCCTTTCAGCATTTGTAATCAGTTACCATCTTGTTCTGCTCTCTACCCCAAAATCATTTGCTTTTCGTTTCTTCCTTCCTACTTTCATCTTCAAAGTCACATAAATAAAGCTGATTCAGGCTTCTGTGTCTTGCCTGATGATAAAATGACAAACAGAACCCAAGAAAAGAGGTTCCAGTATTCTCAGGGGAAGAGAAGAAGAGAGAAGAAGCACTGAATCACCTCCTTAACCATGGAACTGGTTTATCTGAAGGCTGAAAGGCATCTCAGAGCTGGATACCAGCAGACAGTAGTTGGGATTCTGGGTTAAAGCAGATAGAATTTCTAATAGAAAACCAGAGTGGAAAGGAAGCACCTTTTGTGGCAGCCAAGTGAATAAATGCAGAAGGGTTTTAGAGTTGACCAGGTGGTCAATACAACAACAACTCTTTGACTTGAAATTGCATAATCCAATATTAGATGCTGTCCAGGTAAGTAAGAAAAAAGATTAGGCATTGACTAAATTTCTGAAGGCCATAAACTGCTGTATTTATGAGGTAGCACAAGTAGTGTTTACATAGTAGTTGGTATCCTCAGCATTTCCCTGTGGTACAATTCTACTGCTAATTATATAAGGCAGAGTGCTAGTCTAATGTAGCTGTGTTGGTTCTTGTACCAGGATTAGATAATTTAGACTTAGGTTTGATACCTCCAAGGTTCTTTGTATAGAAGGACTGGATTTTCTGGTTTTATGTGGTTAAGGAAAACTGATTAACAGACCTTGACCAGGTCAAGTGAAATATAGTTCATAGGGATTTGGTATGATGGACAGGAGTGAACCTGTTAACAAAGGTAATGTTATGCACCCAAAAATAAGGATATTCCTGGTTTTCAGGTACATCCAAATAAAACATTCCTAATTGCATCTTCCACAACATTTTAGCCCTTTTATTCAATGACAGGCAAATTGAAGATCCAGTGAGCTTGTAGTCACCCATCACATCACTAACCGTGTGGTGTCTAGGATTTTCTCACTACTGTGAGCAAATTTTCCTCCCATCTGCATGCTCTTCTTTTTTTTCTTCCTTTTCCTATCAATATGAGTCTGTGAAATTTCAGCTTTACTCAGCATCACCTATTTTACTACAGAACCTCTGTGATCTTCATTCTTTGGATTCCCTGCTGGATAGATCATCTCACTAGGAACTCAGTAATTCATTGTCATGGTTCTTGTTTGACAATACCTCCTTTGATTTTCAGGCTCAGCACAGCCCTCTTCAAAGCACCATCTTTCCATCTCTCACTCTCCCTGGCCATTCACATTGATTCATCCTTTAAACAAACTATGTTCTTCAATTTCTTTGCTCTCCTTGTCCACTGCTCCTTTCCTCTTCTCTTCCTCATGACTATGCTTTTCCTTTTCAGTAACTTTTCTGGTTTTTTAAATAGGGAAAAAAAAATACTGCGTTTTCATATTTTTCAGCCGTTATCTCTATTATCTCTGTTTTCTTGCTTAAATAACACAATTTTACTTTTTCACTACTGTTCATATCTCCACCAATAGAAACTCTTAATGAATTTCCTCCTTGGAAGTACTGCCAAGTCTTCTCTCTCTGCTTAGTCCACTCAAATTGACAATTTATTCAAAGAAATAGTTATTTTATGACTAAAATCAGACTCTTCCTAATTCTCCCCTCAGAGAATGCATTGTTCCTTACAGCTTCTCTGCTTCCATTTCCTTTATGCCCTCTCTTTTTTTCTCTTTTATCAGAGATAGAATTGTAATTTATCTGTCTTTTTAAGTGATTCTCCTCCCTTTTTTCTCCCTTTCACCATGATTTCTACCTCTAAAGTAGCTTTTGCACAGCAATGTTCAGTTACTGTCAAAGGAATCCCAAACGCCATAGATGTTTCATATGTCTCTATTTTTTAACTGTTAATTGCTCCCTTGAAATCACTTCCCAACCCCATTTAAGTTTAGGTCTTAGTTTTTAGTTTTTAGGGTTCCAACCAAACCATTTTTAGTTTTAAGGTTCTAACCAGAGCATTGTTTAGAATTTGTATGCCATCAATTCCACCCTTTTCCTCTTAGCAAAATCCATACAGACACTGTGAATTCCCCAGAATTGTTCTCAAAATTGCTCCAACTGAATAACTATATTGCATTTTTTTTTCCACAGCACAGAAGTCTTTGTAATATCTGCTCATGCATATCTCACTTCTGTTTTTTAATGTGTGTCCTTTAACTAGTGTGTAATAGCAAGCAGACTAATGAAAAGAGCTCAGGTAGCGGCTGCATAAGTCCTTACTTTGTAAATTGCAAGCATGCATGTACAAAAAAACAAGAAAGGATACCCTGATCACAAGACAAAAATACCAACTATTACTGCTTAAGTAAAAAAGAAACCAAACCAAGAAACGCCAAAACCAAACTGAATCTTTTGGCTCTGGTAGGCAGACAAACTGGGACCAAAATCCTTATTCAAGATAAAGCATGAACCTCTGAATGGTCTAACATCTTAATCNCCAAAAAAACCCCCAAACCAAACCAAACCAAAACAAAAACCAAAAGAAATCCCTGCAGATGAAGTTATCATTGCAAAGTACACAGAACTTTCAAGATCTGTGAAATCTAAGAACACCTGGAAATGCTATGTGAGAAATGAAGAAATCAACACCTGTAGTTGTGTCAGAGAAATATGTAACTCTGGGAAACAGTGATTTAGTTCACTAATATCAGTAGGAGATTACTATCTGTAAAATTCGAATTCAAATAGCTCTTGACATAAATGAAAGATGAAACTAGAAATGAAACCTGAAAATAGAAGCTACAACTGAAGACAGTAAGCACCAGTATACAAATATAGAGCTACTGGACATACACTGACCCAAAAATCTTGCAGCAATGAAGCTATTTAAGGAAATCTTAGCCTAAGAAATGTGGTATACACTGAACAAGGCACTGCAAAATATCACTGCTGTTGCCAAACTTCTACTCATGTGTGATAGAGTATATTGGACAAGCCAGTGACATCAAAATTATACCCAAAAAACAGCTGGCATGACTGGAGAGAATAGGAAGAATTTGTATCCATACACACAATACATGAAAATGAAGAAAGGTAGAAGGTGGAGCACTTATGGGAGTGTGAGTTTATGGAAGTCCTTGAGGATTATGCAGGTCACTGTCACTTTGGGGGACAACTCATGGTTGTAATGGAAACATACAAGAAAAACAAAACTAGGAAAGAACCAAAGAATTGAAGGTGATGGTGCTATGCAGACATACACAGCAAGCAACCTGCAAAACAGAAAATCCATTTCCTACATGGGAAAGGGATTGATCAGGTCATAGATACTTAAGCACCAGACTTCAGATGTAAAACCTTTCTTTTTCATTTCTTGGAAAAGGCTGGTGGGACTGGAGGGCAGGAAGTAGGGAAGAATGGAAGACAGAAGTGGGCTGCTGAAGTGTTTTAATGGATTCCTAAATCTATCAGCCCAGTGACAAGCATTATCCCTGTGTATGGACAAAATAGGTACACTGAATCCAAAAATTGTGCAAGTATTGCTACAAATATCTGTCTTTTGGAAGAATTACCTATAATTAACCGAGAGACAATACACTTTCTTATTTATACTGTGTTTTCCTCTTCTTCTGACTCATTTTGCTCTAAACATTAAATGCCACAGGCATTTTCTAAAACCCCCAGCAAAGTGAATAAGGAAGATTTAGTTCTTTCTGTTCTTTGTTTCATTATTTCTTTAAATTGCTTTCTCCACCTTGACATTTTTCTCTCCCTCTCGGGTGATCCCAGAGGTAAGATTTATGTTTACAACTGATGGTTTATGATTAAGACATTGAACTTTGGTCACGGAATTAGTACTGTCTCTAGGTTCAGAAGCCCGGCAGCCACGCACGAACCCCCGGGGGACCTTCCATAACCAGGGTGCCGACTGGCGACGGATCCGGGCTGTAACCCTTAAGCATCAGCATCCCCCAGTGGCCCTGGCTATCACTGCAGTGCAGTTTTGGGGATATTTTTCAGCTCTCTAGCTTTCAATGTAAATACTAACTCAATTCAAGTGCCTCAGAACTAGCCAGTACACAGAAGACTGTTGAGCTCAGTAAAGAACCATATATATTTGATAAAAAAAAATGATTTCCAGTCATTGCCTATATCACATGTGTATTGCAAAACACATAGCCGTAAAACCAGGATTTTTTTTTCTAAATGCATTCAAAAAGGGGGAAAAAATCAGACCAAAAGAAAGTCAGACTCTTTATTGGAAATCCTTCTTGAAGAAGAGAAAATAGGTTCAGAGTTTGTTCCAAGAATATTAAGTTCTACACGTTTTTCTTTTTTGCTTTTTAACAAGATCATGATTCAAGAAAAGGATCCTATAGCAACCATCAATTTTTAATCTGCCTTTTGACTGAAGTTCACTTAGAACTTACTTAGAAAATACAGACCATCATATATATTGAATTAGAATTCTAAATTGAGAATTCCTGGCTGGTATTTCATTAACCTAATGAAAATTCAACCATGTTCTCAGAAAAAAACCAAGAACATACCAGCCACTGTTCTTAAACCCAGCCCTTTGCAGAAAAATGCAAAATTGCACTCACTGGGATTGTTTTCCCCGTTCCCTAAATGAACTCAGTCACTGACAAAAGGTGACAAAATGGGGTACTACAAAATATTACTGGAAGGGATAGAGAATAGGAGGAGGTAGAAGAGCAGACAAATGATGCACAGATAACACAAACATGGGGTGCTTGCACCCACCCAGCTCCCTCCCACTGCAGAAGCAGAGCAGTCACATTGCACAAGCCCTGAATTTGTGCTGACTCAGTGGAGAGGGGCTGGAGGGGGAAGGAGGTGCAAGGCTGCTGGGTGAAGAGCCAGAGCAGCACTTCTGCACAACACTTCTGCACAGAAGTGAGAAAAGAAGGAATTTTCTCTTGTATATTGAAGCTGTCCAGTTGCCTCTAATGCTGCAGCACTAGAGATGATGGGTTTTCAATTAAAACAACCCATCTGAAAATCAGTGGGATTTCTACATTAGCTTGAAATTCAGCAGGGGATTATAAGCAGTGCAGAGCAGAAATCGATGAACATTTTTGTTGTCTCTGTATCAGAATCTCACCAGACCCGATGTCCCATGAGCCCAAAGAGGTGACATGGTGTTATCCAGCAGGTAAGCTCAGCAGGCCTGTGGTGTCACATAGTTACTTCTTTTCCTCCTCTTACCCTTGACACAATAGCTGAGGACATCTAGCAGAGTTTTATAACAGATGCATTTTTCCACTCTCTGGCAGCAGTGTAAAGCACTGAATACTTGAGACATGGGGAAAATATACCCCAAACCTAATCCCCAGAACATATGTGCCCTGTCAGTAATTTAAGGGCTAAATGCTGGGTCCTTCCTCTGAGGTAACCTAAGGGAATTCTGTCTTTCTCAGTATCTCTGAATCTGATCCTTCATGAGCAGCAGTCAGACCAGAGTGTGAATGTGCTAACTGAGACATGACAAACCCATGTAACACCTCTTGCTGATATTCTGTTATTCTGTGGTTAAGGCTCATGAGGATTTTCGAAAGGAAGTTTATTTTTGCAAGCTGCTGAGTGCTGACTATGACATGGGGCAGCTTTCACTTAGGCAAATGTCTTAACTTTGGTTAAGGCTCTTGGACAGACAGGCTATTAATGTGGCATTTACAAGGAAAGCTGTGCAGATACACTTGGCTTAGGCTATTCAGTGAAAGTACATGTTGTAGGTTTTAACAAAAAATGGATGGCTATGGTTTGGCACAAAAGGAGAAGGCAGCTTTTCATCTTGGCAGACACTACCTCTTCCTTTCTTTTTGCTAAACCATTTCAGAGGTCCTGAACAATGCTCCTTATAGGTTATTATTGCTACCTAAAGCACAGGGCCTGCTATCCAGCATGACAAATCAGTTTTATGAAATACAGGTATATCTCTGCCACTTACATGAAGTGGATGATTCTGAAAAAGTCAGCAACCATCATAATGAAAACATACATTATGATACAATGTGTCACACAGCACTGGAAATTAATCCTGCTGCTAAAGAAATGGAAAATGCACAATAAACACATTACCTGAAATTAAAACTGGTTCTGACCAAATCTCCAGAGCCTTTAAAGTTGTAACAATGATTTCCTATTTATATGGACTGCGCGAATTCTCAGGTGATTCCCTGTGGAGATCTGTATGAATACTTTTTCCAGAGCTGAGGAAAGGAAAATAGGTAGCTATAATGGAACTGCAGGAGCAGCCAAGCAGTAGATTGATTCAACAGGAGAAATTCAATGTATCCCAAAGGATTTCCTAGGATTTGCTCTCCTGCTGTTTAGGGCACAATTTGTTGTAATGAGAAACTGAGGATTTTGTTTCAGGTGTGTCAAAGCTTGTAGTGATGACTTGAAGGTATAAAGAAAAAGAAACAACTGAAATTCTCTCTTAAGTAATGCTTTTGGGTGAGGAGAGAATAACAACAAGCTCTCCAAGGTGCAAAAAAGGTCAAATATCTCATGTAAATTATTATTACCTTAAGAGATGCTAATTGGATGCACAGTCGAATCCTTCATCTTTAAACTGCTGCATGAAACAGCTTGAAAACTGTGGTACACTTCAGCAAGCAAAACAGAGAAAGCTTTATTAAATTATCTGGTAAGATTGCACTTGGTCTCACTGTAGTCTCTGCTCTCAGAAATGTCTGCAGAAAAAAAATGCTCAGTTTTCAGTTGTGAAGAACTGAGTTAACAACTTATAAAAAACCCAACCCAAAACAACTGAGGTTTGGCGTTTTTTTATTTAATAGGGCAACATTTAAACATGCATACTACTCTGCTCATCTGAAGTGTGCCACAAGGTAGAACACTGGCAGGAAGCATGTACTGCTGCAGCACTACATAAGCCCTGCATAAAAGGTTAAGTGGGACATGCACATGAATTTCACCCTGAAGAAATGTGAAAATTTTTAGGCACTCGTGTCCTCCCCTATGAAAATGAAGAGCCATTATGAACACAGAGCTACTCCACAGTTGTGATGCTCCACAGCCTATGCAGGTTTTAGCAACGATCACCTTTTAGTGAAAGCTCTGAAACACTATGTTTCTAAAGTGAAGCCCTGAGTTTTATTCAGAAACAGGCTGCCACATGGGATTTCCTCAGGCAAAATGCTGAATGCTGATGGCATCTCCATTTGATTAAGGAAAATATGTAACATCTGAAATGCTCATATTCACAGAGGAGCATATTGTTCAGCTCTAGCATACCCTCACGCTTCTCAACATCACACATTGTATTGAAACATCCCGTGGTGCACCAACAGAGAAGAAATGGATGCTCTGAAAAATACCTTCCTAGGAATGAACATTCATGTGTGAATGACACTGTACCTGGACACTCAGCACAGGCTCACACTTAGCTACAAACAATGCAACTATTCAGAACCCAAAGATGTGAGTCTTCTAAAGCTTTTAGCACACTGACCAAAGCAGAAGCACCTGCCCTTTCTCTACTAGATGACTAAAGCTGTGTTACAGCTCCAGGCTCCAATCAACTTCAAGCCCTATCATGTATGAGCTCCTAGACTATCCTTCCATATCAACAAAAGACCATCAGACTCAGAAACTCTCCCAGCACATAGCACAGGAACAAGTACTGATCAGGAGAGAAGAAAAGCAACTTCACCACCATGATCTCTTCCCAAAATAAGCACCAGGAGCTTTTTAATTTCCATTTGAAATTGCATTTTGCAAGACTTTTTTATTATTTCTGTAAAATCTACATATAGAGTATACAGAGAATACAGATTATTTCAACCAGCCACCTGTCCCTCACTTTTGCCCTATCTCAGCACAAAACACTGATACCCTCATGTCAATGGAGCCTGAAACAGAGAGTCAGTTTCTGATCAGGGATGGGGCAACATCTGAACATGTGAAAAAGCAAGGAGATAATAATCAGTTATTATTATTATAGTTCCTGTTATCCTTTTATTTGCTTTCAGCCTGACTGTGAAAGCAGAATGAGCATCCTGCCCCATTCACTTACCTAGAAAACAATGCAAGATACACACACAAAATAAAAGCAGTAAGAAGTATCAAGATGAAGTACAGTCTTCACTTTTAATGAGACAGCCAGCTCTCCCCTATCTTTAGAACCAGCTGAACCAATTACATTCCTTACCTGTATGGTTCCAGAGTCCTGCTGCCATAATACAATGCTTCTTCCCAGGATTCAAGGTTAATACAGGCATCCATGGCACAGTCAAGCATTTTCAGCTGATAGATATTTGTATCTGGTAGATGACCCTTGTTGCTCCTCAAGAGATTCTGGCATCTTGCCAGAACATGCTTCCACTCTGTAATTTGCCTTAGTTAAAGAAATATATTTAATTAGAAAAAAATACAACTTCTAAATGCTGTTTAGCAAGGAGTAAGAGCCTCAAAGCATTAAAATAGAAAAGCTGCCATCATTCCAGACTCTGCTACAATTCCTGAAAACATATTTAAATGCTGAAGTGGCAGCTTAGGTAACTGTGCTTCATTTACATGTAGCAAAACAATTTCTAAAGAAGGCAGTATTTTAGCAATAAATGGTAAAATAAATTGCAAGGATATTTTAATACATAACAAAAATTCAAATAACTTTTATTTAGGTACTGAAACATTATTTACTTAAGATACTTCAGATCTTTAAGGCAAGGGCAAGAGTCCATGGAAATGTCTTTTAAAAAGTCCCAACAGCTAAAAAAAGAATTTAAAAAAATATCGATATATACAAATAATGACTCATTCTTTTATGCTGCACTTTTTTTTTTTAGAATTCTCATGAAATTAGAACCCTTTCTTGAAATTAATTAACTTTCTCCTTGAAACACTCATGAAGAGCATTGTGAATTTTTTTTTTTTTCATGTACAGCTGCACGTTTCATGCATGAGAAAGAAAAGAATCACAGTTTTGATGTCTGACTGTAGTTCAGGACTAATGATCTTGGCAGTAAAGGAGATTTTCACCTCCAATGCTACAAGAAGATGTTTTCTGAGTTCAGAATGGAGGGAAGATAACCTTCCACTCACTTTATTTGGATATTCCTTAGCACAAATCACTTTTTCATTACATTCTGCACTGATTTGACTTCCCTGAGGACCGGATTCTTCTCTCTCTGACCACACTAAATCTGAACCCCAAACTTGCAGTTTTCAAATGAGTATTACCACCTGTGATTGTACCCACAGGAGTCCCAGAATGTAAGCAGTCTAAACACCAAAAAGATACTACTCACATAAGTAAGAAGAAATTAAATAAAGAAAAAAATTAGACTTACAGCAAGAGAAGTGATAACATTGATTGCATTATAGTCCTTTCCACACAATCAGCTCAAGGAAGTCCAGCAGTTATCTTCACAAATTATTGCAAGTACTAGTCACACTAATCCAGCAATGAATTTAAAGTGTACAATGACAAACCTGTGATGAAGTAATTAGTCCATCTTGAACATGGGAATATTTACACACTTAAATTTAAGAATGCGACCGCCATGGGCCAGGATTTATAGCATGGTTGTTACAAGGCTAAACTAATTATTTGTGAATTGCTCTCATGCCCTTGGATTGAAAGAACCATATAAGGGAAGGAATGTGTTATTATAAAATTGCACCTTAACCTTTATATCTTTGGCAAACATCCATGTATTCTTTACAACTGATTAAGGACAAAAAACAGAAGAATGAGGGATGTTATTTCCACTTGAAACAATTTTTGTAGAAAGTACTAACCACTGACGTTCTTGCAAGATTACCATTTTAGCTGATGCACAGTATGTCTGCTTTTACTTCTCATTTTTCTGCTTTGTTCACTCACTAGCATCTGATAGCTGATGTGCTAGATAACAAAATCTCTTGGGACCAAATTTGCAGGTATGTAAAATTGTAAACTAGAAAACCTGCCATCAGCTGCAACAGTACCAAAGAGCTGCACGTCCTGCATCTGCCCAGGAGTAGAGGAGGACTGCTCCAAGCAGCTCTAACTGTAAATTCAGCATTTCAACACCACATCAATTACAGTCAGGAGGTCAGAGTGTGGGAGTCACCAACTTTCTCGACTGTAGAATGTGTTGGTTTAATTAGTTTTAAAAATGGTATTTGCAGGAGCTTATAACTATGTGCCTCAGTCTGCCAGGAAGGTTTTCTACTCATTATTGGCAAGTGGACAAAAGTCAAGTCCCTCTTCAATACTGCACTCACCACTGCATGGCAGTTAACTCTGGCATTGTGGTGCTGTGGAAGGAAAGATGACACATTTCAAATAGTGCATGACTGAGAACAGAAGCTGAACAGACAACAAGAATAGATTTTTCCAACCAGTCCTGGTGCCTTTTATTACCACGCGTTTGATTAATTTTTAAGTATCAGTTAAATCAGTAATCTTAATTAAAATACATTAATGCAATTTCTCCTGCAATTTAATACAGGAACATTAAATAGGACCAGTATTCTGACTGCATAGTTTAAGTATAAGAACTATTGCACCTTTGGGTTGCATGTCTATAATTTAACATGCAGGTTGAAACGTGGGCCCTGAAGATCTATTTCAGTACTGTCTGTTTCAATCCAGTGACTACAGAGGAACTTAAAACAAACTAGAAACTATGTGAGATTAAAACAAGGTGAGATGACTGTTTCCCCTTTGCTAAAAAATTAATCTCTCTGGATCAGAAAGAAACAAGTTCAGTGTAATGGGTTGGGTGTTTTGTTACTGTACAAATTGCGATTGCTTGTTTCCAGCCTGGAATATCACTATGCAAACTTGTTTTTCGTGCTGCCAAAAAGGAGTACTGGAAGATTAAATTCTTTCTAGCTTGAGAGAAAGCCCATGTTTCTGAAAATGGTAAGGCCTCTTGCCACAATAGGCCAAATTGCCAGTCAGGGAAATTCTACTGAATAGACCAAGATAAGAAAGAGATGAATAAACCCATAGTATTCTAGTAAAAATCTCCACCTCTCTTCTGCTCATCTTTTCTTGGTTGCTGCTGTTCACTAATTTCTTTAATTGGATTGAATATCTACATGACAGCCATTAGACTCCAGTTCTGTTTATTAGTGCAAGATCATTTCATTCAATTTGCTTAATTATCAATTATTATTATATATTATTATATCTTATTATAATGATGCTATAATGTCTGCTGTGAACCTGTCTGTGATTATTTCCTTGTTATTGTCATTGCTGTGCAAAGAATGAGGACCTGTAAACGTTCACACTGAGGGTAACAGAACAAAGAATTTAACAACATTTCAAATTAAGCTTTCTTTCATTTAGAAGTGGATTTATATGAAATGGTAGACTGTGATAGCAGAAATCTAAATCAGAGCCAAAATATCCTTTTATGTCCTTGGTAGTTACTATTCCTGCCACAAAGCAGTTCCATTCCAAGTAATGAGAGACTCTATCATTAATACAATTAAGAATTTGACACATTGTAAACATCAAATGAATTAAAAACCATTACAATAAAAAGAATATAAATGTAAGGAAACTATTCTCAAGAGATGAATTGTGTACTAAGAGGATCTTTTCACAACTGGATGTCAGACTGTAGCCTGTCACTGAAAGGATACCCTCTTTTGATTTTGGATATCTCACTTCATTTATAGCATCTTTGACTTCTTTCCAGGCATGCTCTTCACCAGCCAATTTCTCAGCATCCTGGATAATGGAAACAAATGTATATAATGAGAAAAACACTGAAATGACAATATGCAGTAATGATGAAAAAACAGGGTAAAAGGATTTAATTGTTAAAAGCTCCTTGTAGAAACTGTATTGCTGTTTTTTATAAACACAAAACCCCCATTTCATCTGCAATTCATACTCTCCCTGTTTTGTAAGTAAAAGAGATGATATAGAGAAAAATAAATGCAAACTTGGAAACATTAAATGCTTAAATCAGATATTAAGTTTGCAACAAGAACAATGATCAACCAGAAGAAAAGAATTAATAGCCTGTTTTTACTATCAAAATGTATTGAGGAGATCAAATTCTTTCAAAGACCTACTACCTAAGACTTCCCTTAAGTACACTGTAGAAAGGATTTAGCAAATCATTTTGCTTAACCACATGGTGATTATAGAGACAAACAGTGGGAGTTTAGCTTCATCCATTACAGTTATAAACATGAGGTTCCAGGAGAAGTCTACAACTCAGAGAAAAAAGCTGAACTTTTATTTAAATCATTACTATTTCTTCCCTACTCCATTGGATTCTACAAACAGCTGCATTTTCCTATCGCTCTCTCATAAAGGAAGCAAAAATGATTAATGGCTACAGCAGTAAAGAGAAAGTTTCTCATTTCAACTCTCTAGTATTGACTAACTGAACCTTAGGCAAACCACTAGGAACAAATGCATTAAAGCATCTACAGACACAGTTAAGCATCTTGTGGTATTTCCAAAAGCATCTAGTTCTTCAATTTCCATTGCTATAAACTAAAAATAACTTTAAAGATCTGGCCTGGAATACACTGCAGTTCATTACTGCTCTCTCCTTATGAAAGGCCCTGCTATTTTGAATAAGAGGTTTTTTAAGTACAAGTCTTTCAGGAATGTTTTAAATTCAGTTCTGAAAAGATCAGCCTTCAGCAGGTGTAGAAGCTTGCAGAAGAACAGAGAAAGTGTGTTAAAATCTTATCAAGCACTCTGTAACCAAGAGATGCTCACCAGGAATCACAGAAGTACCTCCACTGAAAAGCTCACCATCTGTAACTGCTTAGAATTGCATCATTTTCTTATTCCACTGCTCCCCATTTGCCATAAAGTCAGAAAAAAATTAACAGTGAGAATCAGCACTCAGTTTCACATTTAATTTGCAGTTTTTTCTTTCAATCTGCTTCATGAAACAGCAGATCTCTGTGGATAACTGGGGTGATTAAATCAAGATTAAATCAAGGTTGTTCTCAGCTGCCCTACCTTCCTGTAGGGCCTTACAAGGAGGGCAGCCTGACCCCACTGCATTTTGCACATAAACTTCCCTTACAATCAGTTCTCTGATCAAAATTATCACCTGGAAATAATTTTGTGCAGAGCTGAATTTGCCACCAGAAGGCATAAGGTGAATGTTAGGACAAACCAGCTCATACCACAGAAATTTCATCAACACAATGAATGAACCTGCCCAGCCTTCTTCCAGCTTTGCAGTAGATGGACACTGAATCTCTTACTGCCAATGTAACCACTACTGATTTCTGTGGAACTACATCTACTTCTGAACACAGCTGGTTAACCTGAAACCATCTCTTAAAGTGCCTTCATGGATCAAGTGCTGCTCATTGACTGATCTAAAAAATAAATCCAGCCTCTAAGATACTAATAATGATGCCTGTGAAATCTTCCATTTAAGGAGATATCAAACCAGAAAAATTGTTTTAAGTTCTCTTTTCTCACTAGCCCAAGTATCATTCAGAGTGTTTCTCTAACATGTTGTAAGCCTAGCAACTAAAACCTCAGAAGCATGGGAATTGAGATTTATAAGTAAAAGAAGGAAAACAACTATGCCGCAAGGCTGTCACTGTTGTGACACAAAATAACAAGACTCATGCACTATTTTCTTCATCAAAACAAGAACAGGAAGAGAGAACTTTATTTTTCTGACTTCAACATTTATAGAATTCTAAAAGTGACAGTGGATTGGAAGATGACATCGCTACCTCTCTAACCACACTGGTTAAACTAACAGTCCATCAAAATTCTCCTCCTACAGAGAAGAATGTAAAACAACCATTATTTACATGAAAGTATGGGAAAAACTCCATTACAAGAATGTAAACATCAGAAGGTTTAGAAAAACTCAAAAGAACAGGGTGACACAAGGCCAAAGACTTATGGCTCAATTTGCACGTTGCAAGACTGATGGATGGATGACTAAAGTGTTCACTCAGATGGGATTAATCTTTCTCTGTCTAGTGCAGCTTTTTCAGTTACTGTTGTCTTCTAGCATTTAATTAGCAACATAAAGCAGGGCAAGGTTGGGGGTTCCAGCCTTCACACCAGTGCATGGGTTTAAGTCAACACTGGCTTCATATCCAGGTAGAGAATAGAAACTGTCTGTTGGACCAATAATCCCCCAGCCCTCTCTGGATTCATGGTCTTTATCCTTTTTGTATGAGACTTTAGGATGGAGGGATCTGGGCAGGATGCCCAGCTCTGGGAAAGATTTAATTCACAGGTTTCAATGGGACACTTTCTGTGTTCTCAAGATGAGGCATTTTAGGGATTGGCTGACATGAGAACAAGCAAAGATATGGCTAGCTTGGCATTTTACACTTCCACTGTTCTTCATCAGATTTCCACACATGAAAGAAGACCTATCCTTTCCTAAATGCTCTAGTTCAAGGTATGGAGGCTGTTTCCAAACAGGAAGCCAAGCAGGGGCTGCAAAACAACAAGGAGAGGTTGTCACTGGGAACACTGCCTTCCAGCCTAATAAGCTTTCTCCAGGTAAGTTGTTTCTCTCCCTTGGACAGCACCTTGAAAGTCATGGCCATGTGGTATGATTAAGCCAGTCAAAAGCACAAAGCTGCCTTGGAGTTGGAATTATGAAAATAATTGACATGATTAAAAGTTATACTGAATTTTTTAATTCAATCTAAGAGCATGGCAAAGACAGCTACAGGAGATACAGCTTTCCATGGAGTAACGTCCTTTCAAACATCTCTTTTGAGAACATGTTCCCAGTCAAACCTCCAGGTGTGCAGAGCTGCCAAAAATAAAGACAGACTTTTTTCACTTATAGAAAAGAACACCAAACACCAGCTGAAGAAAAAAAATGAGGCTTTTGAAAAAGAAGGAAGAGCTGGCAATTTCTGCCTAGTTATTTTCCTTATTTCCAACTCTGACACTAAACACAAGAGTTTGCTTCTCAGAACAACAAAATATTTTTCTCTTGGTCCAAAAAATAATTAGACCAGATAATCTAGTCACAAAGCATTAACAAAAGAGAGAGAAATAAGAAAACTGATGGGTATCTGATGAGGATTGCAATCTGTTTGAAGACTGGTCAAATATAAAATGATCTACAGTTCTAGCTTTAAGTGATAGGAAGTTTTATTATAAAAGCATCCTCTCCTGAAACAAGTACAGACATCAGACACCACAGAAATAAGCATTTGAAAATAATCCCCTGTTCAATTCTCTAGTATTTCTATCTAAGAATTACTTCTCTCTATCTTTTCTGCTATTTGAGTGTCCTGAACACATTCCATCCTTAATGGAACTCTCCTTAGAAAGGAGCGTAATCTACAAAGTACAAAATAAAAAAGATAAATGAAAATAAAATAAGAAAGATAAATGCTTCTCTTTCCCTCCTGTTCCTTCACACCACTCCTCTTCCCCCAGTTACTCATCTGTTTCTTACACTTCCTGAAAGTGCTCCCTGCCTATTAATTTCAGGCACCACTGCTTTCTCACTCAGTGTTAGCAATCGCTGTTCATTGGGATCCCAGCATTAAAAATCCTGATTGCTAGAAGTATGCCACATGGGCAGCATGTCCTCTGAGAGAAGCCCAAAACAAGCCCATGCTAACCAGTAAGCACCATGCTCTCTCCCCAGAAGCGCTCCCACAGCCCCACCGCTGCTTGTCTGCTATGCACTGCACCTCCAAAACTCTCCTGACCATTAGAAAGATTAAGGATTAAGATTAAGGACTAGTTCTCCAATCACATTTAGGTTACAGTATAGTTACAAGACATGGATTTTTGGTCCTCTCTACAAAGTTCATCTTTCTCCTTATAGGTGGAGGTAGAGAAACAAGCTTAACATTGTCCACAGAGAGGAAACTATGAAGCACTCCTCACCTCCCTTCAGAGAAGGGAGAAGTGGCAAATCCAAATGGTAAATAACCTCTACACTTCTTTTTCTCCTTCCCAGCATTCCTCCTATTTCAAGTATGTCCAAGGGCATCTTCATTATATGCCTATTTTCAGTATTCAGCTATCCAGTCTCACATAGGCAGAAATAAGCAAAGCTTTGTTGGAGGTATTGGACTTCCAGGCTGCTCTGAGACAAGTGAAAAGAAAGACTTAAGTTTTTCCTGACCAGTATCTGATTTTCTAAATATACAAATGGATTAAAAGAGTCCAATGCAACCACTAGCAAATGTCAGTTTCACAAAGGATAAAAACATATAAACCATATTTCAAACAGAAATTAGGGGTCTAACAAGAAATATTAAGGGATATGATACTTTTGCAAGACTGAAAAATCACAGTAAATAATAATAGGTTTTTTTCTGAACACAAAATCTATTACTAAATAATATCATCATCCTGTGTGACAGCAGTAGATAACCCTGTTCTCCCTTTTTTGTGAAAGCTTTAACTTTTAAGTTTTCTGAGCTGTAATACTTTACACCTTAAAAGCTGTGGCTATCTCAAATACCTAAACATTTCATGGAAATTGTTGTCCATCGCATATGATTTGCTTAATTTTTAAAAATTTCTAAAAATGTAAGCGACTACAGATGTGCATCTGAAGAGAAGAGAGGAGCTCATACACATTTAAATTAGAGCATGACATTTTAGAACAGATCTCTGATACATTGTACTCTGAAAGCATAAATAATGATTTTCTATTTCTGATTCTATTTTAAAGTGCAGGAGCTACTGAATGTTTGTTTCCAGTAAAGTCAGTAACTCATTGTTTTATGCTAGACAGCAAAGAAAAGCATTAAATGAGTAAAGACACTGCACATCTTCTGAAGTTTCCCTTTCAGAAAGATGAAGAAAAGTGTCAGTGAGAAAATGTGACATGCAAGCTGTAATATTGCAGCTATACTAGATTTCTGACATGAGTTCTTCAGAGCAAAAAGGGCATGAGGGCCTGCTGGGCAATCACAGGTGCAGGCAGCTACAGACACAGCAAAAGAAAAAGCACACTTGAGTGCTTTCTCAAAATAGCTGAGGTCCTCTCCTATGGAACAATTTGAGATAAAGTTTAAACTCAGAATCAAACACTTCTCATCTCTTATTCTGAGGACTGTGGTTTATAGAAGCCTGCAGCTTCATCTGAGGATTCACTCACCTTTCAGTCTTGTGAATTACTTCATTAAGAACCACATGTATGTGAAATTATCAGTGCACACAGCCCTGTCGTGATTCAAGATTTACACGTGATTTCTGAAGTTTTAAAAGCTCCCTCGCCCTGTTCCATGAAAAATAATGCCAGGTTCACAAACACCAGTTTATCTATCCTTTGCAACCCACATCAGGTTGTCCTCACCAGAAGCCTTATGTTTTCTGTGATGTGGCTGGGACATATGGCAATTCCAAAGGTACTCTATATTTGCAGACAAAACCAACACTGTGCTCCCTGTAAGGCTATTGGGAACGGATGGGCTTCAACTTCTGAACAAATTGAATTTGTACTTTTTATTTTTGAATTCTCAGAGCAAAATAAGACACATTAGAGCTGGATGCCATATTGAAGCTGTGCAGTACACTGCTCAGTATTAGGCAAGCTGCATTCCCTCACACAATCAATACCAGCTCTTCATGGATTACTGGCTCTGGTGCCTGGAAGTGCCTAAGAACTGCACAGGCTAGTAACACTATCTAAATCATATAGATATTGGAAAATTTAGCAGTTCTTCACACCATTCACGTTTAAGTGCTCTTCTTAGGCATTGAGATCAACAGGAAGGTTCCCCCAGACCCTGCACACAAGGAGTGCAAAAAGACAAACACCTTCACAGGGCAGTATGAATAACCTCCTCTTAACACTGTCCAACTTAGTTACAACATTACTGTATTTACACAGAAATTTAAAAGTGACATCAAAGACAGCTGTGGGAAATTTATTAAAATGAGATGCTTTCAATAAAGACAAAGTTAATATCAGCAAGTCTAATTTAAGAAGTCAGTTTAACTTAATAAAATTAAATGGGACTAAGATTAGTCCATCTTAGATTTAATTAAGCCAAACTATAAGGTAAGAGGAGCAAACAGACAAAGAATTCTTAACCTCTACAGCTGCAAGTCCAATATCTGCCAGGTTCACAGTTCTGCACAGCAGAAAATAGTAATTGCATTTCTGTCAGAGTCATACTCCATTCTCCTTCACTGCAATCCCACTTCAGCTATTAGTTTCTGTGATTTTTTAGCCACACATATTTTTAACAGCCTTTTTAAAGATCACTACATCTGAGTTTTGTATGATACAGAGGCAATCTCATAAATGTTTCATAGTGAAGAAAATTGACATAATTCTTCCTATTGACTCCCTTGCTATATAGATTCAAGGGTCACATTTGCTATCCTTGCCAGAGGAAAACACAATGTTTTCCATTTCTGTTCAGATACCCACGCTGACATACATTTGCTCAAATGCAGATATTTGAGCCACCCATCTCTATGACAAAGAAATACTCTCTGGGTACAACTTGTATTATCCTGAAGCAGGCTTCTAAAATATGTCAGATGAATAACAGTCAAAGAGTGTTCATTCTTCTCCATTTTATCCATAAAGAAAGTCTAGAGCAACTAGCTCAGATGATGACATTTATCCTGTACCTGTCTGAGATGTGGTGAAATAAATCATAGCTGTAGATCCCCCTTTCAGATGTAGAACACCCTTGCAGTGGTGGTGCATTATATTTCAATAGGTCCAATTTACCAGCAATTCCAGTTACTCTCTATTATTTACCTATTCTCAGAAATGTTTATTATTCTCTCAGTCTTTGTCATCCACTAATTTTACTGGCAATGTTTTTGCAATTGCTTTCACTTAATTCATGAAAATGTTGTGTACTCTACAAACAGAGTTATTATGAATGCATTTTGGAATTATTTGGTAAGCATTCTACAGAACTGATAATGATGGTGATTTAATATTTAAGTGTGTTGTCAGAACAACCTTTAGAGTGTATATATATTTAGAATGTGCATATATAAAAATTCCTGTAGTAAGAGAAAATTCACCAAAAAAAGCTCAAAGTTTTCATTAATCTCAAACATCAGAGCCCAATGGAACTTTTTAAAATCAAATAATGATCCCAGATCAAGTGTTGTAATTAGAGCTTTTCTGTTTTACATCCACTCTTTGTGATAAAAATCTCAACAAATAATACTACACACAGCATTTTCTCTCTTAAAAAGCAGTATAAAAGGATGCTAGGCTACTTAGCAAGAAAGCAAGATAGTACCTAAAGACAGGTCTGTCAAAATAGAATAAATACACAGGGCTAAGCAGCTAAACTACATCATAGCATCTTGCTACCTGGAGACTCCTCAAATGAAAGGCACACATATCTAATGCATTCTGAAGTCATTTCAGTTAAGTGTAAGTCATTCTGGTTGCTGACCAAAACATTTACTGTATTTGTTTTTAAACTAGGTCCCTTACATACTGCTACTCTTCTTGGAGTCATACTTGCACAGGGGCTATCCTTGTGTCACACACAGCCCAGACCCCTGGGGATGACTGACACTTTGCAGGCCCAAGACCTCAGTGCCCACCCCCATTCAGGATGATGAGCAACAGGACTGAGTTTTGTGTCTGTAACAGCACTGCCTCTATAAATCTCCCTGTGTCAGGAGCTTAGGGCTGACTGCACAATTCCCATCCAAACTGCATAGGTTATAAGCAGAAATAAAAATTGATTGGACAGTGAGAAGAACAATAAATAGAATTTCACTATTTATCAACACATAAAAGCCAGAAGTGAGGAAAAGCAAAGGAAATTACTTACAGCTTAGCAGGAGTGAAAGAGGGCCTTATGCCAGATCACCCAAAAATTCTTGTCACGTTTGCAATTCCACTGTAATTTCCAGCATCAGTACAAAAACAAACCCTGTGTTAGCTCATTTACCTGAGCAGGGATACTGTTCAGCCTAATCCCTAGCAACAGTCAGACTGGTATTTCACAGACTGTCTTAGACATTACACATTTGTTAAGGCAATCTCAAGGTCTCTCATTGCACACAAACTGACAGCTATAAGGCAAATCTTCTTTATTCCTTAATTCTGCAACCTGTGGAGATCTGGAGTGCCACTGAGAGCATTTAGTGGCTCGGGAGAGATTTGTAGGTCCAAAATCCTCAGAATTTTCAGTTATTCACAAGGTATAATCCAATCCACATTCATCAGTTTACTGAAATATGCACTTAAGTTTAAAAGCATATATAAATCCCATTGAAGCTAATATCTATGCAAATGACTACTTCACTAAGTAGAAGTGTAGTTACTTGTGAAGTTCAACATATGCTTCAGTGATCTGAAGAACTTGTGCCCACTTAATTATTGGTTCTCACTGAAGATATACCAACATTAATTTAGACACTATTTTTGAACACTAATATCAAAACAATTTAGTATCTTGTGCATTAAGTACATGATAAAATTGTAGCTATAGTAATTCTGCTTTACAATATATACTGCAATGAAAAAAATGGTATTTACTTCAGCATATGCTTTCTGAATGAAGGGGTATGAAATACAGGAAGCTGATGGTTTAGAAAAGAACATGCAACGTGATTAAGATCATACACAGTTGATCAATCCACTCTACACCTTAAAATATTTGCTGGATCTCAAAATTCCTAGAGTACTGATAAAAACTGGTTGCCTAACTCACTAGTATGCTTCTTGAATATTTAGCATCAGTACTCAAATCCACACTCTCCAGTCTCCAAGTTTTTTAAGGTCATGAATAAAGAAGGTTGAATTCATTTTTTTACTACTGCAGCTCCCTGAGTGAGTACAATACCTGGAGTTTCTTCCTCTAGAGTTTTGCCAACATATTTGACTTCTGACCAAATTAATATTAGTTTAATATAATCAAAGAAGAGGTTTGCAAATACTTTAAAAAGATGATGTAGAGTGTTTTAGTAATTTCAAGAACTTCTTTGGAGAATTATTATTGACTGTCTCCTAACATCAATTTAAACAGCAAAGGTTCTTCCAGGGTTTAAGGGAAGCAACCAGAAACACTCCATAAGGCAAACAAGTACTTGAAACAGTTTCCAGTATCTTTCTAGTACTCTCTTGCTCCAACTCAATAATACTAACATTTTAGTCATTTTCACAAAAAAATATGAAAGAAAGTGAAAAGGACATTCTCTAAAATGTCATAATGCCATGGAAACTATTGTAAGACCCTTGAATATTTCTCAGGGCCTTTATTTACTGTTTGGATAGCTACCATGCAGCTCGTTCCTGTTGACTGCCAGTGTTAGAAGTACTTATGTGCCTCAGCATTTAATGGTGATGGGCCAAGGGGACTCAAAGCAAGGAGAGGTAGCCTACATCACAAAACCTGTACTGAAAATCAGACATCTTGACTTACCTCAAAGCAACTGTTCATGGGACCCGATGCAAAAACATCATTTGGTGTTACATAATCTACACTGGATTTCCAATTTTCCAGAACAGTCCACAGTACTGGTAATCTATTTCTTTATGTCCTGATAAGAACTCTCCTCTAAGTATCTCACTCATTGCTTGAAAGCAGACAAACTGTCCTAAAATATTTCTCCCAGTCAAATGAGTGCTGCCCTTCCAAAAAACTACCTTAACACTATCTTTGTAACATTTCTTTTGCAGGTCAGGGTTTGTGGCAAGGGAGAAGCAGCTCACTTCATATGGACCCCCACCTTCATTAACCAAATACAGTGTAGTAGCTAAAGAACCTCACAGTATCTTTCTCCACTATACAAGATGTCTGGAGATTGAAACTACTGTATTATTAGATAGTAGCTGGAATCACATCTAAAGCACTCAAAGCTCACAAGGATTTCTTTCGTGCATGGGAATGATGCAAGCTTTACATAAAGCTATACACTAGAAATACTTTGAGAGTAAAAATCTTATTGTCTAGACATTTTAAAAGGAAGTGCAGGAGCTTTAGTTTATATCCAATACTAAGACACAGATTCATACCATAATCAATATGATGCAGCAACATATTTTTCTTAATGATGGTGTTCAGTTAAATGTTGGGCATAATTGTGATACACTCTTTTACTACAGTCCCCAGTTCAAACCACTGCTCATAGTAAAATCAACATCTTCCATACAATACACTGAGCAATCCTGTGGAAAACAGCAGGACATCCTGCAGTGGGTCAAAAAAATTACACAATCCTCTGCTGTAACTCTTGTGGCTGGAGTACATACAGCCTTCTAAAGCCTGCTGTCTTCTACACACAAAAATAGTTTCTCTTCATGTCTTAAAATAGAGCTCACAAATACAAAATTTATAACTACAGCTTTAGTTATTGCATTGTTGTGACATGAATTAAATTATGGCAAGAAGCTGATATGGCACATTGCTTATCATAGCAATTTTTCAAGCCAAAGCATTTAGTCTGCAGTTTTATAGTCTCAAAAGTTATAGGCTTCCTTGTTATTCAAATGAGCTCATTCTTGCTTTAATACACCTCAGAGAATATTAGTTAAGGACTGGAACTGATTTAGGCACAGAAGAGGATGATTCTGTCTTTCTCACCTATGGTGCTTCCTATGAATTCAGCCAGAACCTCAATTTTGAATTATTACACTGTCAAAAAGCAATTAGAATGAAGTCATGATACCTGATGACCTTGCCACAGGGTTCTAAATCAGTCAATCAATATTTGAAAAATAAAATTTGGCTTGCAAAGAGTGTTTAAAAGCTTAGAGGCAGCTGGCAGGAAAGCCATCTCTCTTAATTTAAATAAGCCTGGAGTGAAAGATGCACTTTCACAACATGGCATGGGAAATAGCAATGTGAGTCTTTCTACTAAGTTCCATACTGAGATATGCTAAAGAATAACTCATTTTTTAAAATTTTACTCGTATAATGGGCGTTTCAGCATCTAATTTGTGGAGGGAGATATGAAATAGGGCTTCACATTACCTAAATGTGACCAAAGGTCACAAAACAAATAGCAGCAAAAGAAAACAACCCCCACCATGCACTGGATGTAGAGCACATTGTTCATGAAAGAGGAAAATCTTTAAAATTGTCCTTGCATGTTCCATGCATGTACTTTTGCACATACATATGTATACAATACTGCTTTTCCCATTCAGCCCTGTGTTTGTCCAGTGTAGGTACATGTCCACTTCACCACAAAAAGCAATCACAGTGAAAGGGTTCACAGAATATGCTGTTCTTCCCAGAGAGGGAATGGCTTCGTTCATAGATTTAATGATGGGTAGATTACCAGACAAAAATCAGAACCACTGGATTAAACTTTTCCCAGAATTTTTAAAGCCATTTTTGACCCATATAAGGTAAAACCATGGTCATACTTATGGGCTCCATGTGCACAAACCTGCTTAACACAACCAGCCATTATCCATCTCCTCTGACTGGAATTTTCAGAAGACTGGGACAACAGGCACTGCAATGAAGTTAATCTTTACCAAGCATTTACAACTACTGTATTTGTAGTATTTATTTCTAGTGGTTCCAGGCATTGTATGGACAGTAAGTGATCTCAGAAAAAAATACACCGTAAGAGAGGTAAGATTTATCAGGGCAATTTTTTTCTGGCTAAGAAAAATGAAACAAAAGACAAATTGCCAAGCATGATAAAGTATATAGTATACAATCAGGATGGCATTAAGAACCAGAAACTTGGAGTATGCAGAAAGCATATTCACAATCTGAAGAGAAAGACACATAATGCACTGATATGAAGGAGAATCATAAGAACCATAGTTGAACACATTTATCCAGAATGAAAAAGGTTCCTATGGAGTAGTATTGGGTGATGTCTTCAGGGCAATGTCTTCAACAAGGAATGAGTTAAAGATGGCAAAAACATTAGCTGAAATGATTTGAAGATGGCATATTGCAAAAAAATTCAGTGAGCTAATAAAATTTTGTCCTATTTTAAGTAACTCTCAAATTTGCTGATAAACAGTAGACTACTTTTCTACCTTCTTTTCTTCCTCCATGTTGGTGTGATTTCAGATTGTTTGTTGACTTTAATGTTGCTATTATTTATAAAACTGGCAGTATCAGAATCACAGCTACACTGTTTTGCAGGTTTTTAGACTGCACAGCGTAAAAATAATATTTATGCCAAAAACTGAGAGTCTAAGAACAGACAAAACAATAAAATGGAGGGATCAAAATATACAGCATGCCCACAAAGGCTGACTTTATGGTCAGCCCATATAATTTTGCTGTCCTAGTTTGGGTTTTTAAAGGTAAATGATAAATTGCTCTATTGTCAGAAAGGATTTTGACTACATCCAGAGAACCAATGAGAAAAAGGTATTTCCACTCACTTTCTTCTACTTTTTCCTTAAATGTCATAGCTCATTAAAATATACACTAGGAAAGAAAAAGATCCAAGCTCCTATTTTTACTTGATTTGGAACAGGAATCTGGAAGAGAGATACAGTGCACCTCCTGGACTCACCTGAATCTCACCCATCGCCTAAAGCACCAAGAGAATTGTGGGGTTCCCTTACCCCACTGGGGCCTGCTCTAACAGCTAGGAAAAAATGTCATTCTGGCTCTGATGTAGATATTATTTTGTCCAAAGTGGATGGCCTTCAACCAGAGAGATTTTTGTATCCAGAAAATAGAAGCTCATTCAGTCCAGAAATCTGCAGTTTAAAGTTGCAACATCCTTTTTGTTTTTTTTAATGACTTATGGGATCTGAATTGAAACCTATCATATTTCAATCAGATTACCTAATTAATGGGATTTTTAAAGATTGAACACACTGCAAAATAGAAAAAAGTGACTGATAAACAGACCAAGAAAAGGCATCCAAAATCAAGATTATTCCCTAAGGTACAACTGTTGTTAGAAACCACCTTGACAGGCTGAAACATACAAGACCTTATAGGAGTATAGGAGCCCCAGTAAAAGATAATTCAGAGAGTCAAGTTCAGATAATGCAATGACTGGCTTCTATGCATACTTAGGAAAAAAAAGTCTCTCCAAAATCATCGCAGGAAAATGTGTTTGGAAAGTGATTTTTCTGATCTAGCTTTATATTTAAATTACTGCTGTTTCTCTCTGAATAGTCTATGTTTATTTTAGATTGCTAATCCAGAGTGAGACTTTTCTTGTTTCTGCTTGTCATTCAGCAGAGACCAAATAGTGACTGCTATAGGAATGACAACATCTGAAAAAAGAAATCCTACCAGTAATAGCTAGTTCTAACATTCCCAAGGAAGCTGGACATCCAGAAAGGATGGATCCAGAAGGATCCAGGCACGTAAATGTAGCTGAAACAGTCTAAAAAAGTGATGAGAATGCCCTCTCTTCCCTTGTCAAGAAGACTGTTTCTCCATAAAACATCTGGCAGAAGATTTAAGTTTCCTATTACACGGCTGGATCTGAAAGGAATGAGATTCTGCTCCGCTGAGATGAGCAGAAAGCCAGACTCCCAGGAGGGTGCCACACTCCCAGCTTCTATGTTTGCTTTAAATATGAATTTGATGGACCAAACTGATACAGGTTGCCCTATTAAGGATCTCCAGAAAAGGCAAAGACTTTACATACACCTTTCAACTCATGTCTATTTATAAGAACAGCCAGATCTTTTCCATGACCTTGACAACCCAAGCGAGCTCCAGCTGGATGCTGCCAAGTGGTGACCAGAGCACACTGAGGCGGTCCCAAAGCAACTGGGATGGGCAAGCTGTCATGGAAAAATGATCACAGTGCATTTGCCACTGTCTCTGGAACTGCACTTTAGAGGAAAAAAATTACAATGTTGAAAGATGGAAGGAGCTTCAGAAGTCGTGTAAGAAATGCTAAGCAGCTGAAGACATGATGCCTTTGTTAATGAACAAGAGATCCCAGAAATTAGAAGCGGCTGCCTTGTTTGTTACTGTTATTTTTGGCACTAGAAAAATAAAAGCCCTCTGTCCTTGGCTGTTTGGAAATCCATCCCAAGAGGGTAAGATCCTCTGAAAGAAAGAGAAGAGTGTTAGTCTGACTGCTGGATTTCAGGAATGAATCCAGGGTTTATGTCACTACCAAATGCCTTGCCAGAGGGAAGAAATAGCCAGCCACCTATGGAGAGAAACAGCATTGTGTCCCAGCAGGCTCCAGTTACTGCCACTGACTTTTGTAGGCACTGGTTACATTGACATTGGGCTGGAAGAGTAGGTGGGTAAAACATGACTGATCTCTGGCTTGATGTCATCCTGTAGTCTGCTTCAAAGGCAATTCTACTGGCAAAGCAGTAAAAAAAGATGAAGAATGAAAAATTTCTACAATTAACTATTGCAAACTCTGTAATACCAGGATTACACCAGGATTCTGTTGGAACACAATCCTGATAATTATTTTTTTTTAACACACTGTTTGGTAGGTTGGTACTTACCAAGTTTTTTAAAACCATGACTAGAGAAATAGTTTCTCCTAGTTTTTTCTTTGCTTTGATCAAAGGGTTTTATGTTCAGTTAGCTGTATAAAGAGACCTGTTTTCAACAATCCTTGCTTCCCAGGCTTCATCTTTTGAATTAATTTGGAGGTGTTATCTTTCATATTGTACTTGGGAAACTTTGTGAGAATGTAAATGTCTAAAAATAAATAACTATTAGGAAAACTGGGACACAAACTTATGGAACTTCACAATTCAGCAATTTTAAAAGGCACTTCTTAATATATAATTTTGGGTTTCCTTTGTCCTAAATATATGATCCCTAAGGGAGGGGTGACATTTTTGTACTAACAGCAGTACAGTGATCTTGCATGAAGCCTTTACATCCTAATTAAAAACAACAGTCAATAATAATACTCTTCATGTAATAATGCCTCTGTAATTTAAGCACATATTCTTCAAAGGTATTGCTAAGAACAAACATGAATATCAAAGTGGAAAATGTTGTATAATGTATCTTTGGCCATATTCAAGTCTATTTCAGGAAACCTGGTGAGGCAAATCAACCACAGACATAAGCTGCAGCAACTAATTTGATCAATTTACTTACATTCAATGAAGTTCTAAACTACAGTTGTGTTGTTCCCTCTCTTAGAAAAATAATATTAAAAAATAATATCAAAAATAGAAAATAATATAAATATAATAAAATAAATATAATATATAAATATCAAATATATATATATATCAAAAATAGAAAAATAATATCAAAACTTCAGGTTCAGGAACTTATTTGGGGGGGGTGGGTTTATAACAGAGCTGGCAGATGTATGTATTAACAGGCAAAGAATTGCAGGTGATATTTTTATGTAGAGGTCAATAGCTTGCTGCTCAGGTGACCTGATTTTGAGAGCCCATGAGTTGGAAACTGGACTTGTGATGTTCTCCACCAAAATTCAGGCTGCAGTATAAGTAAGTACTTTTTGCAAAGAGAAAAAAAAAAAAAGAGGAATAACTTGCTTACTGGCATTATGTTGTTATTAATTTTGGCAACTCTCAAACATAAAAATGATTCAGAGTCAAGTCCATTGCTTTTGACCTTGTAATAAATAAAAGCTTTCCAAAAACCAAGCTAGACTAAAATATTAATTCCCAGCTCCAAAAGAGAAATACAACTCATAACAAAACCATTCTATAAGCACAAATGTCCCTGAAATCCTTGGCTGAAGATGTACAACATGAACAATTCTCTGGCTCATGACTGTGGAAAAAACTGTTCTTCATTTAAAATGTTTGTCATCAATGTAAACCCATCTTTAATTGTAATTAATGGAAGGGGCTTTTATGTGCTGGAATAGTAATATGTTGCCAAGAGTTCAGCTTGGCACACATTCCTGAATTACAGTGGAGATTGATCTTAAAATGGAGCAAAGAATAATGTGTAAAGCTGTCAAAGATACAATGAACTGAGGACAATACAGTAGTTATAACTTTAAGTATTGACAGACGGGAATTATTCTATGAGTGACTTTTAGGAAGACATGCTTTCCCCCCCTCTTTTAGCTCCTGATTTGTTTTTTCTAACTTTGGACAAAAGCCTTGTTTAGATTTGTAGTTAGTGCCATTTAATTTCTCAGGATCTGAACCACCAAAACTTGTCTTAACCAGCTTACAGTGGTATATTTGTACTTGCCAGGCTGCATGACTAGCTGCTAAAAGACACTGGCCAGCATTATAGTACATCCTTAGAATTAAAATGCAGCTCACATTGAGACTCAGAAATTATTTAAGATCCCCAGCTCAACTATTGCCACTGTTTGCTTCTATGTTTTCTCATCCTTGATAGCAGCTATGCAGTAGATTATTCCATGGCTGCACTCACAGTAGGAGAGGAAGATCAAGAGCTACTACTGTATAGCAAAGATTCACTTTGAAGTCCTTTCACCAGCAGTGACCAGTGAGGAACATTTCCTCTCATTATGCACACAGTGCCATAGTGACTGCTCAGCCATGGAACTCTTCCCTTGGTCTGGTGAGTGCCAGTGTGTACCAGTTGATGCTAAATTTCAGTAACTTTGGCTTCAGCAAGGGTCCCTGTGGTTGGGCTGCAGCCCCCTTCATGATATTGAAAATGTAGCCTTTGCCTATCTCAAATATCTGAGATATTAGAGTCTCAGATCCTGACAACTGTGCAAGGGAACTGTGTACATCTAGGAAGTGTTGTAACTGCATTCTGGTCATCCATGCCAGCTGTAATGCCAGAAAGGTAATCATGTCAGTCTTGATTTTGTGTTTGTATCTATTTCATGGAGCAGCATAATTTATCTCACCAAACTTTATCTGTCTAAAGAGTGGGCAATTTACTTCAAGGCATTCCTTTAACCTCTTTTATCCATTCCAATTTTCATGGATTTCGACTGAAGACAGTATGAATGAGCTGCTTGTCTTTGCTCTCGGTATGAGGGAGGCATAAAGCACACAAATAAACCCCAAATCATTCTGCTTCAAGAAATTATTCTCATTGAAACAAATCCATCACATAAAAATAAAAGACCTTAGAAAATACAGCACCTTTATTATCCTTTGAGCACCAGAATATTCAGCAGAAGTATAAATTACCTATAAATTATTTTCTCACTGCATTTGTAGAGACTGAACAAACCAGAGCTTCAGAGAACATTCACAAAAATGATCCCAAATATGGACAGTCTGATCTGTTTTCTAGTCAAAAAACCTGCTGAGCTCCAATTGAAATGGTAGTTTCCTACCAATTAGGAAAAGTAAGGGTTGGATCTTAGAAAATACAAAAGTTGCTCTTGAATGAAACAAATTTCCTAAGGTCACTTGCAGTCAGTAGCTGCCTTGGGAACAGAAACTTGATACCATCTTCCTTTTTCACTCAGGCATTTAACACTAAATGAACAAGCCTTCAAAAAATACAGCAGGAAACATAAATTTCATTGATAATTATCTTGCCAAGTGCTTTTATAAATATGAATAAATAAAGATGCATGTAACTAAGTACAAATAAACATAAGGTTTATGGGCTCTTCATATAAACTTGTAACATACATTTCCCAGGGGATTTGCAGGATCATTTTCAAAACATTACAAAAGATGTAGAATAAAAGCTACAGTACAAATCACTTGACTTAAAACTTTACTATAAATTGATGTGTGCATCTTGAGAGCTTTCACTAGTCCCTAATATGTGTTCAGCAGCTCACAAGCACACTCAGCAAGACTGGAGTAACACAAGCTCTGTAAGTGTTTGTGTAAGTGTCTATAAATGTCATTTCAAAAAGGGTTCTAGCTTTTTTGATGAGATGACTGCAACTGAAAAAATCCTCAACACCCAAGAACTTACTCAAATGGATAAAGCATTTCTGGAATTTGCCTTTTTACCCATAAGAAAGACACACAAGATGAATTGCTGTTGACTAAACTATCTTTTTTTTTCTGCAAAGAAATGTTGCAATGTGGGAATTTACTTTTATCTGACTATACTGATTCACAATATTGACTCTGCCACTCTTGACCCAAAGTTACAGCTGTTGCCTATTCTACTGACAAAGATTTTGCTTTTAAAAATTTTCTAAGATGACTTGGAAATTTGTCTCAGTGTTAGGGATTTTTCAGCAGGGACGTTTTGAATAATTTTATCAACTTTAAGCATCTAAATCTAGACATTTTGTAGCTTAAAACCTCAGAATTTCCAAAAATATTATCTCCTGCTGTACCTGCAGTGTTACATGACTCTCAGCTTACTAGCAGTGACTGACATAAATGCAAAAAAAAAAACAAAAAACCAAACAAGCTACTCATGTAGAGATTTTACAAATTCAGTTGTCACAGAGAAATGAAACACAATACTATGAGGACTGCTGCAGACAACAATTAATCACTCCTAAACTGAAGCTGAGGATAAAGATGTCTTCTCTATAGACATTAACAGACCAAGCTGCCATGATGCTTCCAGACCTTCAGAGACCTCTTAACATGGCAACAATCAGACAACCACAGAATTTCAGAATAAGGTCACTAACAGCTTTCCAAACATTTCACAGTACCATACCTGGGGAAATTTTGTGAAAGGGCAAAACAAAGATCCACAGACTATGAACACAAATGAAAATAATATTTTCAAAAAGAAAAAAATAATTACTTAATTTTAACCTATGTATGAGATTATTGCTTTCATTAATATATGCACATATAATTTCACTACAGTATTTTTTGATGTTATATGTTGATTCTTACAATGGCATATACAGCAGCCTGGAGATATTATTTCCTAAAACATTCTACATGCTGAATGGTCTTTACACCACTTGCCTACCCTTTCACAAACTGTTAAGTGATCCTTGAAGACTCTTTAGCCTGCTTATTTTCTTAATCATCCTTGCATCTGTGAAGATGCCATTTACCTAAAACTAATCCAAGATTTCATGGCACTTGGGTGACCATCTTTAAAAGAAAGACAAAAAGAGGTCTTCACTTCACTGCCTCTGAGTAGAATTGCAGCAGCTTTTATCAGGCACAGAATGCCAACATGGACAGGAAGTAATTTAGCATTATGTCATAAGCCTGAAATTTTCCATGTTCTCTTTTTTTAACTGCCTACTGATTAATCAAAGCATATGCTACAGTTTTGCTACAGTTTAAACTTTGGGGGTTTCTTTTTCTTTTTCTGGTGTTTTTTTTTTTGGTTTTTTTTTTTTTTTGGTTTTTTTTTTTTTTTTTTTTTTTNNNNTTTTTTTTTTTTTTTTTTTTTTTTTTTTTTTTTTTTTTTTTTTTTTTTTTTTTTTTTTTTTTTTTCTGTGCAGCTATTATTTCATGAATCATATTACACTCCTTGGAATTACATTTTCATCAATACCTTTCTTACTATTTCTAATCTTACAGGAACACATTTAGCTATGGCAGGTGACTCGCTCCAAACAGGCATTTGTGAAAATAAGAACAACTGTACATATAACAAAAGAGACTAAGTGCATAAAAACTGCTATAAAGCCAGCCTCATTTTGCCTATTCCATTTAATCTCTCATCAGCCTCTGAGACAAATTTAGTGTGCCAAGGTTGCATAAATAGGAAGCAAACCAGAATATAATCAAATCAGGCTAGGCTGAATCCTAGTGAGAGATCATATTGAACAAAAGTTTATCTACTACAACCACTGATGTGCTACTCCAAGAACTTGTGAAGTAAGTGAGCATAAAAACTACAAAGTCACCCAAGGATGTTCACCATTATCTCCATTCTCTCCAACAACTGCTGAACAAGCTTGGTAGTTCTCGACAATTACTGATGCAGGTGTTTGGCAAAATTAATTCAACATTATTTTGAGGATAAGCACAACCTTCCTGTAGTATCAGACAACTGGCTTCAGTTGAAGTTCCAAGATTACTCTTTTGAATAGAAAAATGCCAACACTTTCTGATTTTCTTTCATTCATAGCTGTCTTTCATAGCAACAAAAACCACAATGAGGTCAGAGGCAATTTTCTCCCCTATTCTGGCCATTCAATTAGTAGCAAAAGATAAGTATTATGACAAGGAAGGAAAGCTGCTGATGGGCCTTGAAAATTTTGTTTCACTGGCAAGGAATTTCTTCTCTCAGCCTACCTTCTCTTGATTCTGGCAGAGTGGACAATCACACTCGAAGCAATACTGGCGCAACAGCTGCTTTTGGCGTTCCCTGGTAGGCATCAGTGACTCAACATAGCTGATGGTGAGCTGCATGAAGTACATTAAAAGAAAAAAAGAAGAGTTGGTGTATTTCACAAAAAATCCATTTTCTGTGTATGTATTAGAAGAGGCAACATTTTTTTGGATACAACATTTTTCCCAGCATAAAATAAAATGTGAACAGATTATTTTCTAGAAGAAATTGACTAATTTTACATGAGGTGGAAAAAAAGAGAAAAATAATTTCTATGGAAGAACACCTTTTCACATTTCAAGATCAATATTGTTTGAAATTATTAATTCCACCCAAAATTATCACTGTTTCAACTTTTAATCCTAATTTGGAAGAAAAATAACAGAAGAAAGGAGAATAAGAAAAGATAGCAAAGAAACTATGCATGAAGTATCTGAATCCCTTGTGCAGGAAGTCTCATTTTCTGTCTAGCTCCGGAGCTTAAGTGTGTATTTACCACTACTGTTATACAATATCCAATTACCTCCAAATTTTTTTCTCAGGGAAGCCCCTACTTTCTTGCAAATATATATTTGGGCCTCTGGATAATTTCTCTTATGCCATACCCATTTTCAGTATGTCTGTGATGTTTCCTTGTGACCAAGAATGCAGAAAAGCATTGCAGTCTAAGTTGTTGAAACTATTGACAAGAAGATTTAGTAAAATTATAAAAGAAAATTTGTGCCTAAATTTGTGCCATTTTCAACTTCTTACACTGTACAGAGTGAATCCCAATGAACTACAGAGAAGTCTGTAGTTTGTTCACTTTGATGCCTGCCAGAAAGAATTTTACAGGACCAACCATTTGTAGAGTTCTTGAAATGTTTGAAGTGCTTCACAGGCACAAACTAATGACAAGGAAAAGGATATAACAAAAAACCAGCTCAGTTCAGACCAGCATACAGTCATGCTATTCAGTGATTACACTATATGCCCAACACACTTTGAAACACTCCAGAGGGGTCAGAGCTGAAAAAAATCAGGTCCCATTATTTCATCCTGAGCCTAGACACTTCAACTAATTGGGAGAACATTCACATGGTTTTCAGTTAAATCATGAGAGTCCATTCAAAAAAATTACAGGAAAACCTGACCAATTTTAGTAATGACCATGAAATCCATTGTCAGAACCTGCATTTTTGCAAATTAGTGAGCATTCTAAATGAGCAGTTAACAAGCAACTAAAACAATGCCTGCATTTTTCATTTATTATTACAGTGTAATTTGATTACACACTGAAGGAGGACTCTATTAAAAGAAGTCGACTGAGATGGCAAAGTCAAGCATTTAAAATAAATATGGCCTCATAATTGAAGATTAATAGTATAATTAATGAAAGAGACAAATTAAAGTTCCACAATTAATCAAAAGTTAGAAAGTGTGAGAACTTTGTTAGGTTTAGAATTGTATATAATGTTGTTCTGTCCCAGCTTGTGCATGTCTGAGCCCAGAGAGGATTAGTTTCACCACTACTGGCTTACAGCAGAACAGTCTGTACTAATATTTTACTCAGGAGTCATAGGCTTCCCTCTGATCTTTCTGCAGTGAATGGATGGAAATTGTGCTGCTTATTTATTTTCCATCCTTTTCTTCCAAGCTTTGTCTCTTCTGCCCCATTATCTCCAATGTCCCTCTTACTCTTTCTCTTCTTTTCTCTACCCTTCCTGTCTTATTCTTGTGCTTATTCACAACACCTGATTATGTAAACCTGTTTTCTAGCCATAAACTCTAGCTCCTTGCATAGCCATTTTGGTACAATGGGATGATTTCATCCTTGTGCCAGTCTCAGATCTGTCTTTTAGCCTTATCTTACACCTTTCCCCACTGTGTTCACTTGCTTTCCCAAGTTAACAGTCCTTGTTGCCCTACTGTGATTTCTCAAACATCTTCAGTGACCCCAACAACTTTGTCCTCACTTCTTTCCACAGCTGGTCCTAATCTGCATCTTCCTTAGTGTGGTAAGAAAGATTGGTCTCATTCCTTCCCACAAAGCATTTTCCATCCAAGCTGCAGTCCTAACCTCATCCTTCAGACATTCAAAACCCAATTTCCCTCTCCCATCAAAAGCCTCCCAATCTTCATGTCTCCTTGCAACTCACAAGTGTTTTCTGTCAAAATAATTTCACACACTGGCTGTTCCCTGTCTCTTGTCTTCTGCACAAACATCTCTGGTTTTGACTCATGTCCTACTGAGCTTTAGGTTCAGGTGGCATCCAGCAGTAAAAAGGATTTAACCAAGTTCAGACACAGTGCAAGACAGTAGGAATCTTCTGGGGAAAAAAAACTTCATGTGAGACTAGTCTGTTCTTTTCCAAAATATTTAAGACAATGGTTTAAACCCTGTCATTACTATTGAAACTGTCATTAGGCAGGGTTCAGTTATAATACTACAATACAAACACAGAGCCAACACCAAATATACCTTACCTATCCAGCCTACAGGCTTCATCCCTTTCTCTCTTTATATTTTTGGCTTTTTCCCCCCCATTCTTTTTTTCTTTTATGTTGCAGAAACCTTAGGAGTAGGAAGAAGTTTTAAAAAGACATTTCTTTTTTAGAGGTTACCAAACAGTTGTGGATATTAACAGTCACATAACAGCATGCTCTGGACTAAAACATATGACTGGACAGAAAGAGGAAGAGAGGCTTCATCACATTGATCCCTCCTTTTAGCATTTTAACAACTTAGGGTCTCTCTTGCCCAAGTTCAAATTCCCAGCCCTGTCAGCAGAAATCCATAAGTGAAAAAATGTTTGTAGCTGGCAGACTGAGTGGTAAAATATAATTAGAATGTTTAGAAACATGATCAACCTAACAGTGACTGAGCCTATACTAATCATTTCATTGCTTAAAAACAAAATTTCTGTATTCAAGTCTCTCTTCTGTCCTTGCTTCAATTTTGGATCACTTCATTAGAAGCAAGGCTCATTTAACTTGTACATATTTAGGAAATATGCCCATTTATCAAAGGTTGTCTTAATGGTATTTGCATGTGGGATGTATGCTATTAATTAAAACATTACTTCAACTGACCAAAGCTTGCCTCTTTATTGCATCGTTTAAAAAGAATGCAGTAAATCTTTTCCCCCTGAATTGGAGAATATATATTAAAAACATTTATGAAGGCAAGGAATTATTTAACAGCCATGAGACTTATTGACTCTTAGGACTTCCTCCTCAGAAATACAGCACTGTCTGAGCCCTGCTTCTTGCTCTGACACAGAAATTCTTTAATCATGGATATGGTGGTTAGTTCCTCATGTTCCTCATCTGCCAACTGAGGTAGACACAATTTTCCAGTACTGCCACGTTGCAGTGGACTTAATTTATGTGGGGTTTTGTTGTTGTTGTTGGTCTTTTGGTTTGTTTTCTTTTTTGGTTTTGTGGTGGTTTTTTTTTGTTTTTGTTTGTTTGTTTTGGTTTTTTTTTTTTTTTTTGGCAACAGAATATAAACTACAAAATTTCTAGACAGAAAATTCTGTAAAAATTTAAAATCAAGTATTTCAATGCTAGCAGCAGGGGAAAAAAAAGGGAATCTTCTTGGTTTTGCAGTCATGGGTCTCAGAATCTTAGGGAGGGTTGTGTACAGAAATCTGTTCCTGGGACAGAGCTTAACAGTCTGCACTCTTTCTGTTTTGGCATATAAGATCAAAATGCCTTCTGTAGTGGTACAAAACCAGCACACCTTCTCCTTCAAGGAAAAATTTGGTTCTAAAATCTTAAATGGGACAAAATGTAACATGTCAAGCATACACAGATACAGAACTTCTCACAGAATTACAGTAACAAAAACACTATCTAATCTGGTTGAAATCTATCATGAAAATAGATTTATTTGCTCATCATCTGAAATCATTATTTGTTTTCAGTATTTAAAAAAATGTTGCTGTGTAAGGTACAGTCAATTATATGATATTCTGAAGAAATGTATATATTTGCACTAACTGAACTCTGAAGCTGGTGAGAAGCAAAGCATGAATTTTGAAACAGAACTGCACCTCAGCTAATCCATTTTGTCTCCCAGCAAGACTAATTGATTTGAAGCCATACAACTTCTGATTGGAGAGGAGGTGAAATCATCTCATGTCTGTCTGCAAAACACCAGGTAGACTCAGCAACTAACAGAAAGTCAGTTGGAATTATAGCACACATCTTGATGCTGTTTGAAGTGGTTATTTAAGGGTAGGGAAATGATGAAGACCTCTTAAGAGTAGGCTGCCTGTCCTTTTGACAAAACTAGGCTGCTTTAACAGTAAAGGAGCCCTCATGATCTCTAGATGAATAATTTTTGCTTTTTAATAATCCTTCCCCCTATCTCACCTTCCTTTGCAGCATTTAAATTTCACTTTTGTGAAGAGCTGCAAGTAAAGGAAATCCTTGTATGCTGTCAAATTAACATCATCTAAAGTTACAAAAACTGTAATAGTCAACATTACAGAGAAGTTGTGGAGGCTCCATCCCTAGTAGAGTTCAAGGCTGGGTTGGATGGAGCTCTGGGCAACCTGGTGTAGTGAAAACTGTCTCAGCCCACAGCAAGGACAAGATGATCTCTGAGGTCCCTTCCAACTCTAAACATTCTGTAATTCTGTAACTATCCTGAAAAGCAAAAAGGTGTTTAATTAGCTCTGAGGTGCTGGAAGCAAAGTTCAGAATGCTGAGGTGACCACAACAGCCAGTCATCTCAGCTCCCCATGTCTCTGTTTTCCCTGCAATTACAGGTGGTCAACAACTCTTTAGCATGAGTAAACTGCTGCAGTGTGCTCTGACAGAAAGCGCTACAAATGTGCAAAAAAATATTCCTGTATGGATGGAATAGTCCTCTTCTACTAATCTGAGCTTGACTTGCTACTTAGCCTCTTATTTCTGATAAATCTTAGTGCTTAAATTCCATTAAATATTTTATAGAGGATCTCATTCTGTCTGCATCTAGTGTAAGTTTGAACAGGACAAGAGAAAATTTCTAGTGATTATAATTTTTTTGTCACTTCATGACTTGAAATAATGTTCATCTTGCCATCTCAGAACACCCAATTTATTCAGAAAACCCAACCAGTTTCCTCCCTAACATGTATCTTCATTAGCTCAGATCATGACATCAGTAATATA